>JAFMZF010000001.1:1282500-1882500 GCA_019155655.1 Kregervanrija delftensis | reverse complement strand
TTTACCATTTGATTGAAGAAGTGTTGAAGACTTTAACTTCTAAACTATCCCCAATTTATGAAACTAAGGTAGTTTCCAAAGTTACTATTAAGCAATTATTTGAAATATCTTTGAAGGGTAAAGAGTCCATGGTAATTGCAGGTTCCAGAGTTATAGAAGGTACTTTTAAAAGAAATGCCGTTGTTAGAGTAATGAGAAAGGGAGAATTGTTTTATGAAGGTAAAATTAAGCAATTAAAGGTCGAGAAGAATGATGTTAATGAAGTTAAAAATGGTGCAGATTGTGGTGTTGCATTAGAACATGAACCAAAGATCATTGAAGGTGACATCATTGAAGCTATTGAAAGAGTTCCTATTGAAAGACACTTGTAGTAATAAGAATATATAATAGATACGACTCTACAACCTGTATATAAAATTTCCAATGCGATATAATATGTTTATTTCTGACATAATTAAGCGATATATATAAATAGAAATATTCATCTTTTCTCGGAATCATAAAGGATACCTTTAAATAAAGCTCCACAGCATTTATAAATTTTTTTCAAATTATTCCTTTTTTGCGGATAAGTACTCGTATCTTTGCCTGCTAAGTATCTTTCCTTGTACTTCTCAAGAAATAATTTTCTAGAATCATGGAAATGAATAGTAAATAATAATCTAGCTAACCAACAAGTCATCTGTTCTTGAGTCGTTTCAAAATCGGAAATCAAAAATTCTAATAATGATTCGTCGGCAGAAAACAAAAAATCCAAAAATTCTTGTATTTTGATCCTATCAATTTTACATGACAATAATTTATCATGAATGTTTAACAAAATAATTTTGTGTTCTGATATATCGGAGATGGGTTCTTCAATAGTCGTTGAGTTGTTTGATGGTATTGTATTAAGCGATAATTTGCGTTTTAGATCATCATTTTCAATGATTTGTTCTGAATAAGGCTTAATAGAATAATCATCAGCATCAGAGCTATCAGTATTGGCGTCATTACTGGGATCAGCACCAATGTTATCCTCTAGTTTGCTGCTCTCGGAATCATTCGTTTGTCTGTGCTTCAATAAAGTATCAACAGGAACCGGAACAGCTTTATTACTTCTCTGATATCTATCGTAAGCTTCGTCCCAATTCTTCTTTGTATCTTTAAAAGTCGGAGAAATCCATATGGTATCCTGAACTCCTTCTTCTTCTTCTTCTTCTTCTTCAACTTGGGCAATTCTTTCGATCATTCTAACCCAAATCCTTCTTCTAACAAAATTACCAAATTTCCCGACACCTTTCCATTTATAACTTCCAAACCTAATTCTAGAATAAATCCAACCTTCTTCATCAACATCATTAATCATCATAACATGCCAGTTAATCCAACACCATCTCCAATTGTCTCCTGGGTCAGGATACATC
The DNA here is from genome assembly GCA_019155655.1 of Kregervanrija delftensis. Taxonomy (NCBI): domain Eukaryota; kingdom Fungi; phylum Ascomycota; class Pichiomycetes; order Pichiales; family Pichiaceae; genus Kregervanrija; species Kregervanrija delftensis. The sequence continues at coordinate 1,881,094 of JAFMZF010000001.1, read as the reverse complement.
GACAAACTAGTCAAATTCATACCACATAAGGTCTGATATTTTGGTGGATCTAAAGGATATAAGACTGACTGTTTACTATAAATAGGATTACCAAATAAAGTGGCACCTCGTTGGTTTTCAATTATGATCTCATACCTTATATCATCTTCGCTCTGGTTGACATACAGTTTATTTCTAAATCTACCCAAGTCTTTTAGTGTTTCATTTTCTGTTGTGAATTGCGAAAGACAATGAAGAAATTCGTCGGCTTGATAAAATTGTGGCATACGGGTAATAGTCTTATCCATATTTTCATAATGAGTGACCGATCTCTCAATCTGGTATTTACGTTCCTGGGACAACGTTGAAATATTTGACATCTGGGATGATAGTTCCGCTTGTGTGATTTCAGATGCATCACTATCCGTATCTGAAGATATCTCAGAAGAAATCGAGGATATCTTAGACAGCTCATGGTCCATATCAACAGATTTTGGGGGTTTTTTAGTAGACATTTGCAGAATAAATGCTAAGTGCAGATATAAATAAAGAGTAAACTGACATGAACCTGTCTGTACTGGTGGTAAAAGGCATAAAACATGTTACTGCCATGGAGAACGAGCGTGTCAGTAAAAAGAAGTCGCTATTTTTTTTTCAAATCTTCAACAAACAAACACGTTCAATAGTTTATCCAGGAGAGAGTCAGACACATAACATTCATGTCTGAGGTGGAGCCAATTAATATTAGCAGTGATGAGGAAATTTCATCATCCACAACCCCACAACCAGATTTAAAAAAATCAAAATTATACGACAGTTACGAAGATAAAACAGATGAAGTAAAAAAACAGTTTGTGGTTCTTAAAGAAAATCTTTATATCAACAGACTGAAGAATGTTTATTCCGCATCGAACGAATTTATGACCTGTGATTGTACAGAAGAAATTGAAGATGGTTATAACATTGCATGTGGCTTAACTTCAGATTGTATCAATAGATTGACAAATATTGAATGTGTTGATGATCAATGTTCATGTGGTGTAAATTGTCTCAATCAACGTTTCCAAAAGAGAGATAATGCAGATACTTCCGTCTTTTTAACTCAAGAAAAAGGATATGGTATGAGGGCCAATAGAGATATTCCTGCTCATACATTTATTATTGAATACATGGGTGAAATTGTGGATAATGAAGAGTATAAAGTTAGAAAAGAACTGTATGATGAACAAGGTATCAAGCATTTTTATTTTATGATGATTAAAGATAATGAGATTATTGATGCCAGTAAAAGAGCAAGTTTGGGTAGATATTGTAATCATTCCTGTGACCCCAACGCTTACGTTGAAAAATGGGTTGTCAATAAGAGATTTAGAATGGGTATTTTTGCTAAAAGAAATATTCTCAAAGGTGAAGAAATTTGTTTTGACTATAATGTCGATAGATATGGTGCCGAACCTCAAAAATGCTACTGTGGTGCAGCCAATTGTTTGGGTGTTATGGGTGGTAAAACTCAAAGTGAAAACGCAAGATTACTTCCTCACGCAATTACTGAAGCACTCGGTGTTAAAGCCAGTGATGAAAAGAAATGGATTAAAGCCCAACGGAGAAATGGAGTCAAAATTACCAAAGATAATATTGATTCTAACGTCAATGTTGAATTCGTTAAATCTTTAGAACTAAATCCTTTAACTGTGGAAGAAGTTGCTAAAGTTGCAAGTTGTTTGATGCAACCTGGCTTGGACTTTTTGGTCATACATAGAATTTTAGAAAGATTTTTTCTGGACACATCTAATTTTGATGAACTAATAACTAGGTTAAATAGATTACACGGTTTACAAGCACTAGGTTTGACATTAAAAGATGTACTAGCAAATACAAAAGATGAATCTCATTTCAATGATTTTGAGACAGGATTAATATCAATGATAATTAAAATGTTTGAAAATTGGCCGGAATTAAAATCTAAAAATTCAATTCTGAATAGCAATTTAGAGGAATCACTTGAAAAAATTGAAAATAAAATTGACGATGACAAAATAATAGAGTCTATGAAAACTATTCTGTCAAACTGGGAAGGGTTGGAGGTTGTTTATCGTATTCCAAAAAAAATGGACAACAATGAAACAAAAACAATTATAAACGATAGAAGAAATAAATCTTCTGAAAATGTAACACCAGTTCCAAAACTAAAGCTTCCCACTAAACCTGCTGCACACAAAACTAAGCCATGGGGAGAACTAGATGTCATGTCACTGCCTGAAAATAGACGTATTGGTGACTATCCATTACCAACTGGTTGGGAGTGGGCAGCAGATGAGCAAACAGGTAATAAATATTTTTACCATAGAGCTAAAAATATAACCACTTGGGAAAAACCAGAATGGCCAATTATTGAATCCCCAGATACTCCTGGAATTGTTAGTTTCCGAGACGAGGAGGAACGACGTAGAAGAAAAGAAAGAGAGAAAGAAAGAGAGCAAAAAAGAATAATAGAACTGGAAAGAGAGCGGGCGTTGATGAAGAGAAATGAATTGAAAGTGGAGGAAGAAAGAGTTAACATGCTTTCCAGTATCATTGCACAAGCTTCTACAAGTGTACAGGATGGTGATGAGGACAAACAAAAGAAAGCTAATAAAAAAGTCAAAGAGAAGGAAAAATCAAAAGAGAAGAAAAAAGAAAATACGGATCCGGTTGAAGCAAAATGGACAGTTCTATTTGCGAGCATCGTACCAAATATGTTAAAAAAATATGATGGTGAAATTGGTAGAGATAATTTGAAGAATTGTGCCAGGGACATTGTACATCAATTGGCACAAAAGGAAATGAAACGGCACAAAGATGAAGTTATTCCCGCTACATTATCTGAAGATCGGAAAGTTAAAGTTAAGAAATTTACCAAGGATTACATGCACCGTTTCATGACCAAATATCAAGAAAAGAAGAATAAGAGAAAGCTGCCAAGCAGACCATCTGCGTCTTCGGAAAAGAAGGCCAAGCATTAGATTTTAAACTGTGAGATAATTATCCTGTGATATTGTTTTTTTTGTTTTTGTCTGTTCCATTTGTTTATTTGTTTTGTTTACTTTTGTCTGTATAAAATGTTATATTTATTTTTTGTTAAATTTGAAAAAAGGCTAGTTATATTCTTATTATAGCGCTTATATTTATGTATATTCTAATAAATTGTTCTATATCATTACTTATCATTAGCTAGAATTAAGTAATTACAACTTCGCAAATACCTTGCCAACAATTTCAGACAATATATCAACATGTTTTGTACCAAAGACTAAAGTTGGTCTCAATCTAACACCTTGATCACCACAACCACCAATGTTCAAACCTAATTGTTTACATTCACCTAGGAATTGGTTTCTTAGTTCAGGGGTTGGTAAATCAAAAGCAATAAAAAATCCTCTGCCTTTACCTCTTAAGTTTAGCATTTTATCGAGGTTCTCTTCTCTGATAGCATCCAATTTCTTGTATAAGTAGTCACCTGTTTCAGCTGTATTTTTTAATAAATTCTTTTCTTTTATTTGTTGAACAATGCATCTGGCAATTAAGGCCTTGGATGGATCACCACACCAAGTGTTGAATTGTCTAAATGGTTTGTCACCAGATAAACCTTCTTCTTTAAAGTAAAAGCCAGCATTTTGCATCTTCTTTGAGAAAGTAACTATATCTGGATGAACATCATAGTGTTCATGTAGCCACATTTTACCTGAAGCACCACCACCAGTTTGAACTTCATCAATAATAAAAATAACGTCATGTTTTTTTGTAATTTCTCTAATACCTTGGAAAAAAGCTGGAGAAGCATGGTTATCACCACCTTCAGATTGAACTGGTTCAATAATAACTGCAGCAATTTTAGTTGGATATGAAGAAATGATTGCATCTAATTCCTTCAAACATCTTTCCTCTTCAATTTTGTTTTCAGCTTCGTGATCTTCTAAAGGATATTTCAAAGTTGGAAATGGAGCTGTAGGCCAGTCAAAGGCAGGAATATCCAATTTATGAATAGCTTTAGATCTGGTGGTTGATAAAGAACCGAATAATCTACCATGAAAAGCTTTTTCAAAAGATAAGATTACCATATCAGATGTACCTGGTAATTTATTTTCCATGACAGATGTTAATTCCTCATCTGTGAATGGCTTACCGCCTCTCTTTTTTGTAGCTTGATACATTAAAGCGGCCTTAAATGCCATTTCGTTAGCGTCGGAACCTGTGTGAGCTGTACAAACTCTATCTAATCCTTTAGGTGCAACTGCAAGTAAACCTTCTTGTAAGATCTTGTAGTAATCAGTTGAGGGAAAACAGGCTAGAGCCGGTCTGTTGGATAAAGCAACTGCCATTTCATCAGATTTTGAAGTTGCTAATAATGCTGGGTTATTATAACCTAAGGCAATAGAAGAGATTTGACAATAAGAATCCAATAGCTTATTTCCATCAGCATCACAAATATAATTACCAAGACAGTTGTAGTAGTCAGTAACAAAATAAGCAGCTTTAGTATCAAAAACAGTAGACAATTCTTCCAATTTAGCCTTTGAAATTGGACCTGGAATAGCAGTCTTGATAACTGGTTCGGTAGGTTCAGAAGGGAAATATTCTTCAGAGACGGACATTTTAATTTGTACTTGAAGAAGAAGAAAATATACTTCAAGGAATAACTTCTAAATCTCAGAAAAACAAAGTAAGTCGATATCTTGAAGTTTAAATACTTCAATTTTCAAACCGTTGTGATCTTATCAGTAAGCTGCGGGATCCCAACTCCATATAAAGATACGGGAGTGGGTTTCCGCTCATTTAAGTGAGACACCTAAATTTCATCGACTAAATCGATCAAGTCCTATTTTGAAACGGGTAAAGACAGATTTAAAATATTCTATTGTACTTAATCATTAGTCATTAGTAAATAGTAAGAAAACAATAATTATTTAAAACAGCTAGTATTATAATTTTGAATCAAGTTTTAAGATAAATTAAATTCCTTATTTTGATCATTCTGGCAGTGCGGTTGGAGCTTTGCACATGATCTAAAATGGCAGTTGAGAAAATGTTAACATTTTCACAGCTGTTTTGATTCATAAAATAAATATATAGACTTAGTTCTCCTGTAATTGATAAAATAGTTAAACATGGAGTATACAGAATCGACACCAATATTTGATAAGGACAGTAATGCAACGATTCTTTTAATGGGTCTTAGAAGGTGAGTATTTTTTATTACTATTTATATTTTTGTTGTCTTCTATTGAACACTAACATTTTCATTTGATATTGTTAGATCAGGTAAATCTTCCATTTGTAAGGTCGTTTTTCATAATATTCAACCTCTTGATACTCTTTATTTGGAAAGTACAACAAAGCCCACAACTGAAAATTTCAGATCTCTAATAGATTTGGCCGTTATTGAATTACCTGGCCAATTAAATCTCTTTGAACCTGCATTATATGATTATGAAAAATTGTTTGCTTCAATTGGTGCATTAGTCTATGTTATTGATTCACAAGATGAATACTTAAGTGCCTTACAGAACTTAGCTGTTATAATTAAATATGCTGTAAATATAAATCCAAAGATTCATATTGAAGTTTTAATCCACAAAATTGATGGGTTGTCTGAAGATTTTAGGTTAGATACTCAAAGAGATATTATGCAAAGGGTTGGGGATGATTTATTAGAATATGGATTAGAGGGTGTTCAAATTTCATTTTATTTAACCTCAATTTTTGATCATTCAATATATGAAGCATTCTCAAGAATAGTACAAAAATTAATCTATGAGTTACCAGCACTTGAAAATTTATTAGATTTATTGATGCAATATAGTAATTTTGATAAAGTTTTCTTATTTGATGTTAATTCAAAGATATATGTTGCGACGGATTCTTCGCCTGTTGATATTCAAACTTATGAGGTTTGTGCCGAATTTATTGATGTTACAATAGATTTAGATGGTCTTTACGAATCTAATACCCAACAACGTAAAAAATTATTTATTGGAAATGATAATAATGGCAATAGTTCTAATGGATTTATTAATAATGATGAAAATATTGAGTATTCAACTGTTGATCAGGCAGATAATGAAATAGATTCCTTGAATTTTGCAAAACCAACGAAATGTATTTCAAGATTACAAAATGGTACCATGTTATATTTACATCAAATGATTAGGGGTTTGGCATTGGTTGCAGTTACGAGATTGGATGATAACGATGAAACAACATCAATATCTGTGATAGATCACAATGTTGCAATTTTTAAAAAAAGTCTAGAAAAAATGTGGGAGCATGCCAAAATTAAATAGTTCTCTGGTTTGTATAATTTTTTATAAGTAAATAAAACAATGCTGATGTGATTAATGAAGTCTTGAATACTTAACTAAATCAAATAAGAAAATTAGAAAATTAAAAAAAATAAAAAAAATTGTGGGCTAAGAGGTTCGAACTCTTGCATCTTACGATATCGCGGCCTAAACGCGACGCCTTAGACCACTCGGCCAAACCCACAAGTATGATGTTATAGGGAACCCTTATGAACTCATCACAGAGTTTTTAGCTGCTTTTACTAACTTCCTCCCCTGTTATTTAGTTATATTTGTCACTAACTTTAACTAAGTTAAATATCATTTTCATCAGAGCATTAAAAACTTTTTTTGAAGCCCCATAACTTTACTAATAGGATGATACGTTATTTGTTATTTTTAAAATTAAATATAATTGTAGTAACGTTCATATAAAGATTTCCTCTTAAAAGGAAAAGAAAAATAAATAAAAAGATTGTAAAACAAGAAATAAAAAACAAGATAAAAGCTATTAGAACATAAAGGACTTTTTATCGAAACCTCACATCTCAAACAGTAGCGTGACACACTATTTCTAATCCTACTACATAAATAGATATGAGGATTAAGTTAGTCTCACAGGATGATCGGTTACAGATGTGGTTCTGTAAATAGATAAGAAGATACATACTTCTGGAGGTGTTTAATGTAACCGATGGATTAATTACGAAAGAATAGATAATAAGTAATAACAAATATAATATAGTGATATATATTTTATATAAAAGATCTACCCGAAAGGAAATAAGTAAAAGTTTGTAAAATAAGAAAGAGTTAAAAGCAGGACAAACATAGCTTGTATAAACGGTTAAGTGAAATTATCCACATCCATTTGAATATTTTTAATCCTTTTAACCAACTAATCGATATCAAATATGTATACTTATTGGATTTAGTTAAGAGTATGTGCATATTAAAATAACAATGATATGGCTGAAGATTATATTATTTCAGTAACCTGTGAATTAATAATTAATGACATAATTTTCACAGGTTCCAACAAAAGCAAGGAAAACATAATTTATATAGTTATTCTGAATTTTGATTACAAATAAACAGAATTATTTACTCATTAAACAATGTCAAAATAACCATTAAATGTTCGAAACTTATCAACCAATTAATTGAATTTGAATACTGTATTTGTATTGGTTCTCTTTGAAGTAGTAAAATTAGAAAAATAACAAGATTTAAGTTGCTAACTAGTTAATTGATCATAAATTTTGCAAATTTATTAGTTGTATCTTAAAAAGATGGGATACAAATAAAATACTTCTACAATAAGAAAAATTAAATGAATTATTATCAGGTTATACAGTTTTTGATAGGCTCCAAATAGAAAGTATCGGATAAATAGTTAAGGAAACAGTACAGTCAAGGTGGATTGAAAATGGGAAAAGATTAAAAAAAAGATAAACAAAATATACAGTTAAGAAGAGAAGATATTGCAGAGAGGGAATTAATTTGGATACAGAAAATCATCAAAACAGTTGAGAGTATATATCGAATGCATAAGAATAAATACCATCTCAGAATATAGCTTTAGAATTTAATGCCGTAAATTAAATATCTATTATGATACCATTTTTGTTCTAGGGAATAAATAATTGCAAGAATATAACACGTGTTTTGGATGCATTAATCTATTCAGGTTTAATTCTAAAGCGTTTGATATATTTTTTCTGTATTAAATCAAGTATTCAACTCGTGTGTGTTAATTGGTAATTTTACAAACTGATTATGGTAGTTGTTTTACCAAAATATATATCATTGTTGAATAACGTATTTACTAATTTTATTATCTTTAGACCCGTAATATTCTTAAATAGTCGTTTTGTACTAATTCATGTTTTTGTTAGTTTTATGCAATACACAGATTAGAAAATGCTTTTAATATTAGCATAATAAAATTTATAAATTGTGAAACATGGTCACCTCCAATCTGATTATCTAGAAATTGCAACAAAATATTGCTTCAATACAACTCCACCTCTTTTTACCTAATCCCTCAGATCTACTTTCAAACATAATATATTATAAGCAAAAGAAAAAGCAATTCTATAGTAAATACAAAACTTTTCTTTAAATAGATTTTCAACTAAAATGTAAAAATAAGCAACTAATTTTTGAAATTATCTATAGAGAAACCCGAATGGTTGCTGTTTTGAATACAACTTTATCTCTGAGTTTAATCGTGAAATTAAATAGAATTTAACATATAAATATGGATTTTTATTATAGCACTTACTAAACTATTCTATATTGTAATTGTATTTCATAAACTTTAAATTTATAGGTGAGCAATAGAGAAATTAAGCCTTATTTTCGTCATGTGATGTAAATAAATTATATAACCTTTAGAGTAATACTACTAACTTTAATAATTATGACTTATTTTGCAATTTATTTATAATATCCTAAAATATTCGTTTCTTCTTTTGCTCAATATTTCGACAACCATTTTAGCAACATTTTCTAATTACTATAATTCCTTATCTATACTTATCTCACAATTCTCTGTCATAAAATAAAGCAAATTTCACTTGTTAAAACCCCACCTTCAATTACTCCTCTTCTGTCCAGCACGAAGATCTATTATTTGCTTTTGGATGCGGAATATCAAACAGAAAGCAAATCCTGTCCGATCATCTGCAGTCGGCCTGCCAAGTCCCTGACCAAGTAATGTGGTAGGAGACATTTCCAAAATTCAGGTGCTGCAATCCTTTCTTTTTTTTTTTCGCTGATTTTTTTTTTCTAAACTTTAACTATCCAACATTTTTTTTGCTGCTTCTATTCCTTCATATTTGCTTGCTTCTCCTTTATTTTTAATATTTTCATCGTCTTCCAAAATTTCTTATTAGATATACATAAGATAAATTAGTTGGCATGATATCATGCCAATTAAATTATTGTCATATTATATAGCGACAGTTAAATGCCAACCATACCAATAAAACTATTAGACTGTATTACATGAACATCAGCAGGACCATCCATGTATTCAATCCGTAGTATCCATATGAAAATCAACCAAAGTGCCATTCTAAGAATATCCAATTGTGTAATACACAACAGTCCTACCAATCGAAATGCCAATAATGTTTTACACAAGATCGCCTCAATTATTCGAAAATAGTATATAATCATCTTGGTTTCGAAGTAACTTATACTTTTGGTTTGTTTTTTTTGTCGAAAGTTATATATAATCATTTCGGTATCGATTCAACTTATACTTTCGGTTGTTTCTTTTGTCGAAAATAAAAATGTGACATAACTCACCAATCCCAACTGATTTAAAAATTATCCTTAATGTGAACTTGTTGCCAGTTAATCTATATGAGACTGCTATTAGTACTAACATTCATTTTCATCGTAAATAAATTGCTGTTGCTGAAACACATAATCAGCGTATATTATATGCATATTTGTAACAGTGAAGAAAATGGTAAAAAAAATGTGTGAGGAAAAACTTAAATATAAACAAACAAGTGTTTCAGCTTACAGTGTTATTGTCGTTTCTGGAACCATTTCGAACTGTTCTGCGAATTATGTTTTCTTGGAAGACTGACTGCCCTAACACTTTTCTGGCTAGGAACAACTTTCAACATTAAATGAACCAACTGTAACAGTATTCTCGTATATAAAAATATACGATGGTCAAATCGATCTTCTTTCCTTTATTTCTCTTTGTTATTATAAACACGAGATTTTTTCGGTATTAAAATTTGATATTTACTTTCCTACCCTTAAACGCTATTACGTCAGATATTTTTCTTAATAAAATTATGCCTAGACATAAGGTGATTTACTTGATAATTCTTCACATCATTTTTGTATTGCAGTTAGAATGAAATACATTTTTTACCTGTTTGATGCAATGTCCCTCGGGAATTGAGAAGAAAAAAAGAAAAAACAGTGAAAATCAATTTAATACGCACAATAAAAGTACAAGGTAATTTATCGCGGATCTATGATCGGAACTCTTCGAATTCTGGAAGCAAATATTTTCATACGAAAGAGATGGGATTTACGATTACATATAACGGTACATTTTCAAAAGCATAAAACATCATTTAATTTACGATTATAGATAGTGATCTAGAATAACTTCCAAATATTATCATTTTCAAGGTGATAAGCCTTAACACATATTAAGTATTGGTGAATGGCCTATAATATAATGTTCTAATCTGTTTCAAAACATGTTTTTAAAGACATTTAAATACGAATAAATTTGTGAAGAATCTGTTCGTTCTAAAAAAAGCGCCCAAAAAATAAAATCTCTGAGAAGTAATGAAGTAAGACCTGTAATTGAAACACACCATGTCTTCAGTGAGAAATTCATTTGCCTTGAAAATGGAATTCCCCAAATTTATTCATTACAAAAGGCAATATTCATACAACAATAGAAATCTATACCCATCGTCACGGTAATTGTTGACAATTTATCTAAGTAAACACAGTATGTGTTTAGGTAAAAACTTTTTCGTACACTATTAATTGTCCAATGATAAGCCCAAATTCCTATATTAAAGATTTTGTGAATAACTACATATTTATTTCATGCATATTTTTCAAAATTGCCCAACAGTATACCAGTTTTCCAACATATATATGGGGAACCACAATAAATTACATCTCAAAATATAGAATAGAGTAATTCAAAGCGAGGCTCATGCATGCACAGGATCTGAAATCAAGAATAATACATTATTTCATTTTGTTTTCATGCACTCCGGTTAATATATATGTAGAATAACCAAATTTATGCATTTCGGTATCATTTGTTTTTAAAGTATTGTAAGTACCTGACATTACAATTGACTGGTGATTGGGTGATTAAGATTCCCAACCGCAGTTAAATATATCTGAAATTGATTTTTTATACCGTAAAATACACTTTATAGTACTCAACCATACATAAAAAATAGATAAAAAAACAGGTATAAAAATTATGATATAGCTACGGTTATGTTTTCATTGTTATGATTTAAACATTAAAAAATTATCGAATCATGTAAATATTCCAGTCTTGGTACACCGACGAGGTGAAATAAAAAGAAATATTGAAAATGACGGTCGGTCGGGATCAACAAACAATTATTTGAAAATGCGCAAACAATATGCATGACCTGAATGATCTCCATTGCCGGTAAATTTCACGGAAATCTTTATTTTTGAATATAATCGCACTGCATATATAATTCATAGAATATAGCAATGCTGAAATAAAAAACTATAAGACATTTTACAGTTTATTAAATTACAATGTCTATTATTATATGTGTTACATACTTGTAATATTTAAAGATCTTTGTTTTGAATATAAACTGACTGCATATAAACTGTATGATATAGCTATAATGACCTGAATATATTTTACAATCTATTTAGTTATAATGTCTACCATATTTGTATTGTATGTATTATGTATTCGTAATATATAGATATCCCTATTTTTGAATACAAGCAGATTTTGTATTGCCTACATTATATAGCAATGCTGAAATAAAAGATATTTTACAATTCATTAAATTTTAATGTGTATTATATTAGTATTATATAGAATATATATTCGTAAATTCACGGTTCACTGATCTTTTAAATTGTATAGAATTGAAAATTTATTAAATACACGAAAATCGACTACTTTAAATTGATATTTGGAGCGTATAGGTTCAACTTCTTTTGAAATAAAAAGGTTGTACTCTTTAACAAGTTTTTAAACTATTGTAAAGAAGTTTTATGGTATTTCTTTGTTGACTTTCACTGCAAGATATGTTTTCAAATATATTTTTAGAAGCACGTACAACCGAATAACTGACATTAAAGTACCAAGAAATAAATTTACATGTAAGAGTTTTTGTAAAAATCGTGAGTGCTATCTTTTAATTTTTTATTGTTTCAAATTTATATGGTTGCTTAATATAACTTTCTCCAAAACATATAGCGGTTTTAACGAAAGAAAATATATTTGTACGTAATATATATGCATTATTACTATTATTATTATTATTATTATTATTAAGAATGTGATTTACAGAGTTTGGACAACATTTTATGTAAACATAAACAAACATAAACACACCATACATATATACAAGAATATAAACACGAATAAATAATAATGTAAGCGTAAATATATATTTAAATAACATATGGGTGTATGTACCTGAAAAGTTCTTGAGAATCATGTACGTAAATAACAGAATGTGCAGATTGCACGGATGCAATATTGCACGCTATGCAGTTTAGTTACCGCCATGCACATACCAGTTTTTGTTTACGCCTGAAAAATCATTTTCGTTTTGGAAACATGAAATTAAAAAAAATTAGCTAGTAGCCCTTGCACGCTTACTTATGAAAGTCGAATTGTTTTCGTAAAACGAACGTACCTTTTTGGACTTCTTTAAACAACAATGATTAGAATTGCTAATTTCGGTTGTTTATTTTTCAATAATATTTTGCTTTCAAAACTAGTTTGAAAGCTCGTATTAATTCTATTCTTGGTTTAAATACTTCGTAATATCTACATCCTGATAATGAAAAATTGGAACAGTTTTTTTCTTTTGTCATATTTTATATCCTTAACAATAAAAAGATATATTAGACTGATTTGTCAATTCAACTAAGTATATATCCACCATGAAGATATCTTTAATTAATATTTTCTTAATCGTCGGTCTGGCCAAATCAGTTTTGGCATTTCCGTTATCTAATAATATTAATAACGGTGAACATGATTTGGTTAAACGTCATCAAGGGACCACAGCAGCAGCATGCGAAGTTCCGACTGCTACTCCAGCCTGTACAGCCACTCCATTAAATTCTAATAATCTTCCTCCGGCATCTATCGATATTCATGATATATATTACATCTCAGGAAATATTTACCAAGTTACCCTAGATTTTACTGGTGAACAATGTGGATCTATGTCTGATCTTCAATATGTCCAAATTCTTGGTACTGGTGTTGAAGACTATGTTATTTATTCTGTTAACGGAAACGATCACCAACATGATTTGACACAACCTTGTCAATGGAGTGCTACATTTAGCCTTGCAACCAGTTCTAGTGGAGATCAAACTTGTATTCCAAACTTCACAATTCAATATGGTTGGAATGGTAGTGCTTATGATTATCAATTTGCATGTAACCTTGACAATACTGGCAAAAATCAACAGTATTTCCCTGAATATTGCTGGCCATCAGGAGATATCTGTTCAACGACATCCTCATGCACTAAAAAAACCACTACAACACCCACGACACCTACAACACCATGCACTAAGAAAACCACTACAACACCTACAACACCATGCACTAAGAAAACCAATACAACACCTACAACACCATGCACTAAAGAGACCACTACTACACCTACAACACCATGCACTAAGAAAACCAATACAACACCTACAACACCATGTACTAAAGAGACCACTACTACACCTACAACACCATGCACTAAGAAAACCAATACAACACCTACAACACCATGCACTAAAGAGACCACTACTACACCTACAACACCATGCACTAAGAAAACCAATACAACACCTACAACACCATGTACTAAAGAGACCACTACTACACCTACAACACCATGCACTAAGAAAACCAATACAACACCTACAACACCATGCACAACAACATCATCTTCGTCATCCACTTCATCACCTACTTCATCATCCACTACATTAACTACTTCCTCTTCCACTTCATCATCCACACCATCCTCTAGTACGCCATGTACAACATCATCTAGTTCATCATCCAGCTCATCATCCAGTTCAGCACCTACTTCATCACCTACTACATCATCCACTACATTAACTACTTCCTCTTCCACTTCATCATCCACACCATCCTCTAGTACGCCATGTACAACATCATCTAGTTCATCATCCATTTCATCATTTTCTAAATTTTCTACTACATTATCTACTGCATCCACATCAAAAAACATGTGAATTTCCTACAGCCACTCCAGCCTGTACAGCCACTCCATTAAATTCTAATAATCTTCCTCCGGCATCTATCGATATTCATGATATATATTACATCTCAGGAAATATTTACCAAGTTACCCTAGATTTTACTGGTGAACAATGTGGATCTATGTCTGATCTTCAATATGTCCAAATTCTTGGTACTGGTGTTGAAGACTATGTTATTTATTCTGTTAACGGAAACGATCACCAACATGATTTGACACAACCTTGTCAATGGAGTGCTACATTTAGCCTTGCAACCAGTTCTAGTGGAGATCAAACTTGTATTCCAAACTTCACAATTCAATATGGTTGGAATGGTAGTGCTTATGATTATCAATTTGCATGTAACCTTGACAATACTGGCAAAAATCAACAGTATTTCCCTGAATATTGCTGGCCATCAGGAGATATCTGTTCAACGACTTCCTCATGCACAACATCCTCTAGTACACCATGTACAACATCATCTACTTCATCATCCAGCTCATCATCCAGTTCAGCACCTACTTCATCACCTACTACATCATCCACTACATTAACTACTTCCTCTTCCACTTCATCATCCACACCATCCTCTAGTACGCCATGTACAACATCATCTAGTTCATCATCCAGCTCATCATCCAGTTCAGCACCTACTTCATCACCTACTACATCATCCACTACATTAACTACTTCCTCTTCCACTTCATCATCCACACCATCCTCTAGTACGCCATGTACAACATCATCTAGTTCATCATCCAGCTCATCATCCAGTTCAGCACCTACTTCATCACCTACTACATCATCCACTACATTAACTACTTCCTCTTCCACTTCATCATCCACACCATCCTCTAGTACGCCATGTACAACATCATCTAGTTCATCATCCATTTCATCATTTTCTAAATTTTCTACTACATTATCTACTGCATCCACATCAAAAACATGTGAATTTCCTACAGCCACTCCAGCCTGTACAGCCACTCCATTAAATTCTAATAATCTTCCTCCGGCATCTATCGATATTCATGATATATATTACATCTCAGGAAATATTTACCAAGTTACCCTAGATTTTACTGGTGAACAATGTGGATCTATGTCTGATCTTCAATATGTCCAAATTCTTGGTACTGGTGTTGAAGACTATGTTATTTATTCTGTTAACGGAAACGATCACCAACATGATTTGACACAACCTTGTCAATGGAGTGCTACATTTAGCCTTGCAACCAGTTCTAGTGGAGATCAAACTTGTATTCCAAACTTCACAATTCAATATGGTTGGAATGGTAGTGCTTATGATTATCAATTTGCATGTAACCTTGACAATACTGGCAAAATCAACAGTATTTCCCTGAATATTGCTGGCCATCAGGAGATATCTGTTCAACGACTTCCTCATGCACAACATCCTCTAGTACACCATGTACAACATCATCTACTTCATCATCCAGCTCATCATCCAGTTCAGCACCTACTTCATCACCTACTACATCATCCACTACATTAACTACTTCCTCTTCCACTTCATCATCCACACCATCCTCTAGTACGCCATGTACAACATCATCTAGTTCATCATCCAGCTCATCATCCAGTTCAGCACCTACTTCATCACCTACTACATCATCCACTACATTAACTACTTCCTCTTCCACGTCATCATCCACACCATCCTCTAGTACGCCATGTACAACATCATCTAGTTCATCATCCAGCTCATCACCTTCTTCATTACCTACAACATCATCTAGTTCATTAACTACTTCCTCTTCCACTTCATCATCCACACCATCCTCTAGTACGCCATGTACAACATCATCAAGTTCATCATCCATTTCATCATTTTCTAAATTTTCTACTACATTGTCCACACCATCATCTAGTACATTATCCACACCATCATCCACACCATCCTCTAGTACGCCATGTACAACATCATCTAGTTCATCATCCAGCTCATCATCCAGTTCAGCACCTACTTCATCACCTACTACATCATCCACTACATTAACTACTTCCTCTTCCACGTCATCATCCACACCATCCTCTAGTACGCCATGTACAACATCATCTAGTTCATCATCCAGCTCATCATCCAGCTCATCACCTTCTTCATTACCTACAACATCATCTAGTTCATTAACTACTTCCTCTTCCACTTCATCATCCACACCATCCTCTAGTACGCCATGTACAACATCATCAAGTTCATCATCCATTTCATCATTTTCTAAATTTTCTACTACATTGTCCACACCATCATCTAGTACATTATCCACACCATCATCCACACCATCCTCTAGTACGCCATGTACAACATCATCTAGTTCATCATCCAGCTCATCATCCAGTTCAGCACCTACTTCATCACCTACTACATCATCCACTACATTAACTACTTCCTCTTCCACGTCTTCATCCACACCATCCTCTAGTACGCCATGTACAACATCATCTAGTTCATCATCCAGCTCATCATCCAGCTCATCACCTTCTTCATTACCTACAACATCATCTAGTTCATTAACTACTTCCTCTTCCACTTCATCATCCACACCATCCTCTAGTACGCCATGTACAACATCATCAAGTTCATCATCCATTTCATCATTTTCTAAATTTTCTACTACATTGTCCACACCATCATCTAGTACATTATCCACACCATCATCTAGTGCATCATCTAGCTCATCGTCCAGTTCATCTGGTTCATCATTTTCTAAATTTTCCACTACATTATCCACACCATCATCTAGTACATCATCTACTTCATCATCCAATACATTAACAACTTCCTCATCCTCATCCTCATCCATACCATTATCCACACCATCATCTACTTCTAAAGTTTCATCTACAACTTCCAGCTCAGTTAGCTCATGTATTAGAACCATGTCGACTTCCTTGATAACTGTTCCAACAACAGAGGTTATTACTACCAGTGGTTCAATTGTGACTGTTCCAACTTCAACTATTATTACAAGTACTATTGTTGTGCCTTGTGAATCGACCACATCATCCACCCCTGAAGTTTCATCTACAACTTCCAGCTCAGTTAGCTCATGTATTAGAACCATGTCGACTTCCTTGATAACTGTTCCAACAACAGAGGTTATTACTACCAGTGGTTCAATTGTGACTGTTCCAACTTCAACTATTATTACAAGTACTATTGTTGTGCCTTGTGAATCGACCACATCATCCACCCCTGAAGTTTCATCTACAACTTCCAGCTCAGTTAGCTCATGTATTAGAACCATGTCGACTTCCTTGATAACTGTTCCAACAACAGAGGTTATTACTACCAGTGGTTCAATTGTGACTGTTCCAACTTCAACTATTATTACAAGTACTATTGTTGTGCCTTGTGAATCGACCACATCATCCACCCCTGAAGTTTCATCTACAACTTCCAGCTCAGTTAGCTCATGTATTAGAACCATGTCGACTTCCTTGATAACTGTTCCAACAACAGAGGTTATTACTACCAGTGGTTCAATTGTGACTGTTCCAACTTCAACTATTATTACAAGTACTATTGTTGTGCCTTGTGAATCGACCACATCATCCACCCCTGAAGTTTCATCTACAACTTCCAGCTCAGTTAGCTCATGTATTAGAACCATGTCGACTTCCTTGATAACTGTTCCAACAACAGAGGTTATTACTACCAGTGGTTCAATTGTGACTGTTCCAACTTCAACTATTATTACAAGTACTATTGTTGTGCCTTGTGAATCGACCACATCATCCACCCCTGAAGTTTCATCTACAACTTCCAGCTCAGTTAGCTCATGTATTAGAACCATGTCGACTTCCTTGATAACTGTTCCAACAACAGAGGTTATTACTACCAGTGGTTCAATTGTGACTGTTCCAACTTCAACTATTATTACAAGTACTATTGTTGTGCCTTGTGAATCGACCACATCATCCACCCCTGAAGTTTCATCTACAACTTCCAGCTCAGTTAGCTCATGTATTAGAACCATGTCGACTTCCTTGATAACTGTTCCAACAACAGAGGTTATTACTACCAGTGGTTCAATTGTGACTGTTCCAACTTCAACTATTATTACAAGTACTATTGTTGTGCCTTGTGAATCGACCACATCATCCACCCCTGAAGTTTCATCTACAACTTCCAGCTCAGTTAGCTCATGTATTAGAACCATGTCGACTTCCTTGATAACTGTTCCAACAACAGAGGTTATTACTACCAGTGGTTCAATTGTGACTGTTCCAACTTCAACTATTATTACAAGTACTATTGTTGTGCCTTGTGAATCGACCACATCATCCACCCCTGAAGTTTCATCTACAACTTCCAGCTCAGTTAGCTCATGTATTAGAACCATGTCGACTTCCTTGATAACTGTTCCAACAACAGAGGTTATTACTACCAGTGGTTCAATTGTGACTGTTCCAACTTCAACTATTATTACAAGTACTATTGTTGTGCCTTGTGAATCGACCACATCATCCACCCCTGAAGTTTCATCTACAACTTCCAGCTCAGTTAGCTCATGTATTAGAACCATGTCGACTTCCTTGATAACTGTTCCAACAACAGAGGTTATTACTACCAGTGGTTCAATTGTGACTGTTCCAACTTCAACTATTATTACAAGTACTATTGTTGTGCCTTGTGAATCGACCACATCATCCACCCCTGAAGTTTCATCTACAACTTCCAGCTCAGTTAGCTCATATTCAAGTACTACTTTGACTTCTTATATAACAGTTCCAACAACAGAAACTATTACTACTAATGGTTCAACTGTTGCTGTTTCAACTACAATTATTCTTACAAGTACTGTCGTTGTGCCATGTGAATCGACCACATCATTATTGACTGTTGAGTCTTCGTCTACTATAACCATTCCAGCCACTACTCCAGCATTGACTTCAACTTTAGTTACCTCATATTCAAGCACTACTTTGACTTCTTATATAACTGTTCCAACAACACAAACTATTACTACTAATGGTTCAACTGTTGCTGTTTCAACTACAATTATTCTTACAAGTACTGTCGTTGTGCCATGTGAATCGACCACATCATTATTGACTGTTGAGTCTTCGTCTACTATAACCATTCCAGCCACTACTCCAGCATTGACTTCAACTTTAGTTACCTCATATTCAAGCACTACTTTGACTTCTTATATAACTGTTCCAACAACACAAACTATTACTACTAATGGTTCAACTGTTGCTGTTTCAACTACAATTATTCTTACAAGTACTGTCGTTGTGCCATGTGAATCGACCACATCATTATTGACTGTTGAGTCTTCGTCTACTATAACCATTCCAGCCACTACTCCAGCATTGACTTCAACTTTAGTTACCTCATATTCAAGCACTACTTTGACTTCTTATATAACTGTTCCAACAACACAAACTATTACTACTAATGGTTCAACTGTTGCTGTTTCAACTACAATTATTCTTACAAGTACTGTCGTTGTGCCATGTGAATCAACCACAGCATTATTGGCTGTTGAGTCTTCTTCTGCTATATCTGTTTCGGCAACTACCCTTATCACCAAAGAAGCAATTGAAACTGTGCCAGCAGGATCCGAAACAACAATTTCTGTTCCAACCAGTGAAACTTCGAATAATGTTAATATTCCATCCGAGATTATTTCCTCAGAAACGGTTGTTCCTACCACTGTTTCAACTTCAAGTATTACAGCTACCACACTAATTTCTGAAACAGCCGAGGCTACTACATCAGCAGCCCCATTTGTTTCTGAAAGTACAGCATCAAGCACTACAATAATCAGTGAATACAATAATGGACAAAACAAGGTTGTTCCATTTAACGCCCCTGTTTTCAGTGTGGCAGCAGGATTACTTTTACTCTTAATTTAATTTTAATTTGATTTTAGATCCCAATGATACCTTATTTATTTCTTCTTACTTTCTCTTAGCTTGTCATGCAAGCTGCGTTACATTTTCAAATAGGTCCTTAAGATTTCTTTTGGGCTTTCATTTTCATTATGATTTAATTATGTCAATGATTTTTTTATTTTAATTTCTTCTAAATGTTTACCATATTTTTATGTATACTTTTTTAATATTTTGGCTTTTAATATAACCCTCTTTGAGTTTTATAGAATTCATAAATGTAGTAGTACTCGAAATTGTAATTGAGAGCATACCTGGAGAAGACTCATTAAACGACTAGAATACTTTGACATTTTATTTTCCAGAGTTGTATTCTAAGAATCTAATAACATCAGGTGATATCTTGCATACTACTAATTAGACATAGTTTGTAATTGAAAGCATGAAGATATATATCTGTGCAGCATTTAAAATACAACACAGAATATGTAATTAATTTTTTTGAATAATCATGGAAACGGTCAAAGTGATTAATATTTTGAACTACAAGGAATTAGATTGAAGACCGCCAAATTAAATCTTTAGAAAATTTTCAAAAACGAGGTACACAACAACCAATGCCTTGAATTTGCATCTTGAATTAAATTTTACATTTATAAATATATGGAGTACGAAAAAGGAAAAATAATTATAGGAAACTAATCTCAGATATAAAAGCAATATATAAAATATTATATAATAATCACAAATCGTATATAAATTCAGGATTTTGCAAATCAGTTAAATCTGCAAAGGCCACTTTTTCATCTTTAAGTATTTTTTCACCTTGTTCACCTAATGCAATTAATTCCTTTTGACGTTGAATATTTCTATATTTATAAACAACATACATAGCTGCCATAGCAACAGCACCAACAGCATATGAAACTAACATGGCAGTTTTTGCACCTATATAACCTGGAGCTTGGTTCGCACGGAAAGTCTGAGGACCGACCATATTACCAACACAATAACCAACTAAAAAGACGGTACTAACAGTAATCTTCTTAGTATGACCAGCAACGTTAGAAGAAACCAAAGAGGCTATACCCGCCATACAAGTGGTAGAAATATAAACTGTGTAATAACCAGTCAATCTAGATCCACGTGAACTAGTAAAAATCAATAAACAAGAAGCAACAACACAAACAAGATTAACAATAACCAAAGAAATCAACCTAAAATCTTTAAAAACATAGTGGTTAAGGTAGGCAATTGCAGGCGGGAAAATAATATCGATACCACCACCTGGCATGTTCATTAACATCGCTTGAGTGGAAGAGAAACCAAAATCTTCATTCAACAAAATAGAACCAAAATTATTCAAACCACCATTTGGAATAGCGTAAGTAATAGCATAAATGAAGATTAAATAGGTAATCGGATCTTTGAATGCCTCAACCAATTGATATTTTTTAAAATGTCTATTACCAAAACCTTGTAAATTTGATTTTGATCTTTGAACACAATATTTTTTATCCAGATCATTTAAAAACCAAGCTTTGACTGGGACATCAGGAATATGAATGAGTGAAAGAGCACCTAAGAAAAGAGTAATAATACCAGTAATAATATAAAATAATCTCCATGATGCAAATTCATGTTCACCATCTCTATGAATTTTTAAACCATAAGCAATTGCGGCACCGACTAACGTACCAAAACCTTGAAGACCATACCAAACACAAGTTCTCATAAACTGTTCACTCTTTCTATACCATTGACTTGTTAAAATAATATAAGCTGGGTTCATAAAACCTTCGAAAATACCTAAAATAGTTCTACATAGAAGAAATGTAGCAGCACCCTGACAACCAGCATGACACATTAAAACAATACCCCAAATAATAATAGCAGCACCTAAAGTTTTTGACATTGGGAATCTTTGCAACATCAAGTTAGCTGGATATTCGAAAACTAAATAACCTAAATAAAATGATGATCCAACCCAAGAATATTCTTCAGCTGACATATTTAAGTCTGTTCTTAGGCCCATAAGGGCAGCATAAGAATTGGTAGTTTTATCCATCATCTGACAAGCCATCAAGGTACAAATCATTGGCATAATCCAAAAATCAATTTTTCTAACAACTTTTTTTTCATATTCGGGATCTAGTTGAAAATCTTTAGTATCATCATCAACATATTTGAAAGCTTCATCCATATCATTCTGTCCCATATGATCAACTTCATTAGTTATAGATAAAATGGTAGTTAATTGTGGGTTGATATTAGAATCAAGAGCATTAATGGAAACTTCATATGATGATTTTTTCATCTCTGAAGATTCTCCAGCACTTTTAGCGGCATCTAGATTTGAGTTATCTTTTGAATTAGTCATTATATCTTTTGTCGTTTGATATATTAGATATGTTTAGAAAACTAACAGGTCCAACATCTTAAATTTAAGCTTCCGAGGTCTCTTATTTATAAAATCCAAGCCCTCGATAGATATCGTAAAGAAAACGCTTTTGATAACAATGGCAGGAGGATGCGCGGTCATTATTATACACATAGGAAAGTGAATGCGCCGTGCGATAGCAATCTTTCGCATTTCCCCAATTCAAAATGCAAGTAATTTATCATAATGATAGATATATTATCGTTTTACTAGGTCTGAGGGGTCGAAATGTAAATATATACATCAAATCCGCCATAATGAATTAAATGTGTGTGGAATTGATAAGAAGGATTTTTGTAATCAGAAGTAACGAACAATAAGGGACAAAATGGGAAATTGTTACCGCCGTTTTATATTTACAATTTTTTATAATCTTATCAGTTAGTTATAATTATAGTTTATTATTTTATTAATTAAATATTATTTAATATACATTTCAGGTTAAAGATAGCATATAACCATATTCGTTAAGAATATCCCGCCAATCAAAATTAGTCATCCTTGAGTTTTCATTGTTAGACGTTTCAGTATTCAAATCACCAATTTTCCATATGCTTTCGATAGCTTTCCTAATCTGAACGACACTACTTAATGGCCAATTTCTTTCTAAAGCATCCAATATTTGTAAAACTTTAATTCTATTGATTTCATCTCCAGCACCATTTGCATCACCATTGGAAATTATCAAAAGACACCAATTTGGGAAGAATAAAGATTTTTTCCATAAACTTAATTCTGCCAATCTATTCCATAAATTGGGCAACAACATTTTGTAAGTTTTGAAAAAGCTTTCTTCAACATATATTTTCAACTCTTCCCTCAGCAATAATGAACATAAAAAAATTTTTGCAGCTAAAAGATAACAACCTGAGCAGATGTGTAATTCTTTTGAATCATCAACATGAATTTGAGTTAGTAGATTCAAAGTCCTCCAAATTTCTAAATATCTTTCAATTAATAGTTCTTCATCTATTCTATTTAATTCGTATAAATGGTTCATTAACGTTAATTTATAAATCAATTGTAATAACCTCGGTGAACAACCAAACATTGGATCAACTTCATCATTTTCAAAAAAAGAATCAATTATTGGCCAAGGTGAATTGTTCATAAATTCTGTTAATTGATCACTTTTTAAAGTACTCGATAAAAGAATATAACGAAGCGAAAAATATCTATATGCAAATGTTAAAATTGTCAAATCCAAAATTTGATTATGTGATAACGTTGTAAAAATTATACTTGCTTCTTTTAAATATCTAACCCATTCTTTATTACCTTTGTTAGTAATTTCAACATTACATAAAACAATAATTGTTACAACCAATTCTTCGAGCATTCCAACTTCTTCAATATCAAAGTCATCTAGAATGTTATGTAAAAAATTAAGTGCATCATTTTTATATCTGATGAAAAGTGAATAATAAATATGAATCAAGTTTTTATTTTGATTTTCTATGGGTTTTTGAAACTCTGATTTTATAAGATCTAAAACTGATAATGATAAAACTGAATGATACAATGCTGGAAATTTTTTACAACCCGGAATAACAATAAATCTAAAATCATTTGGTATTGAATCACTATCCGAAAAACTTTTTGTTCTACTCAATTTATTTGCATATCGATTAAAAAGAAATTCTTCATTTGTTTTTAAATTAATGCTAGGATCTAATTGCATTAAATGTAGCTCAAAATCTAATAGTGGATCCAAGGAATTCAAGTCTACAGATTCGCATCGATGTTCCTCTTCAGTTCTTGTTGACTTTTCCAATTCATCCCAGATTATTTTTTCAAATAAAACAACATTTGAATTCTTCGATTGAAATCGATAACTTAAAGTTAGATCCCATTTTGAAAAATTAATAAAATAAGTCTGTTTTGGATTCCAGTTTTCATTTACTAAATATTTAAATTCTGAAATTATTTTATTTAAATCGAAAATGTCTTGATCATTTAAAGTATGCTGGTTTACCTTATTCCAATTAAGTCTTAAATCATAAGAACAGGATAGATTCAATCTTGTACAATTCTTACAAATTGGTTTAGTTTCATCGCATTTTTTTTTCCTCTTCTTACAACTATCACACCCTGATCTTGTTTTCTTAAGACCTCTGAGATTTGAATGTTTGGATCTTGGTGTCTTCGAAGTATATACTTTCATACTGTCTAAATATTCCAGATTTGTTTTTAATATAAAGCAAGTAAACAAAATTTTAATATAACCTGACCAAATAAATAAAGCCTATATTTCCTGACTTACTCTAGTTCGGATAATGATTTCGATAAATGACACACTTCAGAATTCTTCTGTGATAACTGGCTTTGCATAAAAATGTTAAAGTTCACTGAATTGATAACGATAACAATTTTATTATTTTAACAATTTTTGTACTTTCAATCGCAACTGAAAGCGCGCGCATCCAATTGCACAAGATTAAAAATTCTGATAAACCAGACCATCTCAATTTCGTTATTTCTCTATTAATTGTTAGCAGTTTGAAAATTACTATTTTACAAGATTATATAAATATGTATTATTAGCAATGTATCACCTCAATTTTTTTTCTTACTTATTAAACTTTTTTTTATCTTATTATAAGATATACTGATCTTTAATATTATATTTCTCATTAGTTATGGCAAAATCGGTATTGATTGTTGGTTGTGGTGTTTTTGGTTTATCGACTGCTTTGGAATTGGCACAAAAAGGTTATTCAGTTACAGCAATTGATTTGTATGAACCTCCATCTAAATGGTCTGCAGCTTGTGATTATAACAAAATCATTAGAGCAGAATATCCTGATATGGCTTATACTACTATGACAGTTGAAGCTATTGAACAGTGGAGAAATGATCCAAAATTTAAAGGCATCTACAATGAATGTGGTAGAGTTATGGTCACACCATCAGATCATGTTGCAAGACAGAACTTTGAAAAAATTGGTATTGAAAATTTACAAAAACTGGGTAAGGCTGAAAATGTTGAATACTTTAAAGGTGGTTTAACATTAAGTAAAAGATTTGAGTTTTTAAAATTTAATGGGTTAACTAAAAATGAAACTGCTAAGTATAATCCTTATTCTGGATTAGCTCATTCATCTAATGCGATGGTAGCTGTTTATAAAGAAGCCAAAAAATTAGGTGTTAAATTCATCTTTGGTAACAATGGTCATGCTAAAGAGGTTAAAAAAATTGCATCCAAAACTTATATTGAAACTGAAGGTGGTTTGGAGTTAACAGGTGACCAAATAATTGTTGCATTAGGAGCGAATACTAATAGTTTAGTTGACTTACAAGATCAACAAGCTGCAACTGGTTTATTTGTTAGTTTTATAAAATTAACAAATGAAGAATATGATCGTTATAAAGATTGTTCAATTTTATTCGATGCCGAAATGGGATATTTTTTCCCACCAGATCCAGAAACGAAACTTTTAAAAGTTGCATTACCGGGTTGTGGTGCAAGTAATTATGTTACTAGTCCACATTCCAAAGATAAGAAAACTTCATTACCAAGATTTCATAATTTAAATCCAACAGATACCATTCCAGTCACTGGAGAAAGGGAAGCTAAATTATTATTAGCCAAATATATTCCAGAATTGGCATATCATGAATTAATTGGCTCAAAAATTTGCTGGGTTGGTGATACACAAGGTTCTCATTTTATTATTGATAAAGTTCCAAAACATAATAATTTGTATGTTGCAAGTGGTGATTCAGGCCATGGTTTTAAATTTTTACCCAATATTGGTAAATATATTGTTCAAAAATTAGAAAATAAATTGGACCCACAATTAGCCGAATTTTGGAAATGGAAAGAAGGTTTGAGCTTTGATCCTGCTGAATGTGATTGGAGAATATCTGATGAATATCCTGATCTTTCACAAATTGAATTCTTGAAGGAAAAGTTAGTAGCTAAGTTATAAATAATATTTAGTATTCATTTATTATAAATGAATTTGTTTAAATAACATATTAAATTAAATCAATAATTGAAACTCATAAAATATAACCTGATAATCTATTAGTTAAATAAAATTAAAAATATATTAATTTGTTAAATACCTAAAAGATTCAAACTTTACAACTATCAAAGATTAAAGTTCCACAGACAAGCCTATCCATTCAAAAAAACATTTACAACCAATGACAAAAATGGAAATACCAGAATATACTATTAATTTGATAAAGATCAAACTATCAGTTCTCTTTTTAAAGGCAAAACAATCTGGGCTTTTAGGATCAGTTTTAAAAATTTTTAAAAGCAATGGCTTTGAAATTGCTTTCCAAACACCCACTATTGTAACACCAACCAAAGTTCTAAGAACTGTATAATACAATCCTAGCTTCTCATAACTAAATGGAACTGAAGCGGGGGATAGAGAATTAGTGTTTCTAAATGGAGAATGCGCTAAAGCCCAATGAGAGAGATCCATACCCAAGAGAACACCGACAAATGCGACAGAATCTTCAAAACAAGGACAAGCATCAATTGGAACAGGATGAAAGTAGACCAAACCATAATTCAAAGCAATGATACCAAGTGGCACCATATAATTATGACTAAATAAGATCAAATGGTCCCATTTTTCTCTTAAAGTAAATCTAATAACAACCACTACAACACCAACTATTGCACCAACAGCTACATCAACCAAACCATGCATACCACAGTATAATCTACCAACAACCATAGAAGTCCAATATATAATCATTCCAAGGATAAGTAATATTTTACTTGAAATAGATTCAACCAATTCTCCATTAATTAAATGGATCAATAACATCAGACAGACGCCGGTTGCGTTGGCGGTATGACTCGATGGACAACCATATTCTCTAGCTGTATAATGACTCAAAGTTATTCTTCTCACTGGTGGAGATTTTGGTCTTGGTAAACAAAGCGTGTCTTTAACTAAACCTGTTAGATAAATACCCAATCCCAAAATAACAATAAAATCTCGCAATTTATATAAATAGCCAAACCAAACTGGAACTGGGCACATCAAAACATAAAAAGTATGGGAACCAAGTGAAGCCGTATGTAAGAAGTAGTAATCCAATATTGGATGACGCCATTTTTGTATATATGTTAATACAGGTAATTCTAAAGGTAATAACGGTAATAGTAAAGAACGTAGATAAGAACTCAATCTGGGTAGTCTTTCATCATAATAACTTTGTGACTTTAAACCTGCATCTTGTAAATGTGTATCTGTTAAAGTATGGACCTCTGATGGAGTATCTGATATTTCTGATGGTAAATTATTATTGATTGGATGCAATTTTGAATTATAAGGGTCTGTAGACGTTGAAGAGGCCATTGTACTTGGCGGGGTTGGGGGATAATTGCAAGAACGCTCAATATTGGCTGCCATATTGAATTTTAAAGGTAGATAATGATAAAAATAGTATAATACAAGTTACAAAAAAGAATAAAATCGATAAAAGAAGAAGAAATACACCGGTGTAATTAGAAGCAAGTACCGTTAACTAACCGTTGTTTATTCCGTTCTGTTGTTATTACGTCGTTGCGCTCGTTCAATTGGGAAAAAGGTCCCAAAAAAAACACCATGAGGTCGTTTATTGAATTCAACTATAGAGTCCAAATGTGGTAAGGTAAGATAATATGACTGGTAGATGTATATATATTTCTGTGAAGGGACTAAAATCCCTTCCATACTTCACATGAAAAATGAACCGAATATATTTGCAGAGTAATGCCTATGATAATCACAAACATCAAGTAAAAATTGCCATTACTATAGGGCTGTAACATAATTATATGATTACGTAATATAATATATGTTATGTGACTGCGGAAAACACATGACCCACTACGCACCTCACAGTTTATTTATTACTATCAGCATTGCCATCTTTCTCGTTTTGAAAAAAATTAGATTCTTACAATTGCACTCGCGAGTGACAAAATGAAGAAAAATTACCTTCTTTTCACTTTTTACATACTTTCAAATAGTAACATTAAATCACATACATAAACTACCGTCAATATGGAAAACGATAAGGGTGAATTAGTATGTTATTTCCACATTCATAAACATGTTCAATTAATTTATTTTCTGACTCCATCTGATTATTTATTATTTATTATTTTCGTTTTTTCTTCAACCTTCATCAATCTTCAAGTTGTGAAATTTAACAAAGCATACATAGGTTAACGATTTTCATTGGATTCAGCTTTTAGAATTGGGATTATTGTTATATTATGTATTTCAAAGCTATGAACAATCTCTGGCAATTTTTTATCAAAATGAAAAATTTCTGAAGAATAATTAAATATTAAATAACAGTAAATAAATTATGATTAATGATATAACTTTTATCACATTTTACTAACATCATCATTTTATTATTTTAGGTTGAATTATACATTCCAAGAAAGTGTTCTGCTACCAACAGAATTATTAAAGCTAAAGATCATGCTTCTGTTCAAATCAACATTGCTAATGTTGATGCTGAAGGTAGAGCTGTTCCAGATTCAGTCACTACTTACGCTTTATGTGGTTTCATCAGATCCAGAGGTGAAGGTGATGATTCTTTAAACAGATTAGCCCAACAAGACGGTTTATTAAAAAACGTCTGGACTTACTCCCGTTAAATATATTAAAAGATGTCCAATGTATATTTTTTAGTTGATTTAATAATAGGTAATAAATAAGTTTCAAAATATGAAATTGTAATTTAGTAAGACATTACTTTAAAATCGTGAATTGTAGAAAGTAAAAGTCAATAAAATTTTTTAAAATGATGTTACCCGGCTTAAATGTGATGAAATTTTGCCCTTTAAATTTTTCAGTAAAAAAAAAATTAAAAAAAATAAAAAAAATTAATTTTTCCCCTTCAGCTTTTTTTTTTTCATTTGATTTTTTTCTCTCTCTCTCTAGTTTACTCTCTCTCTTTTTTTGAAACTCAGGCTTAACTTTTAATATATATTAATCAATCATGTCTGCCGAAGAAGCAACCCAAGCTGCTGCACCAGAAACATCCAATGGTGATACAATCGAATCCAACTATGATCAAGTTGCAACTACTTTCGATCAATTAAACTTGAAAAATCCAATCATGAGAGGTATTTTCGGTTTAGGTTTTGAAGCTCCATCCGCTATTCAACAAAGAGCTATTTTACCAATTATTGAAGGTCGTGATGTCTTAGCTCAAGCTCAATCCGGTACAGGTAAAACTGCTACATTCTCTATTTCCGCTTTACAAAGAATCGATGAAAATTTGCAAAAAACTCAAGCTTTAATTATGGCTCCAACTAGAGAATTAGCTTTACAAATTCAAAAAGTTGTTTTAGCAATTGGTATGCATATGAATATCACTGTCCATGCTTCAATTGGTGGTAAAGCTGTTTCTGAAGATATTGAAGCTTTAAGTAATGGTGCTCAAATTGTTGTTGGTACCCCAGGTAGAGTTTACGATATGATTGAAAGAGGTTTCTTTAAAACCGATGAAATTAAAATGTTTATTATGGATGAAGCCGATGAAATGTTGTCATCTGGTTTTAAAGAACAAATCTATAATGTTTTCAGATATTTACCAAAGACCACTCAAGTTGTTCTTTTATCCGCTACCATGCCAAAAGATGTTTTGGAAGTTACTACCAAATTTATGAGAAATCCAGTTAGAATTTTAGTTAAGAAAGATGAATTAACTTTAGAAGGTATCAAGCAATTTTATGTCAATGTTGAAGAAGAACAATGGAAATATGATTGTTTAACCGATTTATATGATTCTATTTCAGTTACTCAAGCTGTTATTTTCTGTAATACTAGAAGAAAGGTTGAAGCTTTGACTCAAAAATTAACTGAAAATGATTTTACTGTCTCTGCAATCCATGCAGATTTATCTCAACAAGAAAGAGATACCATTATGTCTGAATTCAGAACTGGTTCAAGTAGAATTTTAATCTCTACTGATTTATTAGCTAGAGGTATTGATGTTCAACAAGTTTCTTTGGTCATCAATTATGATTTACCAACTAATAAGGAAAATTATATTCACAGAATTGGTAGAGGTGGTAGATTTGGTAGAAAGGGTGTTGCAATTAACTTATTAACCAATGAAGATATTGGTTTAATGAGAGAAATTGAAAAATTCTATTCTACTCAAATTTTGGAATTACCAGCAACAATCTCTGACTTGTTTAATTAATCAATTGTTTTTAATTAGTCTCTTTTTTTGTTTGTATATTGCGTTTTTTGACAAGTTATTAAGTTAATAAGTAAGTGGATAAAAATAAAAAATTATTATCACCGCGTATAAAAAAATTAAATTATTTTTATGTTTATTGTCTAATATATGTATGTATTGTCCTTTAATATATTGAGAATCAAAAAATAATGAATGTAACACCTACTAATTATGGGTCTACAACAGAAACAAATCAACATTTATTATATCCAACAAATTTAAAACTGAAATATCAGTCAGTGTCTCTACAACAGATACATTCATTATCATTATGTATCATATTTATAATATATCTCAAGGACTCATCATTTCTTCGATTGATTTCAAATGTACTATTACAAGGTATACTATATAATTTACTTGACTTTGAAAATGCTTACCTAGTGCTTATTAACAATTCAGAGTTTCAGAAACAATTTAAATCTGTATCGACAGCTTTAAAAATTTATATTATAATAATCAATCTAAATAATATAATATTACATTCTGTTGATAAAAATTTCTTAATCATAAACTTTTTAAAGGATATTTTTGATAAAGGTTTCATAACGGTAGTTAATAAATTAACAGAGCAAACAGTGATGACTAAGCCTTCCAATTATAGATATAACAACGTGTTGATAAATATAATTGGTGAACCTATCAATAACGACACAGTTGGATTGCTCTGTATGGATATGTTAGTTGTGTTACTTCAGCTCCTTGTAGTTGTCATTGTCAAATCAAGCGTTAATAACAATGATAACAATAATGAAATTAATCATAATGATGATAACGGCATCGACGGAGTCTTGGGCGTTGAAGTTTAATCGAGGGCCCTTTCGATATTTTTTATGTACTACTTATTTTTATACTTTTTAATTCTTATGATCTTTTCTGAATAATATACTAATTTACTTATTATACAATGTCTGACGGAGAATCTAGTTATTATAGGCCGGTTCAACGTCGAACTTCTGACTCTTCGGATTCAATCCCCTCCAGTTTCCCCATGAGTGAAAGTTTATTCAATGACTATTCTTCAAGTATCGGGAATATTACTCCCAATTTACATTTTGCCACCCAAGACGTTTTACCACCCGAAGACTACCAATCTCCTTACTATATACCTTTTAAGAATTCAGATGAACCTAGACCTGTCGATCAACTAATATATAGATTTACCATTTGGAAAATGATTATAAAGCAAATTGTCTTTTATTTTAAAGAAATGAGTATTTTTAAAAAACAAACATATCTGGGTAACAAAGCAATGCTAGAAAATTTAGAAATCTTGAAGAGACAAAATTCAGGAAAATTAAAAGTTAAGGCAAATTCAAATAAATCATTAAAAAAATCGTTATCGACTTCAGATTTTATTGAATTACAAGATGAATCATCTGGTGGAAATTTAAATAATAATGGAGTTTCAAATAATAATACCTTTAATCAGGAAAGTGTTATTAATAAACTCTTACAAACTTCATTTTTACCTCCAGGTGATCATTCAATTCTATCAATATCTACGACTTTTTTTAATACTCATTCAATACAAGCTGAAAAAGAATTAATTACATTCAATCAATTAACTTTAAAATTGATTCCAAGATTAGAAAACCTAAAGGATTCATTGAATGAAACAATTAGACAAATGTCGACCATTAAAAATTCTCCAGATTATAAAACGAAGGATCTGAAGATTGAAATTGCTAAAACTGGTGGCGTTTTATCTGATTATATTACGAATATCGAATTATTGAAGAATGGTGAATCGAAAACAAGTTTAGGTACGGTTATTAAACTAAAAGATAATGATAATATTGATCCAAAAGATGATCCATATATATTAAGATTAAAACTGGATTTGCAGTTGAAAGATCAATTATATGTTGAGGCACATTTAAAGGAAATGTATTATGATTTACAAAGAAAATCAGTTCAATTAGAAACAATTCTTTATAAAGAGATTCAAAATTGCATTTCTGTTTATTCAAATTTAATTAATAATGAACTAGACTCAATTAAAGATAATTTAGTTAGTTCATTTATGGAAGGCTTTGTTAAAAATGATCAACTTGTGGATTGGGATTATTTTATAGTGAATGACGATTCGAAACATTTTTTAAGTCTTAATGGTAAAGATACATTAATGAAAGTTAAACAAATTCGGAAAAAATCTGATATTATTTATCCATACCAAAATGATTCAATTAGTTCTTGTATTTTATCAGGCTTTTTAGAAAGAAAATCAAAATATTTGAAAACTTATTCTAAACTTTATTATGTTTTAACCTTAAATTTTTTGCATGAGTTTAAGTCAGATGATAGGAAAAAGGATAGACATCCAGTAAATTCTTACTCTTTGAATGATATTAAAGTTGCGACATCTCAAGATGATCCTAAAAAATTTATCTTACGTATCATCAGTAGAAAAGACGATGAGATTTCAAAAACAAAATACACTTTCCGTTGTCCAAATGAAACTATTGCAGTTAAATGGGTTGAATGCTTGGCAGATTTATGTAGCTTTACATCTTCCATCGAAAGAAATACTTCATTTGATGATGATGACACCGAAAATAATAATAACAGTACTAATCAAGATAATTATAAGAGTAATGATAATAATACTTTGCCATCAATGAGTACTTCAGAAAATGATATAGAGCAGCAGCTGAAATCCGTTTCTTTAGATAACGCTTCTATCAATTCAAGTGTTGCATCTCCTCAGCTAAAACCAATGGTTTCTCCTTCATCTTCATCGTCAATGTTATTTTCATTACCAGCATTTAGGTCGATTAAACCGAATCAAATGATTCCAAGCTCAAGTTCGACTGCAAGATTACCCTCAAGACCATCATCAAGGGCATCTTCAAGATCTTCATCTAGGGCATCATCCAGGGCTTCATCTCCAATCCGTGCTTCGTCACGCACAAATTTAGTTTCACCTAGGGCTACATCTGTTTCATCACCAACTGCAATCAATACCAACAGCGGTGTTGGTACTCCTGCAGGTAGTGGCGGTGGTAGTGGTGGTGGCAGTGGTGGTGGCAGTGGCGGTGATTATTTTTCATATGCACCACGTAAGGCTACTAGAAATGCGAGATTATCATCTGGTATAAATACAGGTAGAACAACACCAGGATCTGGTTCAAGTTTACCTGAATCTTCAATTACAACTTCGGCTACAGCTACAAATAAAGTTACCAACAATGTGAACACAACACCTACAATATCTGTTCAAGCAAGTTCTCCGATAAGCACAGTTCCACCACCTAATATTTTAAGTATTGATTCTGTTCATGATGATAATTCTATTGATAATGGTTTACAACATAGAAAACAAACTTTAAGTGAAAAGTTCCATACCAATGTTGGTGCTAAGGAAGGTCAAGTATTATTGAATATGCCTGACGATAAAGTTGTATTAAACTCTGGGTCTGGATTACCGCAAACCCCGGGAATTATACCTGGTGGTAAATTGGGAAATATTTTTAAACAGAACCAACTGTCACAACAACTGCAACAGCACTTATCCCAGCAACAATATCAGCAACCAAATAAGCAGCAACAACAACAACAGCAGCAGCAACAACAACAAAAATAATAAGGCCGTCAGAAATACTAAAATAAATGACAACAAAGATAGCAAAAAGAACAAAAAGAACAAAAACAGAAAGAATCATTACAAATAATAAAAAATTATAAAAATAAGATATTTAGATATGTTATAGTTGTATAGATAATTAATTTATAGTTTAATTTATACTTTATTTAACTGTTTAAGTTCACGATATGAAAAAATAAAATATTGTCGCGTTTTATGATATTCTTTGTTTTAAAAGTAAACAATAAAATATATCACTCTTTTTCCTATATAATTTCAAAAACTAGCAGAATGAATAAGGATAAAGAGAAGAAACAAAAAGTGAAACTGAAAAGGATACAAGATGAAGATCAACAGAAGAAGAAACCCGCCGTTTTCCTAATTGGAGAAAAGAGTCCTCGAGTTAGAGGTTTAAATTTGGAAAAGATATTAGGGAAGCAAAAAAGGATAAACGATAAAGAAGAATTAAGAAGTGGTAGTTTAAATATGTCTTTATTTGATGATGATGGAGAGGATGTCATGAAAAATGTTGATGTTGGGATTTTAGATGTTGGAGCTGCTGAAAAGGTAAATATCATGAAAAATGAAGTCAATAAGGTTAGAAAGAATTTTAAACAAGCCAAAGAGGATGATGATATTCTTAAAGATAATGATGAAGGCAAGGAGATAAAAAATCGAAAAAATGTGAAAGCAACTCTTTCAGTTAGAACTAAGAAAACCATTCCCGTTGAAGAAGGTAAAAAAATTGAGGAACCGAAACAGAAACCTAAACCACAATTGAAATCAAAACCTGACACGAAATCAGCTACAAAGTTAGCTACGAAATCACATAAGAAATCAGCTACGAAAGCAGCTACAAAATCAGCTACGAAGCTAGCTCCAAAGTCAGGTTCGAAATCAGGTTCGAAATCAGGTACGAAATCAGATACGAAATCCGCTAGGAAGTCAGCTAAGAAATCAGCTACAAAGCCTGCTCCAAAACCAACTATAAATAATATAACGAAGCTAAACACAAAACAAAAATTAAAACCTAAAATTAAATCTAGAAACGTTGAATTTTCATTAATTGATGCCCTCAAGATTGATCAATCTAGTACGAGCTCAATTGAAGACTCTGATGAAGATGTCTTTTCTTTGGATTCTCCACTGAAAAAAGATAAACTTACTACTACAAAGAAAAATGTAAAAAGAAAATCTGTTAATCATACAAAACCAACCTTAAAGAAACGTAAAATTCAAATTCCAGTTTCACAGCCAACACCGACACAGCAATTAGTATTATCAAAAGTAGAACCAAAAGTAGAACCACCATCTACAATGACGAAGGTTGAAGTGCATACAACAAAAATACCACTCAAACCGTCAACACCTTCCCCCAAAAGTACAATAACAACCAAAATTCCCTTGAATGATCATACATCAGCAACACCAAATAATCGTCGTTTATCGCTCTCATCAAGAGGTAAACGATTATCCTCAATAGGTAATGGATTTATTGCCACACCACATAAAGATATTCCTGTTGATAAATTACACGAACATTTAGAAACGGAACTCCCCGATCCATATAAAATCAAGCAACTATTAATCTGGTGCTGTAAAAGAATACGACCAAACTCGGAAGATCAATCTGAAACTAATATGGTTAAGTATTTGGAAAAACTTATACTTGATGAATTTATTAATGAATTGATCAACGGTGACGTTAATATCAGTTGGTGGGAAAATGATGATGAAGCTGAAGAAGATAAAGAAGATGATGATTATAATGATGGTAATTTTGACGTTGATAAGAGTGATATGCCTATTGTGGTGAAAGAAAACTCAGCTAATGTCAACAATAGAAAAAAACTACAAATATTTGAAAAAAAAGTTAGAGAACTAGAGAAAGAGGAATATCTTTGGAATACATTAGATGGTAGCATTAGAGTTCAAAAATACGTGGATGAATTGGTTGATATTGAATTGCAAGATGGATTTAATATGAAATCAGACCTTAATGATGAAAGCGATAGAA
The DNA here is from genome assembly GCA_019155655.1 of Kregervanrija delftensis. Classification (NCBI taxonomy): domain Eukaryota; kingdom Fungi; phylum Ascomycota; class Pichiomycetes; order Pichiales; family Pichiaceae; genus Kregervanrija; species Kregervanrija delftensis. The sequence continues at coordinate 1,844,645 of JAFMZF010000001.1, read as the reverse complement.
TATTCAACAATATTCTAGAATTAGAGAACACTGTTCATAAATTGAAAATTTCCAATGAATTGATTGTTAAACTAGTTAACTATAAGAATGAAGCAATTGCCAATAATCTAAAAAAAAGGGAAAAAGGTAATAATAATATTATTAAATTATTGAGTAAATTGTATTAATTTTTATAACGATGATAATATATATATATATGTACTATAGATATTTTCTAGCTAATAATCGAACTCGGCTATCAAAACCTTGTGACCTTATGGGAGTATTTAATTCATAGAAAGGACTCAGGAGTTTTTTAACATAAATTTCGTTAATTTCTATGAAAAACTGTCTTATACTTTCATCATGGTTTTTAATATTTGTAAATATTACAAATTTAGAATTCCCCTGAGTTAAGTATGAATAGATAGAATATCCATAAAAGCTATCAATTTTTTTAAAAAAAATTTGATTTGATTTAAATTGTAAGTCTTGCAAAATATCCAACGAAGAATTCACGATAAATTGTTTCAATTCATTGATTTCTACTGGAAAATTCACAGTGCCATCCCCACTTTGTTTATAACTGCCTATATCTAATTCATATACAGGTGTATCTATGCTTCCTATGATGGTGAAATAGTATGACATAATGTTAAAGAAAAAGAGGGGAAAAATGATAGCTTAGTAAAAGAACTTGAAGAACACAAAATGGAGGTTTCGCTTCATTCTTTATCTTTCTCAACTGGGTATTAACTTTACTCTGCAACATAAATATTGATGGCAGATATACACAAATCTTTCAAGTTATTTAGTGACACTACGTCAGAAAATAATGGCTCTGCAGGTTCTTTAATAGCTGAACCTAGTAACAAATTGTTTGCTGAAGCCAATGATCTACTAATACATCGTCAAAAACTATTAGATGATTTACACATTGAACAACAGAATGGAGATATAAATACAAATGAGCCCAAGCCGAGACATATCATAATACAGCATGATAATAGTAATATTGACAAGAAATTAATAGACCAAAAACCGAGAGCCAATAAAATCCGAATGATTTTAGAATCCTATTATGATTCCATGGCAAGATATCAAAATTTAATACACAGGCTTCCCAATAGTTTGGAGCCTATGTATCCTGATGTAGAGGGAATATGGAATCCTTTACAAATAATTCGAAATAGAAGAATAAGAAAGAAAAATGGCGATACTTTGAGAAAAGGTGAATTAGGAAAATTTAAACTACCCAGCACAGTTTTTAGTAAATATGGAAAACAACATTTAATTTGGCAAATTAATCCGTATGAAATTGCTGGAGATTTAGATTGGAGGGAGGGTAAATGGGAAGATTTAAGAAATTCGAAAGGTAAGAAATGGTTTACTAATGAAAGTACTACCAATACATCAAATAAAACGGTAGGCGTTAATAGAATGCATGAAAAATTGTTCAATGATGAAGGAGTTGAAGACGATGAGAGAGTTAATTCTTTGAGAAGGATAAATGAAAGTTCTGCATCGCTGGCAAGATTTGAACCATATAAAAAGAAACATTCACTTCCCTTAAACAATATGCCAACAATTAAAGTGGAAAATTCATCTACAGGGGCTAATAGTGGCGGCAGTAGCAACAATTCAGAAGCTGAAGACAGATGTCTAAGTTTTGAAAGTTTTAATTCTGAAATTGCTGAATATGATAATGAAGAATTGATAGATTTGATTAAAATTATCAAAGGAATGAAATATTATTTGAAAATAAGTAATTTTAAAATCAATGCATTTGAAATTAAAATTGATGATAAAATCAATAAAAACGAAATTAGATTTAGGAGCAAATTGGAGCATTTTGAAAATTTAAAGAACATGAACAATAATAAATGCCAGGTTTTATTGAATAAAATTGAGGAGATTGATAATGAAATCGAGAGAATAAATCAATTTAATTTTCAAAAATCAAATAAAATAGAAGAATTGTTAGGTTATTGTGATAGAAGTAACGGAGAAATAAATACATCTATTACATTGAAATTTAGAAATTTGATGGAAAAGAAAGATCAATTGGGATTAAATGAGAAAAAAGTGATAGTGTCGATATTCTATCAATTAATTGAAAGTCTGATTGTGATCTTACTTTGGATGATTTGGATATTTGTTGAAAGTTGGATATGGTTACGTAAAGTGGCATTCTTTATAATCAAATTGATTAGATGGATATTATTATAATTGAAAAGTGAGTTTTATAGTTAATTATATATAAGTTAAACATTGATAGAGACATAATAAAAAAAGTTACACTATTTTTTACCCGTTGATCCAAAACCACCGTCACCTCTATCAGTATTTAATTCTGTCTCCCATTCGTTAGTATTCAAAGTCTCAACAACGGGTGTGAAAATTTTTTCTAAAACCAGTTGAGCGATTCTATCACCAATCTCAACTTTAAAATCTTTATCACCATGATTAAATAAGACAACTTTAACCTCACCTCTATAATCAGCATCTATAACACCTGCACCTGTTGAAATTCCATGTTTAACAGCTAAACCGGATCTAGGAGCAATTCTACCGTAAGTTCCCTCAGGCACAATAATTGATAAATCTGTGGAAACTAAAGCTTGACCATGAGAAGGAATCGATATTTCTTGTGTACTGTAGATATCATAACCAGCTGCTAGTGGTGAACCTCTGGTTGGGGCTTTAGCTAAAGAAGAACGTAAATAAACTTTTAATGAAGATGTAGACATAGTTTTTAATTTCTTTGATGGCATTTATTTTTCATAAGAAGGAAAAATGAAGAGAAAGAATATGAAAACAGAGTTTTAAAAGCTTAGGAGGTTAACGCGTTTAATTTAAAACGCGTTTCTTTTAAAGATGATAATTTGTTAGCAATTTCATACATTTTCCTTATTTCGAAGATCTAAAGTTTTAAAAACATTCGGATTTATGAGAGCTTATATTTAGCCCTGATGTGAATTGAATGATTTTCAAACTCTAGATGATGATTGTTACATGTATTAGTGATTTTAGCATAAATTATTATACTGCTGCGGTGAATCAACATGATATCTGAATATCTGGAACATAATAGTATTAGTATCATTTTATCATAGTTCATTCAAAAAAATTGATAATTGTCACTAGAAACATAAATCCATAGGTCGAAGTAAAATTTAGCTTCTCTACCGTATCACTTTTATGTGTGCTATGTCACGTTATTGATTAATTTTTTCTTTTTTCTTATATCGTCTCTGTCTATATACTTTTTCTTCCTTATACTTGCACAATTAAGTTCGTCACTAAAATGTCCAAAATACAAGATCTCTATGGAGGTGCCATGTCTACCGTCATACCATCCAACTTTGTGGATGCATCCACTTTCAGACAGGTTCCCGATACCCAGGAAGTGTTTGTCAGCACTAAGGATACCAACGATTCTATAATTATTGATTTGCTGGAAAGTGTTCCAGAAAAAGATCTTTCTGATATTCTAAAAGCGCATATGGAAGAGATTACAAGACTCAATGATGGTGTCGGGACCATGATTGACGAAGTTAAAGCGTTGAACTCTGAACTGGGTTCTTCTGGTATTATGCTGTTCGAACAGGAGGTGAAGAAGTTTGGTAAGAGTAATGAAGTAGAAAACGTGTACGTGTTTATGGCAATTATACGTCTCTCAAAAGTGAAAACCGATGTTGTTATATGCTACAATACAATATCTAAAGATGACAATAGAAATAAATGGTCTATTGTGGAGGAAATGGTGAAACAGATGAAAATTCGCAACTGGGAGCTTTTCGTTTAGTTTATTTTTATACTTTTCTTTTTCTTATATTAAAACGTTCTCTAATAATAACAGCACCACTATGTTGTTCTATACGTATATACTGTACCTGTGCTGCTCACATGTACTAGCATACGCTTCGAATCAATTCATTGTGGATGGTAGTAATTTCCCGGGATGGCAGAGTCACTGGGACAGTCAAGTTGTTATGCATTCGGGATTAATAGATGTTGGTTTTAATTCCTCACTATTTTTTTGGAAGTTCACAAAACCTAATGATTCTGATATAGAAAGACCATTAGTTATATGGTTGAATGGTGGACCCGGTTGTTCTTCGATGGATGGTGCATTAATGGAAGTTGGACCTTTGAGGATTAATGATAATAATGCAGAATTAAAATGGAACAAAGGATGGTTTGAAAAAGTTGACCTATTATTTATTGATCAGCCCATTGGTACAGGGTTCTCAATTAAAGGTCAACAAGATGAATATAACGTCGAATTAGGAGATTCTGTGGAAAATTTAATGATTTTTATGGATGAGTTTTTCAAAATATTCGGAATTAATAAGCATATTATGATAGCTGGTGAATCATATGCTGGACAGTATATACCTCATTTTGCTAACACTTTCATTACAAAATATAAATTAGATGGTATTTTAATTGGTAATGGTTGGTTAGATGGAGATTTACAATCTTTATCATTTATACCATTTAGTTTGAAAAACGGATTAATCAATATTGATAATAAGAATTTTGATAATTTATTTCAAGAAGAGGAAAAATGTCAAAACTTGATTAATAAAGGAACAACTAATTTTATTGATTCAGAATGTGATTCAATATTACCTAATTTGTTGAGGGCGTTAAAATTCAATGGACAGTGTATTAACGTTTACGATATTAAAAAAGTAGATAGCTATCCTGCATGCGGTCTTAATTGGCCTGAGATTTTACCTAACACAATTGATTTTCTAAATTTAATTCCAGTTCAAGAAAGTTTAAATATACATCATGAAAATTCTAAAGAATGGAAAGAATGTGATTTTAAAGTCGGATCAAAATTTAAACCTGTTGAAAGTGAAAATGGTGCTCAATTATTAAATCATCTGTCTGGAATGGGTGTTCAAATTGGATTATTTTCCGGGTTGAATGATTTAATTTGTAATTATGTAGGCACAGAAATGGTCATTGAACATTATGGTTTAGGTAAAAGAGAAAAAACTAAGGATATTATTCCAACTTTTGAAATGGACTATAATTGGAAATATAACGGTGAAGACGTTGGCGAAGTCATGAAAGAGGGCAATCTAACTTATATGAAAGTTTATAATAGTAGCCATATGGTTGCATATGATATTAGTGAGATTTCCATTGGGCTGCTAGATATTATGATTGATTGGGATAAAATAGAGAAGAGAGATGGCGTTATTTATTTGGGAGAAGGAAAAGAAAAAGATAAAACTACAGAAGGAAGTAATGTTAATAATACTGGAGGTAGTATTAAAGTGGTATTACTTGTCGTCTCTCTTGTTTTAGTTATAGGAGTGGGAATTTATTACTTGACACATAGGAAATCTGACGGAACTTATGAACAATTGAATAAAAAGAAAAATAAAAAAAATAAAAGAGTTCATTGGAGTGATTTAGAAGAATTTGAAGGAGCTAATTTTGTTGAAGATATTGAACAAAATAATGGGTTAACGGAAGATAATCCGGATAATGAAGGAGAGGAGATAGAGTTACGAGACTTATAGATGAAAGAAACACTTAGTATGTATAGACGAGTACATTAAAAACATAAATATAGAAAAAGTAAATGTAAATTCAAAATATAAAGTGAGAAAGTTTTTTTTTATCTTCAACAATTTTCGATTAACACTTATCTTAGGATAGTAAAATCAATTCATGTCTTCTCCTAACGTTATTTTATTGAAAAAGGCTATAATATGGGGTGGTGGTATCATTGGTTTAGGTGTTGTTCTTTTTAATTACACAGTTCCAACTGAAGAACAGCTTTTGTCCCGAATGTCTCCACAACTACGTGAGCAAGTTGAAAAGAATAGACTTTTAAGGCAACAAGAACAACAAGAATTGATGGAAATCGTTAAAAAGACGGCTAGTAGTGATGAACCAGTTTGGAAAACTGGAGGATTGTATAATCCTTGGGAGCAGACTGGTAATAAATTATTAATCGATAAACAAAATTTCGAAAAGGAGATGGCTAATTCAAAGGTCAAAAATGAATTAGAAGCTTTGAAGGAGCAACAAGGTAAATTAAGAAAAGAATAACTATACTGTATATAAAAAAATAAATTATCTACTTATCCCCCATCTATTAAAAAAACTCGACCTATTTAAATCTTCCGTTAAAGAACCGGAACTAGTTGTAACGTCTTCTTTATTTAATTCATCGATAGACTTCACAATCTTATTGATGTTGGTATCAATAACCATACCTCCTTGAATCATTTCTTCAAGTGCTATTTCTAAGACTTGCCAATGGAAAACCAAATCCAATTCGCAAACATCCTTAAAACATCTGTTAAGAACTTGCACAAACACTTGGATTAAATCCAATATACCCAATTCCGACTCTTTTTTATCCACTATAAACACAAAATACAACGTGGCATAATGACGGTATATAATTTTAATCTCACTACCATTATCACCGGTCAGATCTTGTAAAATTGGGGGGATCGTTAAAAATGATGACTGATTATCGTTTCTGTCTTTTACCAAAGAGTGCACTTGTTGAAGCAGTTGCTGTTGTTGGTGAATGGAGACTGAGGAGTAGAACTTGACCAGGCGAGCCAATCCATCATTGTTGAATATGAGTACAGAATGAATCATTTATTTGTATATGCTCAATTTGTAGTGTGAAAGTAAATGAATATATGGTATGGTTAAAAACGAGCGATTTTCTCCTTTCCGGTTTTTCCATCCTCTATCTGTTTCTGTTTCTTTCTTTGGAGCAATGGGGTTTTTGAATATATTCAAGAATAAAAAGAAAAAGGGAGTAGTTAAGAGTTCTACTTCTGTTGAACAAGAAAAATCACGTCAAGTTGAAACTCAGCCTCCAACTCAACCCAAACCTCCATTCCAGGCAAACCCTGATTCCTCGACGAATGATCCTTCTGCTCAACATCAAGCTTTCACTCCGCATTCCAATAATAATGTTATCAAAGATAATGGTATTCCTGGAGAGCTATTACCTATAGTGACACTAGTCAATCATCAACAATCCCGTTGTTATGTTGAAATTCCTGTTCAGATTCCGTCAAACCACTCGGATTTTATCTCCGATCCAAATTCTATAATTAGCTGGATAGATGCGGATATTCAGTTGAATGGTACAGATTTAGCTATGAATATCAATGAAAATCCGGTATTTATAAATATTGTTGATTGTGAATTAGTTTACTTTAAGGATCAAAATTTAATAAATATTGTCATTACAAATAATTCTTGTTTTTGGATTAGAGTGTATAATTCTGATGATTTAAATTACTTGTACTCTTCTCTTTTACTGTCTCAGTATGAATTTAAGCAATTACAGGAATCGTTTACGGGAGCTTTATTGTCCTCAAAAGCCATATATTTTTCTGATATTAGAACATTACTTGATCCAAAGAATAAGCACAATAAAGAGGAATGGTGTGTTCTAAGATTTCCATTTCTTAATGATAAATGGATTAGGTGTTATGTTGTTACAAAATTTAATGGTAACAAAGGAAAAATTGAAATTTTTGTCAGTTCGAACAAATCTAAAAAGAATTTATTGGCTACAATCACAAATGGTAAATCCTGTTTTACAATTTATCCTGATGACTCGAAATTAATTGACACAAACTCCCTGATAAGATTGTGGGCAGATTGTTTTATAAATGTTGATTTATTGAATACTGTAATTAACGATGATCTCGTCCCTAAGCCTAGATCAAGATCTGCTTCAAAATCGGGTTCAAAATCGAGGACCAATTCCTTAACAAAACGTTTATCAAGTACTTCGTTACGTTCATTAAGGTCTAGGGATTCGAACACGAATCTGTCATCCCAAAAACAACACAATAGAATCAGTTCAATTGATTCCAACCTTTCTTCATCTTCCTTCGCCAGTAAAACTCCCAAAAAATTGGTCAAAAAGAATTTGATTAAAACTCACTTGTGTTATTTAATCCCTGAATCTCATGCCGGTGTTTCACCTGCAGAAATCATGTTACGTATGATTATCCCAGTTATGAATGTTTTCAACTTATACGGTCGTCCAAATAAATTTGTTTCGTCAAGAAACGAAACAGATTCTTTGTTATTTGGTTTACCTCAATTGCCACATACTACTTATCTTGACAGCCAGTCTGCCTATGATTTGACTTGTATGAATATTGAAAATTCTCTTAAAGAAGATTGGAGTTTATTTGATTGGTCACAAGTTTTTAAAGAATTAATTTCTGTTATGATGGCAAAGGGTTGGACAGGTGGTTCCATTCAGGATCTTAATTTGACGTATAAAAAAACCAACGATATCGAATATGATCCAAATGAGGATTTTAATGATCCTGGTAGTTCCGACAGTCTTAGAGTCTCATCATTAAATTCTACTGTTTGAGAGATTTGCAGCTGTTGTTTGAATACAATATTTTACTTTTTTTTCATTACTGTTATTATTAAAATTTATTTTTATTTCCATGTCCTTTTTATTCTTTCTTTATTTTACCCATAATATAATTAACTGGCTTGTTCCTTTCAGCCTGTAGAAATGAAATATTAATGAAAATGATTTTTTGATCAACTTTTTTTCCCCCTTCGTTTTCTAACAATATTTTTTGAATTCTTTAATAAAGTAAAGAACATGTCGGACCACAACCTTTATACGCGTAGTAAAGCAGCTGATATTCAAGCGGAATACGATGCTTACAACAAGCCAAAACCCCCTATCACAATATTGAAAAAAATAGTTGTCAACATGACCATGGGTAATAACTCAATACATACATTAATGCCAATGGTGATTGAATTATTGCTCAAACATCAGGAAGACATGCAAATTAAACAGTTAGCTTTTTTGTTTATTACCACGTATTATCCATATCATCCAGATGATGTTATCAGTATATTACCATTACTAAAGTCCAATGTTGACGACCCATTATCCATCAAGACCTTATCTCAAATAAACTTACCAAAATTTAATAAAACTTTACAATCAATCATTAATGAGTCTTGGTCAAATCCATCACCAGTCAAAATTAATTCAATTGTTAGAATCATTCCATATCTTTCAAAGGAGGAATCCATTGAATGGGTTACAAAGTTAAACAATTTGTTGAATTCGTCTGAGCCCTCAATTTTGTACGCTGCAATTAATTGTTTAAATGATTTGACTTCAACCACGGCATATCCATATTTAAATATTGACCTATCTTTAGATCAGGTGCTTTGTATTATTTCTTCTTTGTCGAAAGCAGAATCTTTTATGCATGCTTCAATGATTTCATTTTTAACAAATTATAAAATTCTAAAAAAATCTTTGTCAGACGATATAATAACTTGCCTTATACCTTATTTGCAATCGAAATATCCTCCAACCACTTTAAATACTTTAAAAACTATCATTTATTATGCAAACTTTACAGAAATCACTGAAGCGTTATCCAATAAACTGATTCAAGCAATTACATATTTGCTGGAAACTACTCCTACAACTTTTCAATTCCTTATTTTAAGAAATACAATATTGTTATTGTTAGCTCATCCAAATAAATTTAACTTTCAACCTTCATTATTTTACATTAGCCCAGATGATCCTATCTATATTAAAGATACTAAACTTGAAATCCTATATTTATTATCGACACCTGAATCATTAAACAGTATCATCTTAGAATTGACTAATTATGCGTCTGATATTGATACTCATCTTTCTCATAAATCTATCAGAACAATAGGTAATTTAGCAATTAAAAATCCTGAAAATATTCCGCTATTAACTAAAATGATTGATACTCTTGGTCCTCAATTGACTTTGGATCCATTATTCCCAGTGATTAGGGATATCCAACGTAAATTTAAGAATGAATATAATGCTTTACTATTCAAGTGTATAGATTTATCAAAAACTGCGTTTATGAATAATGAATTCGATAACTGGGATACGGAATCAATAAATTCTTTTATTTGGCTGATTGGTGAATTCCCGCAACCAGAATTACTTGATTCTTTGTGGAGCTATGTTAAGACCAAACAAGTCGTTATACCTACATTCTTAACAAGTATTGTTAAAACTTATGTTGCTGAAAGTACGATTCGTGTTTTGGTTGAAACAATTCTTAATGAGACTTCCGATACGAATACATATAATTTGGACATAATTGACAGATCATCTATGTACAAAAATTTGTTGGGTAACTATTCAAAACTTCAGATCAGTGAAATTGTCTGTCAGTCTAATTATTCCATAGTAAATGAAGAGGATACTTTATCAAAAGAAGTTTTATATGAGTTGGAATGTGAGATGGGCAGCTTAGCTAGCATCTATTTACGACCAATTAATAGTGTTTTTAGAAATTCTAGAGTTAAAAAAATGAATAAGTAATATATTGCTATTTATTTTGTATAAATTTATTCCCCTTCTACTTTTATAACAACGCTTAATGCATTTTCAGCCTTACGGACATCTACAATTTCTACCTCCTGCGATATTTTAACTCTTTTAAAATCTTTAACGGGTAATATTGTTTCAATTTCAATAACCGGCATATTAGGCTCAGGTCCATTGGGTATATTTGCTAATTCAACATTTATTCCGAGGATAACCTGCAATATAATAACGGCAGCATATTTCGATAACACCAAAGAATTTTCCTTACACTTTGCTCCGGCACAACATTTGGGACAACCCCAATCACAATCACAGTTTACTATTCGTCTTAATGCTTCGCCAAGAATGATCTCCACATTTTCAAAAACCTTAACGCTTAGTCCACATCCTGCCCAACCCCCTTTGTTATCAAACAAAACCAGTCTCGCTGGTCTCTTTCTAGCTGTTTCTCTTTTAGCAAATTCTTTCTCCGGGGCTTTACATTCACTATCAACTTCATCGGTGCCACCAACTATATATAACGGTAATATGTTCATCATAGCATGCTGTGAGGCATGAATCCCACCAGGAACACTCAATCCTTTTGATTTGATTAGTGCTATCGCCTTATCTGGTATGTCAATCCAAATACCCTTGGAATGATATTCCACTGGCGGATTATGAACTTCAACAGCATCTAAAATCTTCCCCCTTTTATCAATTTTAAAAAAACCAAAAACTATCATTGTTTTACAAATACTTCCAAAATAAACCGGAACATCACTATATTCTAGTGACCTAATTTTTTCAATTTCAATAGGGTCAACATCAGTAAAATCTCTTTGACTTGTTGTCCAATCAACATTAACTCTTTCAACAAGAGCATACTTTTCATCGACATTAAATTCCCTAATTAGATACGATAACCCTTGATGAATGAAAATACCTCCTTCATACAATGTAAAAGTTGTCCTCGATGCTTCAATTTTTTCAATTATTACTTCTCTACCATTGGTAACATCAACAACAGCAAATGTATCTTCTTCAATTGCTCTAATTGAAACATGCATTGCAGGCCAAGGTAAATATCTATCACTACATTTCCAAACATTTTCTTCTTCATCCCAGTTTAATTTACTTCTAACTACTTTTTCCCAGCTTCCATAATTAACAGGATTCCACCAATTGGACCATTCATCGACCATTTCATCATTTTTCATAAACCTCTCTTTAACGGCACATTGTAAATGTCCTTCCATAACTAAAATATTACTCAGGTCAACACATAAATCTTCCCATCCATCTTCATTAACCAACTTATCCATATGTCCAACATACCACTGACTGACAGGATCATCACCAGCAACAAGCATGCATAAACTATCAAGTCCACGTCTACCAGCTCTACCCATTTCTTGCTCAAAACTGGCTTTACTGACAGGGAATCCACACATCACAACGGCATCTAACCCACCTACGTCTATACCAACTTCTAATGCGTTGGTAGCAACAATACAACATAAGCCACCATTCCACATTTGTTCTTCAATTTTACGTCTATCTCTGGCATTATAACCTCCACGATAACTCATCACTCTAGCTAACGATTTCAAATCATCTTTCAAAATCCGCCTTATATCTTTCATCACCAATTCAACAGTTTTTCTGACAGCACAAAAAACAATACATCGCACATCTAATTTAATCAATTCGATTACAATTCTAGCGGTGTCACCAACCATTCCCGATCCTTCGGTTGGATTCCAGCCAACCACATACCGTGCACCACAAGGAGCACCATCGGAATCTCTTCCAACCCAATCAATATCGTCCTCACTTAATCCAAACATACTAGCCATATGTTCCTTGGGTTTACTCAATGTCGCAGAACACGAAATAAACTGCACATTATGATTGCCATACATTTTCAAAACACGTCTTAATCTCCTGATAATATAAGCAACATGAGCCCCAAAGGTACCTCTATAGGCATGTAGCTCATCAACGACTACATACTTCAAATCTTTTAAAAATCTTTGCCACGCTAAATGATTTGGTATTATAGTAGCATGCAAGGTGTCCGGATTGGTTAATATAACGTTTGCACTGGAACGGATTCTTAATCTTTCGTCTTTTGGTGTGTCACCATCAAATGTAGAGATATGATTGGCTGATAAGGATGGCAATTGCAAAGTCAAAGTTGTAAGAGATCTGAATTGATCCTGTGATAATGCCTTCGTTGGGAATAATAAAAGCGATGTTGCAGCTTGGTTGCTAAGTAATGATTGTAAAATTGGTAATTGATATATCAATGATTTACCTGAGGATGTTGGAGTGGTTGATATAATATTTTTTCCTCCTTCTATTATTGAGTCAATTGCTTTTGACTGATGTGTATATAATTGAGAAATATTGTGAGATGAAAGTAGGTCTAGCAAATCTTCATGAAGATTTGTTTCTGGGATACTATACTGTGCATGCTTGGGGGGTATGATAATCATGGTCGAATCTGTTGTTTGTTGTTTAAAAAACGGCTGCTCTTTGATTTTATCTAAAACTTTACTAATTGGTTTATGTGCAGAAGCTGAGGAAATAGTATTCATTTGTTCCATAGGATCAATAAATTCTATATGATGAGGTATATAATTTTCACTCAAAACTTTCAGTTCTTTCCAAGGATCATCTCGGTGTAATAATAGAAAGTTATTAATTGATTGTTTAAATTTTTTATTACGTTTTAAAATCAATGATTTGATTGCATCAGCTGAATAAGCTGGAAGTTTCATATTTGAATTAAATCCCGTTCTGGCCTTTGATTTTTTCATATTGCCATCTATAAATTCAAATAAAAGAATTTGTGTTTCTTCTTCTTCTTGATCTTTTAATTTGAACATATCTATTTCATTCTGTTTAAAGCCATCTTTCCATGTGAAATGCTTCTCATCTACTATAAATTGATTTTTATCGACATATTCGAATACAATATCATCAGGTATTAAAACACATATCCTAGCAACATCTTCAATTTCCAAGTCTCTTTTAATGACTTTTTCAACCGATTCTTTAAGTAAATCAAAAGATGTTATAACGTGTTTCCTTGTAGATAAAAATGTAAAATAAGAATTCAATCTAAAATGGATTGTTTCAAGTTCCTTAAACTCTTTTGGCCAGTCTATAGTATATTCTTTCTTTCTTCTTTTTTCATCTAAAAGGCTATTGGAAGTAATATTTGAACGTTTGCTCATGCTCACTATAGACGAACAAAGAAAAACAGCTTCCTAAACTCCATGCTCGCTTCCAAACATTTCTCAACATGTTTTACAAATTTTGTATCAAAAGTTGTTTTTGCCTTTACATTGTCTTAATTTACTAAAATTAATTTAATTTTATATTTTACTTGTAATTAATTTTAAAAAAATTTGGAACAAAATAGTTACCCCTTATAACATTTATTCGTCGTATTCTTCTTCGTCGTCATCCTCATCAGACTCCATAGCATTTTCTAGTTCTTTTCTTTCCAATAATGCTTGTAATTCAGCATCTTCAGTAGCAGTAACAGCTTTTGGAGCCATTGCGACATCACAGACACCACCATATTTAGTAATGGTTTCGGTAATTCTTTCAATTGCCTTATTCAAACCATCAATACCGATTTGTTTATCCAAACTTTGGGTTGTTATGACATACCTTGGCGCAGCAACTAACTTAACCTTGATTTGATTGTTTTCGTCGGACAGCTCTTCACCTGCAGTTAAAGAGTCTTTAATTGCATCGATACCTTCATATGAAAAACACGAAACATCAACATCCGCACGACATTTAATGGCTTGAGGAGTTAATCTTCTTGAAATATTAGCCTTTAATTCTTCTAACACATCTGGTGATGATGGATTAACATTTGGTGAATCAAAAATAGAAGGATTGGTGATTGAAATTCTGAATGCATCAAAAGCATGACCATATTCTTTAGCTAAAGGCCAAGCAATTGTTTTATATAATTCTTCTATTGGGATATTAAATTTTTCAGCACATCTTCTTAAAATTGAATGAACAGCTTTTGATTTATTATAACGTTCTTCACATTGGACAATTTCTTCAGCTGAAACTCTTCTCTTGGATAAATCAATATAACCTTTTTCTTTATCAACTCTCAAAACAACAGCAACTTCATTTCTACCAACTCTAATTAATTTTTGAATGGATCTAATACGTCTTCTTGATAATTCTGATAAAAGGACCATACCTTCAATATCATCGTATTCTAATAATTTGACATATGCACCCATTTCTGCAATTTGTTGGACGTTGACCATAACCACTTCATCAACTTCCGGGTACTTGTTTTCATAGAATCTGCAGTGTGTAGTACTCATTGTATGCAGTTTTTCTAGTTCTCTATTTTATTTAAATTAAACCGGATTGTTGGTTAAAATTTTGAAAAATGATTTTTTTCAACTTTTTCGTGAAAAATTTTACTGTGAAGAAAACAATGCATCCTTGCACCAGATAGATGTTCTGATTTTAAGTTAAGATTTAGTTACTTGTATTATAGCCTGGGTAGTGATATATTTTTGGTTATAGTATTATATATTATTTATATAGCTTAATTAAAATATGATCTAAACCAATTGCTTTCTAGAACCTTGGAAAAAGAATTTAACAACCAAGACTTGGAATCCAGCCATACCACACATAAGAATTAAATCAAACATGGAGAACCAAAAGATTCTACTTTCAGTTGATTTAACAGTGCTTTGGTTTCTGTTGTTTCTAGTCTTATAGTAATTCACAGTATTAGATAATTGATTCAATTTGGATTCTATGTCTTTAACACTTTTTTGCATACCTTCGACAGCAGCGTTTTCTTTTGGTGCATCAGGAAGATTGGCCTTGTATTTTTTAGCTTCTTCATCATCGTCACTTAAATTGACTTCAAAATCAACAACTTTTTCGGCAAATGTCGACATTTCATTGTTGAAACAAAATTCATATTCACCAGTTTGATCTGCACTAAATAAATAATCACCTTGCCTTTGTTTATCTTCTTTAACAATAATTTGTTGATTTGGAGACTTTATTGTGTAATTAATATCAAAAGAACCACCAGCTTGAACAGCAAAATAGTATCCAACATTACTGTTTAGTTTATTGTTGAAAATGTAAAAACACTGGATTTCATTTGGTTGAAGAGTGAATGTGAGAGCAGTTGCAGCAACGTATGAAGCAAACAAAGATAAAAGAGATAGTAGAAGCATTGTAATTATATAACTAGTGGATACGTTACAAAAAGATATAGAATAAGAAAATTTGAGATGGAATATCGTATATAAAACACACGTCCGTTGTTTTGGTTTTTTTTACGCTGTTGATTTTCGAAAAAAAGGGCCAAAATTCGTGTCATTTTCGTGTCCGATTTAAAATCGGTATAAAGCTATCAATTAGCTACAATTATTTTCCTTCCAAAAACTCATTTGTTAGATATGTTAATTACATCGTCAAAACTGTTTTTGAGTAAACATTGGGAAATAGAATTAAAAAATTACCAGTTGTACTTCACCCGTTTAATGTAATGATTGCTAACTTATATGATATTTTCTAGATAAAACTTTTCTAGAAATTTCTTTCAGCTATTTGATGTGCTATTACAAAACCAAAAGGTAACGACATAATTTATTTTGTAGATCAAATTATATATTAATTGTGATATCCTATACTTCATATCATCTATTCTGCACAAAATGCAACGCGTATTTATAAAACTGTTAAGCAAAACTGGGTTGAGTTCCTTTAAAAAGAAAATCAATCCTTGAATATATTAATGATTAAATAATTTGAGCTTATTAAACAATACTCAATAAATTCTAATGCCAAAAAAAAGTTTTACATGTTAATAAAAATTCATAGTTATGTTTTTGTTATCTACCGATGGTTATATATTTGTTCTTAGGAAACTTCAAAAAATCAAAAAAGAGTAGACAATAAACATTAACATAGAAAAAAATCAATTCAAATTTCAATTCAGCGGATACATTATTGAATAATTAGCTGTTATTATTAACGTTTTTAGTGAACACAGAACCAACTTTTTTGAGCAAAAAATTAAATCGAATGATCAACAGGTTTTGACTTCAATTTTCTAACAGGTTACCGGTGAAAACGGGGAAACACATAATTGCTTAGTTGTTGTCCATTACGCTTTTAAAAATATCTGCTGTAAACATTTTATCTCAATGAAATCCGTAATGCAGCACTTCACGTCACTATGAAGAAAGACTGTATAATATAAATTTGATTCACCCATATCGAATCACTCTCCGTTTTATTTTCCGAGGATTGGAGCATCATCTATCCACTATGTGTAAGTAAAAAAAGTGACAGTTTGATTCCATTCACGTTAGAATTTTACCATTAGTTTAGTAAACAAAATAATTTATAAATTTGTAACTTTCCACGCAATTAAACAATAAACAATTTTATTTCCAACATTTTTACAAATTTGAACAAGATTTGATTATTCATTCAAGGAACGTCAGAAAAAAAAACTAGTTACTATATTAGTGACATGCTTTAATTTTGACATTCTTTATTGGTAGATTCTAAAGTGTATATGTTACATACCAAGCTTAAAGTAGCGCGTCATGACCAAAGTTAAATTTGCAAATCTGGGAAGCTATTTCAAAATATACAGTGCAATAGGAAATTATTGTTAATTTTAGACGATGATTAAACAAATTATCTTTACTTTTTAATACGCGCCCAGGTTACGCACTGCAGGGAAATGAAAGTTTGGGGCAATTCGACTAATAACTATGGTACTTTTTTTAATAATACCTCCAATTGATTATATATTTTGCCAGTTTAAATGTATGCTCTCAAATTTATTGTATTTTTTTTATATAATTAAGCTAGCCCTTGTTTAATGCAGGTTTATGATCGCAATTATCAGGGGAATGTCAAACCTCAGGTAAAGAGAATTAATAATAGGTAACTGTAAATACACATCATACCGTGTTTTGAAATTTGCATTCTCTTTTGTTACATTTTTGAGTATTTAAAGGGTAGAATTCCTTGATCGATTAACATAATCTCCTATTAATATTGCAGTTTGTAATTATTTTCTAATCATTTTCAGACACATCCCAGCTTTAAACTTTGACTCATTAATATGCTATTCAAATTATCCACTTCAATTGCAATTTTAATGTCCATTGCTAAATCTTTAGCTTGTGATGATGTTACAGCTAGATTTGTTACCACTGCAGAAGGATGTACCATTGCTTCTGAATTAAACCCATCCCCCGGTTTTAGAGTTAGAATGTTTGAATTCGATTTATGGGATTATATTGATTTCAATAATAAGGATTGGGTTGCTAACAGCTACACCACCCAATACTGCTCTACAACTTTAGAAGGTATCACAGAACCTAACTTTTCCCTTAATTATGATTTATTTAGTCCAAGTACTGAGCTTTACGGTGTTTACAATCATTATGATCATTTCTTGAATGAATATACTGGTTACTTTTATGCTCAAGAAACGGGTATCTATACTCTTGGCTTAAACTCTGCCGATGATGGTGTTATGTTTTGGTTGGGTTCAAATAAAGCTTTTGGATGCTGCAACCCTGTTGAAATTCCATATAGTACCTCTGATGATGTTTTGCTATCTTCTTCCAAGCCTTGGTTATTGGATACCCATTCATCATCTTCTTTTATTTACCTAGAATCAGGTTATTACTATCCAATGAGAATTGTGTACGTTAATACCGAAGGTAACTCTGTTTTAGAATTTGATATTCAAACACCAAATGGTGTTGTTTTAACCAACTTTAAGGACTACATTTACAGTTTGAATTCCATTCCAGACGGATTATGTTCAACTACCATTGCTTCTAACGAATTTGATTTCACCACTACTACTTCTACCTGGACTGGTCAATATACTACTACTGTTTATTCCAAAGAAACCACTAGAGTTAATGGTGTTTTATCTGCTTATGTCAACGAAGGCGTTCTTGTTCCAGGAAATTAAACAATTTAATTTTCTCTTTATTTTATATCATACTATAATTAATAATTTAGGTTGCAATACAAATAAATACTTTTCAAATGGAATGAAAGTTAAATTTATATCATATCTTGAATATAATCACTTAAAACTATCCATATTTTTCGTAGCGAGTGTTAAATTTAACATTATTTTCTGATTTCAAACTGATTCTAGTTGTAACCCCGATAAAAATCAGTAATTTGTGAATAAGGTTGAGGAGAAATAAGAAATAGATACATATATTTAAGATAAAATCACACTTTTACTGAACTTCCTCCATATTTTGGTGAATAGATAGATATTCAACAATTCGAGAATTTTAATAATTAGGAGGAAGGCTATTTGTTATTTAGGTTATTTATGTTTTTTATGTTATTTTAATTTTCAATGGGATCTGCATTTCTTCTCAAAGCTTGCACCGAATGCATGTTTTTTATACAATCAGTGTAGTCATATCAATGAATCTCTACTTTTATTTTTAGTTGTGATACAATAACTAAGCGAATTTCTATACTAGTTTTCAAATTTCTACAAAACTTTGAATGTTGATTGCACCTAACAAATGAAAACATTTGATTGACACTTTAACTAGCGATAATGTTTAAATCTATATAATTTTCAGAACCCATAAAAGTTGTTATGATTATACTTTTGTCAAAGCCAGTACTCTATTTTATATCCTAGGTTATAATATGCCCGTGGATGTGTATATTTCTCATTCTAAATATATTGGGCTATACTGAATAAGAAAATCCATTATTCTTATCCGATTTTTTGTTCATCAAACATTTATAGAAGTATATAATACTGACGTATCTTAGAAATGAAAAAAAATGTTGCGAAATTTATAGAAAAGACCGCAAGTTGATTATTGTAATTTCTATAAGAGCTCTTATTTATTATTCTCTTTCGTTTCTAGCGAGAACTAGGAACTTGGCATTTTCCTTTTTGCAAGGTAGTGCTAAATAAATTTTTCGGTAAGTGGTCAGGGGAGTAATACTTAGGTTTACTTGTCGTTTCAACATTTCAAATAGGAAAATCACACGGAATTGTACCATAGATCCAGTCAACAAACCGGCTAACTATGGTTTAACCGTCCTAAGAGACAAACTTGTGCATACCTGGCATCTCGATCTGTAGCAACCTAATTTTAAATTCTTTTTATAATTTACTTTGATTAAATGTAGATTGATGCGTGAAAAGCTAATACTGATATGATGCAACTAGCTTCTGGATTAGACTTGGACTTGAATTTATTCAATATTTGCACTGTTTCGTTTCTAAAAACATAGTTTTTTAGTGAAATGTTTCCGTTCTCTGGCTTCAACGAGCTGCTACGAAAAGATAGAAAATATAAATATTTTGATGATTCAATATACTTCTTAAACTTCATTCTTCGATGAACTTGAAAATTATCTATACAGTTTACTTCAATCACGTTCTAATTTTCTGAGTCATCATGATCTTAAAATTTTTAAGGTAGTAAAGAAATTGTGCTTTCCTTGTTATCAGTAAAGTCATTTTTGATAGAGAATATTCTATATTCCAAACTATGATATTAAAGGTTGAAAATTTATTTTACAATTAACTACATCTTCGGGTTTCAGAGATAAAGTGTCTGACTTGACGTATCGGATGAGTTGAATAACAAAAACTGGGCTGTTAGAAACTGTACCACCGATACTGCTCTACAGCTTCAGAAGTTACCACTAAACCAAAAAAAAAATTGATTTTGATCTATTTGGTAAGAAGTATATATATATCGACGAATCTGATGGTGCTTTTTCTCATTTCAACGTAGAATTGACTGCTTTTTTTAGGTTGAGGGATCTGCTATTTACACTTCTGGTTTAAATTCTGGAGATGAGGGTGTCAATGAAACTGAAATAACAGTCATTGTTCCCACATCTAGGTATGATATATAAAGTTTTAAACCATGTCGAATAAATGGAATTCAACTTAAACGAAGAGTAACATTGTCTGGTTCTTCTACCGAAATTGGAAATAATGGAGTTCCTTATATTTCAACTTTGTCTGTGCAATTCGATAGAATTAATATCTATCATCGCTTCAATTATTAGTTTTTATTAAAATAACGGTTGTAGCTGAATAATTATTGAACAATGAATAGTTTAATATTAGTTGTAATAGTATTATAAATTTATTTTTTCGAGGTTTTTTAAACTTCTGCCTTTCACAGATAAAATTTCATCTAAATTTGCATTTACTATGATTTTTGGTTTCATTGTTTTCCCTTTTGGAACAATTTTAAATTCTCTGTAAACAATCCAGATTTTCTCGATCATCTTGTTGTATTTTTTTATTTTATTTCAGTAAATTACTAGTTTATAGAATTTGTATAGTTTATACGTTAACGTTTCATTAAAGTAACTCTTAGATTATGATATTATAGATACATCGGTTATATTTTTAAAGTCTTTCAAAGTATAACTAACCCGAAATTAAAGCTGTGATACTTGAGCATGCATTGCTTCAGAAAACCCAGCTTTTTAATATTAACTACAGATAATGATTTAGGCCAAATAGAAAAAAATTGCAATGAAATTTAACTAAGCTCCGCTAATTCATTAAGTACTAGTTAATAACAATGTTGACCTCTCCATGTTTCTACTAACGTCAAAAGAAACATTTTTTGAAATTAATTTTGATGGAAATTCCCAAAATATACATTTCCCATAGTACACCAACTCATTTCTCTAATTTTAACACCAAAATTTTAAAACAGCAGTGGTGGATGTGAGAGAATAAAGTACGTTAAAACAGGAATTAAGAGGAAATTTATAAGATTAAGAAAAAACAAAAGTTAAATACGAAGACGAAAGATATTTAAAAAACTGAAAAATTTGGAATATAGAACAAAAAAGAACAAGATGAATTCGGTAAAACAAAGTTCTTTATTACCTTATTATAATACTTTATCATTGAAGAGAATGTATGTAATGGACGCTAACCCACATGCTTATTTCTATTCTTCGAGCTTTAATCGGTTTATCTCGATACAATTCATCGCATCAATTAGAGATCTATTGATCTAAATGGATTGATATAATATCAATATTTACATTAATAAATATGCCCACACATTCTTTATAATATTATTAATTTGAGCAGGCACCTAAAAAGTGCTTCTCGTTAGGCAGATTACGGAGAATAACTATAAATTCTCTTTTCCTTTTTCTTTGGAAATTATCTAGATTTTTAAAAATCAACTCTGTAGAGTCAATAAGTTCAGAAATAGTAATTTAGAAAAGTGCAAACAAAGTCACTAAAAGATATTCGATTGCTACTACATTATTAAAATTAATATAATGTAGCATAATCTGATGAAAAGTGTATCCTCATTTCTGATAAATGAAATAACGGACTAAGAGAAAAAATTCATCATGAGTTTTACAGTCCTCAATATCCAATTTTTTTTGCCCTCGAAAGAATATTAACGCGTTTTATTTTGAATTCAATAAGCTAATCATCTCAATATCGTTAGTTTCTTTTTCTACCTAATATATATCTTACTTAAAGCTATAACCATGTCAAAGATTGTAAACGGTAAGTAATTAGATTTTTTTTTCGATTAGCAAACTCGAATTATAACTAACAATTTTTATAAATAGTGAAAATCAAACATTCTGGTAAAGTCTATCCAATTGAATTGGATTTAAATGAACCAGCGTTAACTTTCAAATTACAAATTGCTTCATTGACCAATGTTCCTCCAGAAAGACAAAAGGTTATACTTAAAGGTGGGCAATTAAAAGATGATTCCACTTTTGACAAGTTTCAAATCAAAGAAGGTCAAACAATTATGGTCTTAGGTACACCTTTGGAAGAAATGTTAATTGATTCCAAAAAACCAGCTGAGACAGTTAAATTCATTGAAGATATGAATGAAAGAGATATTGTTGATTTGAATTCTTTGAATCAACCTTCTGGTTTGGTTAATTTGGGTAATACCTGCTATTTGAATTCTTCTTTACAATCACTTTTTAGCATCGATGAATTAAAAACCGATTTGACTAATTTTGAAAAAAAAAATGGTGATAATAGGCAATTGATTCCAAATATGAAAGATCTATTTTTTAAAATGAATGAAAGGAAGGGTAAGGTGACACCCTTGAATTTTCTAAGTTCGATGAGAACGAGCTTCCCACAGTTTAATGAAAGAGATAATCATGGTTTTTTTAAACAACAAGATGCAGAAGAAGCATACTCACAAATTTTGAATACAATTTTATCAAAATTCCCAGATTTAGAAAAATATTTTAAAATTGATTTTAAGATTAGTACAAAATGTTTAGAGACGGATGAAGAGCCGAGTATTGGATTTGAAGATTCATTGAAATTGAATTGTCATATCAATAGTTCTACTAATTTTTTAAATGACGGTTTAAGAAATGGTATGAAAGAATCGCTTGAAAAGCACAATGATTTATTAAATCAAAATGCACAATATGAAATCACCAGAAAAATTACCAAACTACCAAAATATTTGACAGTTCATTTTGTTCGATTTTTTTGGAAAAGAGAAACTAATAAAAAGGCTAAGATTATGAGGAAAGTTCAGTTTCCATTTCAACTTGATGTTTTAGAATTTTTAGACGATTCAATTAAAGAAGAGAAGGCAAAAATTAGAGATGAAATTTATAAAGTTGAAAAACAGAACGAAGAAGAGTGTAGAAGTTTTAAAAAAATTAAACCAAATCAAGAGTTAACAACTAGAGAACAGTATGAAAAGCAGAGAGAAGAATTGAAAGATTTAAGAACTAAGTGGGATGGAAATATTCAAAAAGTTCTGCCCCAGGATTTTAAGAATGATGGAGAAAACCCATCAAGTATATACGAATTAACTAGCATTATCGCACATCAAGGTGCAAGCGCTGATTCGGGTCATTATCAAGCGTTTGTTAAGGATCAAGAAGATTTGACTGGTGATAGGTGGTATAGATTCAACGATGATAAGGTTACGGTTGTTGATAGAGAAAAAATCCAAAGCTTGGCTGGTGGAAGTGAAGGTGATTCTGCTTTGATTTTAATTTACAAAGCTATTGGATTATAGAAAAAAAATTTTTTAGTCTTGAAGAAATAAGAATATAAATTAATAAATAAATAAATAAGTAAAACTATTTAATAATGAAATATAAAAAAAAAATATCATAAAATAATAATTTGAAGGTAGTAATGGAAAAAGTGATTAATAATCACCTGCAACTTGTTTAAAGTTTTGAACTTCTTCCCAACAATTCAAGGGTTTCCCCTTATTTTTCATTAAACATTCAGTAACAGTATTCTCAGCATTTTGTAAAAGAATTGTTTTTTCAGGTTTCTTAGCATTAATTTTTTGTAAATTTTGCATTGCATTTGATAGTTTTTCATCTAATTGAGCAACGGACACGCTTGTTTTTGATTCATTAGGTAAAAGTAAAGATTTTAATTTTTCATCTAATTCAAAAGTTTTTTCTTTCTCTAATTCTTTAATTTTTAAACTAACTTGTTTATCAATATATTGTTGAGCATACTGTTGTCTTGTGTAATTTGTTTCTTTAGATTGATCTAGTGTAGATATTAAGGTAGAACTAAATTCAATTGGAGTCTTTGGTAAAAAAGTTTTAATTTCTGTTGATTTTTCAGACATTAGTTTAATATGCTTATAAGTATAAATAATGAAATTTAAATGGAGTTGACTTTAAATTATACAAATAGGTAAAAAAAAGACGACTTTTACAGCGGACAAAATATTGGAGTGTGGTTATATACACGAAATAATGTTGGCAGATGCTGATACTAGAAGCTTAATAAGAGACCGATTTACCATGGAACTTTTAAACTTAAGAATTAGATTATAATTATCCTTACAAAGTATAATATTAATTTATATATGATACCAATGAATAGTTAGACAGCAGATTTGACTTCAAAAAATCTTTTTAGATACATGACTTGGAAAATAGAGTTCAAGACAACAACAACCAATTGGAAGGTAGACCAATATTTAACTCTCGAATTTGTAGATTCTGCTGTATTTCTGTGAGTTCTTTCTCTAACTACAATATAGTTTTGTTCATTCTTAACTTCATAAACCAATTCCAATAATTTTCTAACCGAAGATTCTAAATTATCACCTGAATTATCATTAACATCAACATATACAACACCGTGAACATTAAATGAAACATCTTTAGTTTTCATTGAAGAATCTTCATTAGAAAAACAGTACAAATGTTTACCACTTTCTTCAGCTTTGATTTGAATACTACCATGAGAAGCATCATTTAAGGATTTAATAATCTTACCGCTTGGAGATTGGATCCAGAAATCACAATTTAATTGTTCGGTTGCATCTCTATTTCTGTCACCAACTTGGAAACTGACAACTAATTCATCTTGTGATTTTAAAGTTTCATAGAAACATTCCTTACCCCTCGGAGGAAGAAGGGCAATGTGAGCCTGAATTTGGACAGCAAATAAAAGGAACGAAAATAAATGTAGTATGGAAGGAAGCTGCATTGAATAGTTTTAGAATAAAAAGTGAAACTTGTGATGAAAGGGAGTATTCAAATTAAACGACACGTAAAAATGAAAACACAAATAAATTTACTCGTAAAAAATAGAAAATCAAGATGACAAAAATTCAAGAGCATATAGGTGTACGGATGTTAATATTTCCTGTCAACTATCAGTCACGTGTACGTAATTAATTGTATTTCTCAATTAGGAAATATGGATCTGGTACCGTTGTACACGTGGGGTATATATCAGATATTCTAGATACCTCTTACAAGCTCAATTAATTATCTAATATAATACTGAAACGCTTTTAACGTTGTTCACCTGTCAATGTTTTGATTTTTTTGCTTTTAGATTGGTTTTTCTATCAAGTCATGTCCATATTTTATTAGATCTATGTTTCTTATCTGTTATTAAACGATTACTTTACTTTATTTTATTCGAACAAAATTTTCTCTATCTAATTTCATATTTTTTAATATTTTACCTTCACTTTCAATTTCAATTTACTATCAATTTAATGACGCTGAAAAATAAACATCAAAACTTAACTGTTATCGGTATAGGTAGCCCTTCAAATAATGGTTTCACTTCAAATACTTCTAATAACGAACCATTTGATTTATTTCAAGATCATGATTTTTTTCCATTGGTTCCACATATAAATGATAACACTTATAGTTATCCTCAACCTAATCAACAATCGAATATTATTTCATCTTTGAGTCCTTTGAGAGATACCAATATTGGTAATAATATCAAATCAAATTCACTATCTTATTCAAATACCTCATCGATGTCTTATAATACAAACATTCCAGTTAACATTTGTTCAACAGAATCTTCAAATAAACATGTAGATTTTATGCCCAGCCCAAATGAAACACCGGTGTCTTCTGCTTCATCCCTATATCCTTTAGTTAATGGTATTAATTACCATATTAACAACAGTGATAATAGCAACAATAATAGCTCCACCATTCAAACAGCCACAAATTTATCTTTGCAAAATAGCAGGAATAGTATTGTCAATTCATCAAATTATATTTCACAATTTGATTTTATTAATTCAACGAATTCGAAATCTAATTATGAATTAGATAAATCATTTGATCAATTTTTTACAAATCAATCACAAATTCCATTACCTGTACCAATGATGTCAAATTCTTCCCCTGCATTTTTATCAAAAAACATTCTATCAAATGAGCAATTAATTTCAAATAATCCACTACATTTTAATTTTCAAAAACCAACAATACAAATTGAAAAGGTTATTAATAATTTAGTTAAGCTTGCACATAGAAATAAAGATACAAAGATAACAGATTTATCGGACCCTAGCTTTGTTGAACAGTATAGATTAAAGCTTAAAAAACAGTTATTACTTAAAAAAAAAAGGTTTAACGGTGTAATTAAACAAGAAAAAAAGCAGAGACAAATTGGTCGTCCCCTAACCCCAAGAACTAAAATCAGATTAACTTTAGTTCCTAATTTATTAAGTCTATATTCTATGTTAGTGACTGAAACATTGCGATTTGATTCTTCCTCAAATTTATCTTCTTCCAAAAATGAATTGAATGGCAAATTCAGAATTTTAAAAAAAGGTAATTTATCAAATTTGACTATTGAAGAAGAAATATCATATAATGATTCAATCAATTGGAAATTTAAAAGCAATACTAGTTCTCTTAAATCCTCGGATTTTCTAAGCGATACACCAAGTGGATTCCCTGGTAAAAGTCAAACGGTAACGTTTATTGATCCCGATTCTGAAAGTGATGAAAAAGTTAAACGTTCAGGTCACGCTAAATTTAAAAATGCTATTGGCTTTGAATCTGGTAATATACCCATATATGATTCCATAGACGTAGCTGTTAAAGAAGTATTTGATATTGAAGAATATACATTTTTAAGGGTTACTAGAGCTGCAGCTTTTGAATCCACAGGTTCAGTTGTTTTGAAAATGGAAACTGCGAAACCTGGAAGTGAGTATCTTAATGATGATGAATTCGATTTGAAACTTATTCTTAAATTGAAAAAAAATGAACAAGAAAATGATGATGATTTTGATTGGAATTTGGCTTCTTCAGATGAAATTCTTGGCAATCCAGGTGATAAAATAACAACAACATTCCTTAAAAAGAAAGTTGCAAGACCAAGATATAAATCCAATATGAGAATTTACCTTATTCCCAGAAATAGTGATGTTATCATGTATACAAGGGAAAACATGTTGAAAAGAGACTTAGTTAATGGTACATTAGATTTAACTGATACTAATGATCCAAGGTTGATCATAACTGCATTTAATTATGAAAACTTGTTGAAAGAATTGGGAGTCATAATTTAGTTCTTATATTTATATATATAACAAAACGGCAATAATAAAGCTTTACTACATTTGAATTCAAACCACCGCAGAGCTATTGATAATATTTTAGTAAATACTTACTTAATTAATAGTATTAAGAGTTGACTTAAAGCTATTTGCTATTTCAATGATCATGTTTATTAGAAGGGTAGTCAAATTTCCTTATACCAAATGTTTACTCCTTATTAATGAGAATATAATTATCTTAAAATAATAGCATAAAGGGTGAAACATAAATGTGAATAAAAATTGCCATATTTGACTTTAGGTATTGTTGATTTTTAAGCTTACAGATAAGAATTGTATGTCGACCATTTTTTTATCGTTCTATTTCTAATTTTAATAATTTATCTTGAAATCATCATTCAAAAATATAAACTAAAAAATTTTAGTATGAGATCTTTATTTTCCTTAAAACATTAAAAGAAAACTAGTAATTGCTTACAATTTAATTGTAACAAATTATTTTTAGATTTAACACTGAATGACAGTGTATAAAATATTCAGATTACAAGCTTTTATGGATTTCTAATTTTTCCCTTACTGTTTCTACGGACTAGTGTCCATCATTAATTTTGTAGATTGCTTATTGAAATAAACATTAAATAAATATTTAATCATCAAAAATATTGTCGTTATTATACCAAATTTTACAGCTGGAGAAAAATAGTAGATACAAAACTAGTCAATTATTTTATTCAGGATATAGATCAGCAATAAATTAATCAAATAGACGATAAACAAAGACGCGTCTGAGTACAGATAATGTCCTAGTTAATGCTCTCATACTAAAAAGCTGGATAATGTTACAACTACACGGGAAAAACGATTTATAAATAAGAAGAGATCTTGTCAATATAAATTGGTAAAGGATGTAATACAATGTGAAAATTAAGTATAATCTCATAGAAATGCAGTAATTAAAAAATCTGCTGCTATTGATGTATTGAAGTTGAGAAAGATTAGCTATTCTTGTTTGCGAATTATGACTTCCAACTTTTCGGGTCTCAGGTGAGAATGAAAACAAATTTTATTTATAGCATTTACAGTTTGAATACTTTTATATTTCAATTATAAAAACAAATCATGAGTAATAATTAAGAGTATAGACCCAGTCAAGTATATTCATTTATATTAAAAAAATGCAAATGGCACAAAGGAAAAGCTGTATCCCAAACTTCTTCAAACGACAATTCGTGTGTCGCTTAGCAAATCCAATAAATTTGAAAAATATTCTTGAATAAATCTAATAATATAGTTTAGTTTTCGTGTGTCCATTAAATTTTGAAAAATAATAAACCATCTTTACCCCGAGTATAGTTATTTCTACTCAGATGGCAGATAATGATGATAGTGTTGATAGTGGTTCAATATACCACTTACCACAAGATACCGTTATTATTGCCTATATCCCCCTTTTAAACAAACCATTTCGTGTGCTCTCTTTAAAGTATACAACTTTTCTGCTATGTGGTATGGCATCTCTTTGGCCATGGAACTGTTTTTTGTCAGCATCGGATTATTTTCAAGATAGATTATCTGGGATTCAACCACTGGCAGAAAATTATTCTTCAACAATGATGACAGTTTCAACAATTACCTCGACAATATTCAATTATTATTTATCACAAAGACAACAAAATGTAGATTATTGTGGTCGACTCAAAAATGGTAACAAATTACAAGCATTGATTTTTATTGTAATGACTCTATCTGTGTTTTTGCCTAAAAATTGGACTCTTATTTATTTTATCTTTATAATGTTTAATGTTTTATTAACTTCAATAGGATCATGTCTTACTCAAGTTGGCTTAATGGCATTAGTCAATACACAAGGTTCAATTTATGCCAATGCTACTGTTGTTGGAAATGCAATTTCAGGGGTTTTACCTTCAATATCAATGATTGTTGCAATTTGGGCAAATAACAAAAAGGAAGGAAAAGATAGAGGTGGTGAAGCCGTTAAATTTTTTTTAACTAGTACTTTTATTGCATTAGCTGCATTGACATCTATATCTATTATGGAATATTACACAAAAGAAATAAATTATTCTGTTGCTGCTGATGAATCCTTTGGAGAAATCGAAGAAATCGAAGACGTTGAAGAAGTCGAAGCTGTTGAAGAAGAAAATACAGTAGAGGGTGAAAGTTCTATAAAGGACCATTACGTTAGTTTTAAAGAATTATGGAGCAAATTAAAATATATTGAAAGTACTATAATAATAACTTTTTCATTGACATTAGTCTTTCCAATTTTTGCTTCTACTGTTGAGTCCAACACTGTTGATAAAACTTTTTTTATTCCATTAGCCTTTTTAGTTTGGAATATGGGTGATCTCGTTGGCCGTATTTTTTGTGCATCTCCACATTTCATCATTGTGAGAGAAAGATACTTGATTAGTTATTCTTTGGCTCGTGTGTTGTTTATTCCTCTGTTTATGGCTTGTAATATAAAAGGGAGAGGTGGTGCAATAGGAGATTTTGGGTATATGATTGTGCAATTCACACATGGATGGACCAATGGTCATCTTTTTAGCAACTCTTATATGCGTGTAGGTGATTTATTGTCCAACGACCAAGAGAGAAAAGCGGCGGCAGCTTTTACAGCTTTGCTGATCAATATATCATTGTTAGTTGGGTCTTTGTCTAGCTATTTCGTTGTGTGGCTGGTGCGCTGAGGCGAAGTCAAAATGAAAAGTTTGTTCTAATTACTAATTGATCTTTAATCTTTTGCCTCCAACTTTGTATAATACATTCTACATTTATAATAACTAATACTCTTCAGCTCGATGTTGAATCATATCAGACTAGCTCAGATGAGTATACGCTCATTTAGTCCCTTAAGATATTACTCGGCTGCCCTCAAGCCTACAAGATCTACGCTAGGGCAAAATGATTTCACATTGACTAAAGTTTTAAATCAACAGCTATCAGAACATAATTCATTACCACTTCATGTTGCCATTACAGAATCGGCAACCAAAAAACTCAATAGCCTTTCCAAAGATGAATCTAATCCAAAATTAGCCCTTCGTGTTTCGGTTGAAAGTGGTGGATGTCACGGATTCCAATACTTCCTGAAACTTACCAATGATAAAGAATATAACCCAGAGGAAGGTGATTCAATGTTTGAAAGAAATGGCGCTAAAGTTATTATGGATAAAATGTCTCTGGAAATTTTGAGAGATTCAAAAATCGATTACGTTCAGGAATTAATCGGTGAACAATTTAAAGTCGTTGAAAGTCCATTGGCGAAAAGTAGCTGCGGTTGTGGTAGTAGTTTTGACGTAGATTTTGATGAATTAGAAAAAGGACCAACCAAAGAACAGTAATTTATTGAAAAATTGAATCAATTCACTTTGATCTGTTCTATATTACTCTACATTATATTTTATCATTTACATATTTTCTGTTTAAAGCTCATTCTTTATGATAATAACGAAAAACAATCATTTATATACCTTACAATTTATTTAATTAAATATATTACACAATTTTTAAACCAGTTTAAAATTACACATTTATTATACAACAACTATTTATCAGTTTGAATTAAATCAAACATCCGTTCAATAATCCACCAAATACTTAATCTGTCATCAAAATTTTGAGTTTTTTGTGAATCATTTAAATGGCTCATCAACAAACTAAACCTGACTCTCCCATCACAGCTCAGGTTAAATAACCCACATTTGATTCTAACCAAATTCAGTTTATCAAAATGAATACCTGTCTCCTTTTCCATCCACCTATACAAACAATTTGTAAGTTCTTTATTATTCGCAGCTTTTAGTAATTTGTTTACATCCCTTTCTTCAATATTAATGACGATACTTCCTAAGCTACCGCTCCCAAAACCAAGTCCCATTTTACCAAACCATAACTCAAGATCACCAAAGCCTGTAACCTGGTCGTTAACTGAAGCCCAATCCAGACACTTTCGTAACCATATACTATCTAAGTTAACCGTATTCACTATGTAACCAATGTTGTTAACTATATACGATATAATAACAGATAAAAACTTCGGATAGCCTTTGAAAAAAACCAAAATAGAATCATTATCACTGGACGATTGAACAAAGATAAGAATTTGAGGAGGTAATAGAGGAGGTAGATAAAATCTAAAATGTCCAGTCCTATATGTTTCGGAACTTTGATCAATAGATCTAGGTGGTTCATCGATTTTTAATTTTAGCTCTAGTTGGCCTAAAATATCATTCACATTCGGTTTCTCGTACGTATTCATACCACTGGAAAATAATTTGGAATTCAGAGGTATGAGGGACCCACTTTTTGCGCTTGCTGTATAAGATGGTTTGTACAAATCGTTGGCTATGATACAATTGGCAATGTTCTGTAAAATCTGTATAATATGTGGGTTGGTTTCATCATAACAAAGAATATCGATAAGTGACTGTATGGGTAAGGATTGCTCTATTTGTGATGTCGTCTGGGGTAATGTGGTAAGCCTAAGTAATCGATAATTGTGATTAAGAAATATTTTGGACATTTTGTACTATAATGAATGATTACGATTGTTTATGTTTCTATAATTATTATAGTAGTTGAAGCGAAAAAAAAATGCGGTTGAGCGTTTTTTCAAATTTCCTCTCCTTTGATAATCAGATCTCCTTATTAACTCACATCATACTTCAATATATCACACTCATATAATTATGTCTTTTTGGGAAACAAACAAGGGTAGCATAAAAAGTGGTGGTATGTCCCTACTGAAAGGTGCGGGTAAAGCTACAGCTACGGTCTCTAAAGCCGGTTACGGTGCCTATAAGAATCACCAAACCAATAAGAAAAATGCACTTGCTGAAGGTGAACAAGTGGAGCAACAGCCGGCACCACCAATACCTGCAGCAGGTTACAGTGATCCACATTATTTTCCACCTCCTCCGCATCATGGATCTGAAGGTAGAACTCCAACTTTATATAACCAACAGTCATCTGCTACGTCTGCAAATGGTCAATATCCTCCTGCAGAATCTTATGGTCAATCAACTTATAATCAACAATCTTCTCCAAATTTATATGGTCAGCAACAACGACCAACTCCATACGGTCAACAACCCCCGGCTCCAACTCCATATGGCCAACAACCTCCAGCTTCAACTCCATATGGCCAGCAACCTCCAGCTCCATATGGTCAACAACCACTAGCCCCAACTTCATATGGCCAACAACCTCCAGCTCCAACTACATATGGCCAACAATCTCCAGCTCCAACTACATATGGCCAACAATCTCCAGCTCCAACTACATATGGCCAACAACCTCCAGCTCCATATGGTCAACAACCTCCCCCTCCAACTCCATATGGCCAACAACCTCCCCCTCCAACTCCATATGGCCAACAACCTCCCCCTCCAACTCCATATGGCCAACAACCTCCCCCTCCAACTCCATATGGCCAACAACCTTCAGCTCCATATGGTCAACAACCTCCAGCTCCATATGGTCAACAACCTCCAGCTCCATATGGTCAACAACCTCCAGCTCCATATGGTCAACAACCTCCAGCTCCAACTCCATATGGCCAACAACCTCCAGCTCCAACTCCATATGGCCAACAACCTCCAGCTCCAACTCCATATGGCCAACAACCTCCAGCTTCAACTCCATATGACCAGCAGCGTCCAACTCCAAGTTTATATGGACAACAGCCTTCTACTTCAAATTCATCCATATATCAGCCTTCTGTTCCGTATGGAGAATCTACCCTTACTTCAGAATATGGTCAACAGGTGTCTGCTCCTGTTCAATATACTGATAAATCCTCAACCACGTCTATGTATGCTCAAAAAGATCCCTCTGTTTCAACTCCTTATAACCAGTTATCTCAAAACGCATATCAAGCCCAGCATCCCTTCCCTGCAGTTGACCAGCCGCCGTACACTCAAACTCCACCTGATCAATTGTCCTTTAATAATCCTTATCACCAAGCCGATGTTGCGGCTTCATCTCAACAAACTCCCCAACTTACACTGCATGATTATGAACTAGCTGCTTCTCGTTTACCTCCACCTCCAAAACGAGTTCCACCTCAAAAACAACCTAATGAAGTAACAGAAACTCCTCCTCCACAATATTCCTTGGAGCCACAACAACAATATAAACCTATTCCGACACCTTCGTCGGCGTCACTATCAGATCAAGTTCCAGGTGTTGTATCGCCTACGGTGCCAACTACATATTCTGAAGTGCTTCCTCAGCAGCAACCGCTGCACTATGGCCAGCCTTCATTACCTCAAAGGATTCCAACTGATATTATGAGCGAGAAACTTGCTGATGATGAAGCTTCTCTTAAAGGTCTTAGACCTGGCCAAGAGGTCATTCAAGAACCAAAATTTAAAAATAACTTAATGGATTTTGATATCACTAAGTTTGGCGCTCCGCCACCTCGAGCACGCCTAACTAAGGATGAAGAAACTCGTTTATCTCGTGAAAAGGCAGAAAAACAAAGATTCAAAGCAATTAAGGAAAACTCACTACAGAAAGCAAGAGAAACAAATGCCCGTCAATCATCTCCATATAATTCTTCACAATCTTCTGCCTCAAAAGTGTATCTGACTACTGAAACTTCAGTTTCTGTGCCTGAGCCTGATTCTGACCAAAAGAAGTTTGAACTCCCTGACATTTCTAAATTTCCACCACCCCCTCCAATTTCTGGTGTTAAAAGAATGGATTCACTTCCTGGAAGAGCTTCTATCTCGCAAGGGCAGAATAGTATGCTTGAAGTAGAGTTGCCATTGGAATCTAAAAGATTTGAATTGTCAGATAGTTCCAAGTATCAGTCACCATCAGGAATTTCTCAACATCAAGATTTATCGAATTCTGATATCACTTCTGTCAAGTCGTTTCATACTGCTAAGGGTAGTCCATCTTTTGAATCTTATTCTGAATCTGATAAAGTTCCTTCAGATTATTTTTCTTCACATGAAGAAAGACACACAGCCACGTCACAGAGTGGAGACTTATTCGATAGAGCGCCTTGTCCATTACCAAGTAAGAAAACTGCACCACCGAAGCCATTAAAAAATCAGCATGCTTCTGATGTTGCGTTGGAATTAGAAAAACAGAACTCCACTGCTCCTGTGTGTCCTCCTTCTTCGGATCTCAAACCACATCCTGAATATTCCAGCGTTCATCCCAAAACAGTGCCTCCTCCTAAACCTGCTAAACTTACTGGAGAAATCTTATCAGAGCAGGCTATGTCAAAAAAAAAGAAAGCACCACCACCAAAGCCTGTAAAGAAGACATCAGTAAATAGTGCTGCAACGGGCAACCACATTAGAGAGCTTCAGGCTAAATTAGGTAACTTGGATTTCCAATGATTATGAAGTGGTGTTTTAGTTACCCTACATAGTTTATTTATTTACTTTGTTTTAGTTTATTTTTTTATTATATTATACATGATTAAATATTTTTATAAGGCCTATAGTAATTTCTTGCTTCGAGTCAGCGTACTTTTAAGTGCAAAATATTTTTGTCCATCTCTGGTAAAATTATTTCACTATTAAGAAAAGCATGATTAGTTACTAATACCCATATCGGCTTGTATGTCATCATATCCACTATATATTAAAAATTAATGTTGACTATCAGTTTTACACAAGCCCCTAAAAAATGCCACATAACCTTAAACAGTTCAATCAGTCCTCCTCTTATTATTATGAGTTTATGATGATATATAGATAAGAAAATTTAAAGCCACACTGTTCAAAAGATATTTTTCTGTGAAATTATTCATTTCGTTCAATCAGCATATTCTTCTATTCATACATGTACCTAATAAATCCAAATTCATTCTCACTTAGGTTCTTTCCTGCCAAGTTAATAAAAAAATGCAAAACAATTTTAGTTAGTTTCATAAAATGGTACCCAATCCTAATGAGGTGTAAAGAACAATCTACTGAAAGCTTTTCTACTATAACTCTTATTAGTAAAAGTTTTAAACAATAGCTCTATAGCTTCATCTAAACTAAACAATCAATCAATTTAATCGGATATTTTGTTCTATAACTAAATCGGAACAATGGTCTGACTGCATTTTGTTTCATTGATTTGTAGTTTTTCATATATTATTCCACTTTTGACAACTTATACTTCATAAGTTAATACCTCGTTTATGATTGATTTATTGACATTTAATTTACTGGTTTTCAATAACGTTTTCTGCCCATCTAGTTAACAAAAGTTCTTCAATTTCATCTCTTTCCCTATTTTCATTTTTGTCTTTTAACTGTTTCAATTCTTGTTCCTCACTAAGATAATATTTTGGTAGGACTTTGTCCTTTAATTCAATGTTGGCGCTTCTCATAATTTTTTTAAGAATCAATTTAAAAAACTTTCCAAACACCTCTCGATATTGTGCATCAGTATTGAGAACAAATGAATCCATGAGAACCGTTTGAAATTTGACTAACTGGTCGTATTGTGAAGTGCTCAAACTGTACTTGTGGGAAACCTTGTTAAAACTTTGATTTAGAACACTATTTAATTCTTTTCTTAAAAGTAGGTCTTGTTCCTTTCCTTCTTCGAGTGCCGCTTTACTGAATAATTCCCCTTTGATAGGGCTTTGGGGGACCATTTTCAAAGTTCTTACACCTTCATTTAAATTTCTTAAAGTATCAGTATTTAGATCCCATGCAACCCTACCATCATCATCTTTGAAATTGTCTCCTATGTTTTCCACAGCTGTGGGAATGTAATGTCTCCTATCTAGGGTTCCCTGTTCTAAATCCCATTTCCTTTTTTTCTCTAATAGCCCCCTAATTGCTTTCCGATCTACAAGTTCAGCTTTCTTAATAAAAGTATGGTTTAATAATTCTTTGGCATTTTCTCTGTCTCTTGGATTTTTTTTCAGACACTTGCTTACAAAATCTTGAAACTCTTCACTAAATCCAGACCCAAGAGTTGGGGCTGGATCATCGGAAATTTTAAATAAAACATCAAAAGGATGAAACTGCGATAATGGTGGTTTTCCATATGCGAGTTCAATCGCTGTAATTCCCAAACTCCAAATATCTGCTGTGAAATTATATTCTTCATGTTTAATAATCTCAGGTGCCATCCAATACGGTGTACCAACAAAGGTATTCCGTTTACTCAAATTATTAGATAATTGTGTTGCGACACCAAAATCTCCTAGCTTAACTTCACCACTAAATCCTATTAAAATATTAGCAGCTTTAATGTCTCTATGTATTTTTCCATTATCATGTAAATAAACAAGAGCTTCTAAAACGGATCGTAGGATAAAACTTATTATCAACTCACTAAAGGGGCCTGCGGTCAACAAATCTGAGCATGAACCAGCACCCAGATATTCCATAATAATCCACAGTTTGTAACCCTTCATAAAACAACCTTGATATTGTGTGATACTGGGATGATGACAAGTAGATAACATTCTTATCTCTTGTTGTATCTCGGAAATGTCATTTG
Organism: Kregervanrija delftensis; assembly: GCA_019155655.1. Classification (NCBI taxonomy): domain Eukaryota; kingdom Fungi; phylum Ascomycota; class Pichiomycetes; order Pichiales; family Pichiaceae; genus Kregervanrija; species Kregervanrija delftensis. The sequence goes on along the minus strand of JAFMZF010000001.1, from coordinate 1,807,889 downwards.
TAGATTCTAAATCAATTTGTTTAATAGCAACTTGTTTATTGGTCAATTTATCAATTGCCAAATATACCACACCAAATGCCCCTCTACCTAGTTCAAAAGATAGTTCAAATTGTGTTGCACTATATTTTCTAGATGGCATATTTAGTTGATTAGGTCGCCGAATACGTGTAAACAAGCTAAGAACTTTGAAATTTCGCACCTATTTTATAATAGCCGAACCTTTTAAAATTCTTCTTCAACAACTCAGAATAATCGACCATATAAACAATATAATATATATTATAACCTCACAATATGAAATTATTAAAAAATCGGTTGATTCCACTTCGAAAATTTTTTTCTACTCCAGGAAATTTAAGAACACCCATGTCTCCCTTTTATTCACCCGTGAATATAGTTCTCACCCAACAACCGCCACTTCCAATAACACCACATTCCATGCCTACTCCATCCTTACTACGATGTATTTTATTTGATAAGAATGGACACCACCGTACTATGTCTTCCGACGCACAGAAAACTCAACTTATCTTAAAGCACGACTTACTTCCCAGAGACTTACGGAAGATCGATAAGGGTTACGACGATATCGTTCCATTAGTTCTTATAAGAGAAAGGTCAATTTTATTAAGTGTATTGCATATCAAGGCTTTGATCAAGAGTGATTCAGTAGTTTTGTTCAATTATGATAGTACATACTCAAGTAACAAGCTTGTCAAAAATATGGCTGACAAGCTAGAAAATAAGAGTGGAGAAAAACTAGATTATGAAATTAGAGCACTTGAGGTAATATTTGCTGAAGTTATTGAGAATTTGAATAGCGAAATGAAAGTTCATGTTACTGTTGTCAATGGTATTTTAAAAGAATTGGAAAATGATGTGGATATGGCTAAGCTTAAATATTTATTAATTGTGTCCAAAAAGTTACAACAGTTTCAACAAAAAGCCACATTGATTAGAGATTTAATTGATGAACTATTAGATCAGGATGATGAAATGTCAGAACTCTATTTAACCGAAAAACAAAAAGGAGTTGTCAGATGTGCAGATGATCATCAAGAAGTTGAATTACTATTGGAAAGTTATTCATTACATTGTGATGCTATCGTCCAGACTGTTGAAAGTAGAATGAGTGATGTTAAAACAACAGAAGAAATCATGAACATTGTGTTAGATTCTAATCGTAATGATTTGTTGTTATTAAATTTAAAGTTTAGTTTAACTTTATTGTGTCTGGCTAGCCTTTTATTCCTTTCTGCAGTTTACGGTATGAATTTGGAAAACTTCATTGAGCAAAAAGAAAACTGGTTTTGGTTTATATTGGGTTCCTCAGTTTTGTTGGGAATAGGCCTTTTTAGATTGTCAAATAGGGAATTGATAAGATTACAGAAAATACAATTAATGAGTCACTAAAAGAGTATAAATATATATGTATGGCATAAAAATTAATTTTTGGTAATTTAGTCTAATATTTATTTTGTATTGTATATGAGAATATTTATAGATATAGTGTACAGGGTTCAAAAAAATTAATAATAAACAACGAATGAATTACTCCTTTTTGGCTTTTTTAATATCCTCTTTTTCTTTGTAGTTATCTGCCTCAACATTTCTCTTTCCTCTCATTAATATCATATTTTTTAAAGCTGTTAATCCACCTTTATTTTCAACATCATTAGTTCCATATAAATCTTTACTGTGAGCTTGGGAACTATATAATTCTTTGCCTTTTCTATTCGACTCTAATAAATCTACTCCCTCTCCTTTGGATCCTCCATTGTGTGGGATAAAAGCGCTATATCCTGATTTTGTTGAAGTGTAATAATCATTATCTCTTACTCTGTCATCCCTTCTAACTTGTGCTGCTGGCCTTGATTCTAAATAATAATCATCTGTGTATTTATCTCTTGTTCTCTCTGTTCTATATGATTGATTAGAATAATAATAATCATCTTCGTCGGGAAATCTTGTGGGTTTTCTAGAATTATACCTCTGATCATTAAATGATGAGTTTCCATCTTGATATGAATCAAATTTTTGATTTGAAGGTATATAAATATCACGTTTAATTGGTGGTTGTCTATAGTCTGAATGGTTATAAGATGATGAATGATCCATGAAAGTTGGGGCATCAGCTCCGTATCTTGAATGATTAAGGGATTCATTATTTCTAAACCTCGATTGGTTTGATGATGGTATTCCAGGTGGGAGTATAGATGATTTATCGGCTGAAAATTTATTTGTATTTATACCATTATTATTATTTTCATTAATTTGTTTTTCATCTTTAAAACGTTTAATATCAGATTCATGAGATTCTTCTAAATTTGATAATTCTAAGGTATCACATGCCGGAGGATATGATTTGAAAAAATTTGAATGGAGAGCTTTTAAAGCATTAAATCTTTTGTTTGGATCTAAATTTAATAATCCAGATAATAATTCAATGGCATCTGGACTCATAAATTCTGAATATATAGATTCTAAAGTTCTTGGATAATTTGTTTTCAAATCGATTTGATTTCTATTAATTATATGACAGTTTGGAAAACTTTCTTGCGTTGGAGAGCCTAATAGTTTAAATATAATTTCTGCCTGATGAATATCTGAATTTCCTTCTAAGATCGGTTTTTTCAAAAATAATTCGCCAAAAACACAACCTATCCCCCACATATCTACTGAAGTTGTATATTTTCTATCGCCTAATAATAGTTCTGGCGGTCTGTACCACCTAGTAACTACTAATCCTGTATATTCATATTTTCCACCACCAGGTGGTGAATTAGGAGTTGAAGGTGGATCACCATGATAAATTCTTGCTAAACCAAAATCTGCAATTTTAGCTATCCCATAATAATCTAACAATATATTTGCAGTTTTAATATCTCTATGCAAATAACCTTTTGAATGGATATAGTTAATACCCTTTAGTATTTGATTTATTAAACATTTTATCTGAGAAATTTTAAGCTTTATTCTTGGATTATTTAATAATCCATTTAAATCCGAAGAAATATACGGAGATACAGTATAAAAAAAGTTATTCTCATGAATCATATCAACAATTTGTAAAACATTTAAATTTTTCAATTTTTTCATAATTGTAATTTCTCTAAAGGCAGTAATTGGGAAGCCTTCCTTTTTATCATGTATAATCAGCTTTTTCAAAGCAACCAATTTCCCCGATTTTTTTTGTTTTGCTTTAGTAACAATCCCAAATGTGCCTTGACCTAATTGATTTATAATCTCATAATCACTCAATTTACTCATTTCAGTACTTTTAGAAATATATGTGGTACTAACAGATGAATTTGAAGGTGATCCACGTTTATTGACATTTTTCTGCGACCATGGTTGTATAACTGAACGTGAAGGAATTTCTGCCGACATAATTTCCCAAATAACTGTAGAAAGAAATATTACCTTAAGTTCAATAGTTTGCACTATCGATTTTTTCAAGAAAGAGGTTATCCATGTTTCAGTTTATTTATTCATGGATTGCCCGTATAGAACTGGTTTTTTTTCAACCCGATCTGTCCAACCCAATTCGTGACAATAACGCAGCTTAAAATCGACGCGTCTACTTTATTTTTTAAAAATGTATACGCGGAAAATTACGCGGAAATATTTTTGTATTGAGAAAAAAGTGCTTGAATTGATGCCCCTTGTTCGAACGGCCTAATTTTCTAAACGGCATTCACGGCGATAATAACGGAGCTTCCTATTTAAGAAATTCAGGCATCCGATGAGGTGCTTTCTCTTACTAAAATTACGGACAAAAAATTCTTGGAAACATTTCTTGACATGTAAGTTCGATTTACGATTGCAAAAAATTTCTGCTTTGGAATTCATGGGTTTTGCGAATCTACAAATTGATAATTTCCAATTGTACATATATTTTGGTTTTTACGTAATGTATCATAGTTTGTTTATTCTCCTCTTTCAAACGCGATTCCAAGTTACCTCTCTCTTGTCTTGTGGTATTACTTCTTCTATTAATATTTAGTAAATTCATTATTCAAAAGTAGCAGTCAGTATAGTCAGTACTGTAATACTCACAAATTTATTTATTTCCAAATACATATCTCATTAATACCGCTCACAGGTGCTATATATATATATATACATTATATATATATTATACTTTGCATACTCTAACTTGATTTGTCTCGGTCTATTAAGCACATTCTTGAATTGAATTGAGAAAGAAAAACTTGTTCAACTAATTTTGATATTTTGATCATTAATTTAATAAAATTCAACCAAAAGTAAGCATTTAGATTTTTAATATGGACTCACTGGTTTTCCCAAATTTTTCAAATCGTATCAAAGGTTTCTTTCTAACTTACCTGGATATAGTGAAAACCGCTTGTGGTGTTTTACCCCAAATTGGAAAACTTGATGGAAGAATTGTTGAGAACAATAATCAACAGGTATGTCATTTAACTCCATCTGATCCTTTTGATTTATTTCAAAAACCTTCCTCATATCAAAATTTTACATCAAGCATCAAACCGTGTGCTGTTGACGAATTTGAATACGATTTTACAAATTCAAATCCTTTTAACTGGGATTTACAGAATCTCGTATTTGAAAATCAACATACCAGTGATAATAATGATTCTCCTTCATACGCTTCATATTCTAATTGTATGAAAACACAAACTTCAAATAAAACACAACTCCAATTTCAGCACGAACATCAGCAACATCAAGTTACTCAAAATAATGAGTCAAATCAAAATAATCGAAATAATCAACCTACTGAGCATCCTGATCAACCCAAGTATGAATATCATCAGCAACATCATCATCATCATCAAGTTTCTAACAATGATTTAAATTATTCACCATATTCTTTTCAACGTCAAAACCATTCACATCATTTATCTCAACTATCTGTACATAACGTTGAAGTTAATGCGGTTTTCAGTTCAGATGAAGAAGATGACTATGAATCAGATAACGATGATTTAGCTTTAGCATTAGATGACGAACTTACAATGAATTATGCTCGTGTTGGAGGGCCTTTGGTATTGTCAAATGTTCCTAATTATACAACAAATCATACTGTTTCACCAATACATAATGTAAAATTGTCACCTAAATATCAACAACAAGAACAAACTGCATCTGAAAATAAAATACACGAGTCAAATCTGCCACATGAAGAATCCAATGAGATAGTAGGAAATCTTACAAAAGAAACATTAACAAGGAAATCGTCAACATTAACTTCAACGACAACTCCAACGCCAACGCCAACGCCAACACCAACACCAGTTGTAACGCCAATGTCGATCTCAGCTGATAAAAAATTATTCTTGAACTCTTCTCCTAACAACCAACTTTCGTCACTAGAAAACATGGTCTCTACTTCAGAAGCCTCTTCTGAACATTCAATAGCTCATGATGTTGAAGAAGAAAACGAAGAATTATTACCAGTAAATAGTCAACCACGGAAACGTCAACGCAAAGTACTAGCAAGTGCTTCATTCTCCCCTGATAATCTATATAAATGTTCAATTTGTTCAACAAATTTTAAGGTGAAAGGATATTTGACAAGACATATGAAGAAACATTTTGTTGATAAACCATTCCACTGTCCCTTCTATTCTGCTGATTCTGAATCTAAGTGTCATCCATCTGGTGGATTCTCACGTCGTGATACCTTTAAAACACATTTAAAGGCACTACATTTTGTTTATCCAACAGGTACGAAATCTGGTGATCGTTCAGATAAGAATGGTCGATGTGCCGGTTGTTTTATAGAATTCCCAACTAACAAAGACTGGCTTGAATGCCATATCATGACAAATAAATGTAAAGGAATGATATCAGAATACAAATAAAAAATTAAACTTACTCATTAAAATGACATTCTCCCACTGTCTCTTTTTTTTATAAATTTACCTTTAATATAACTAATTATATGTGCGCTTAACAAAAAAAATCTCGAATGAAAAGAATTTAATATAAATTTAATAACAGATAAACAAATAAAGTACATAATAAACTGTTGTACACCGCATAAAATCAAGAAAAAGATTTCAAATATGCAAAAAAAAGTGCATTTAATGACTCTTAGTTAGTTCCAATATATAATCGATTACCTTATCACAAGTTAACCCAGCTAGTTTACAATCTCCATAATAACCTTCTAAGACACCTAAGTATTTTCGAATTAACTTCAATTTTTCAACAATTCCAATCATTAGTTTACCATCACTTTGGTTTAACATATCAATAAAACATTTTCCAACAATCGGAATATCGTCAGCTAAAATTTCACCCGTTTTTCTATTGATAATGGAAAACTTTAAAGCACTACTTTTAACTACTTCAGTATCATTTTCAACCCTTTTGGCACCTATTGTAATCTGACAGTTGTCTTCATCTTCACTTTCACTTCCTTTATTGTTAACTATTGAGCTGAGAGTATTCGGTTTGTTCATATCCTCTCGATTAGTGATTTTCAAATCAATAGTATTCAAAGAAACAGCCAAACTTGCTAAAACGCCCCATGCTTGAATCATGCCCCAAACGACAAAGCTAGGCATTTGAACCCATCCTTGGTTACTACTTCTAACATCACTTACTTTGTTTGTCCAAGTATTAAAATCGCACCATTTTTCAACATTCCCACTACCTGAACAACAGGGTCCCACAACAGTTTCAAAGACTTCTTCTAATGGTTTTGTGCCTAACAAAGATGTTGAACAAACACCATCACCTAACTCTAGTAATGTCACCATATCAAGTGATGATTCAATAGCCTGCAAAAATGATGACCATGCCTGTTTCTTTTCCATATTAAAAATTTGAGAATTTTTTTCCAAAATTAAAGATGGGTCGGGTTTTAACGAAGTTGGTGAGTAATCTTCAAATAAATTAACTTGAGATCTAATCTTAGTCGAAGACTTTGGAGAGTATAATAAAAGTGAACGGCATTGTGCAATGGAAAGTAACAAAAGTGTCAATCTATTAATAAAAGTGGATAAAAAATTGTTTGTATTGATAACAATATGAGGATCTTTCTTGGGGTGTGTTTCTAACTGATAAGGCTGAAGGTGTTTTACTTCTCTATGTACTTGATACAACTTATGCAATTTTTTAGAAATTTTTAAAATGGTTGTCGGCAATAGAGTCTTATTTGAAATGCAGTCCACTACCTCTTCCATTATATGGCATGAAATTATCAAACAAGCTGAATCGTAAAGTCGAGAAGAATCCGGATTAGTTAAGTTGATTTCAGAAATCGTTAAATACTTGTTGAATTCGTTTTTGAAATTTTCAACATTTTCCGAATCTTTATAATATTTTGTATCAGGCAATGGTAACTCCATCTTATAATTAAATTTCAGATAATTTTCCCCACATTCTTCCGGATCATAAGGATAGCCGAAACTAACTCTCCTAAACAATTGACATTTGTAAACATTCCATAAAACTCTAACATAAATTTCTCTCTCTAGAACCTGTTTATTGGATGCAATTTTCTTCCAGTTTCTAGTATCTTTCCAATTTTTTTCCGTTATTCCAGCAAAACTTATGTAGTTAATTAACTCTGCACAATCTTTAATTTGTTCATCATCAGCTCTAGTGCAAGTCAAACTTAAAACAAGTAATCTAGTGCAAGAACTCAATCTATCGTCCCACTCTTCATTTTTAGTTCTCCAATAAAATTCATTCAGCCATTTGGGATCCCTGATTTCATTATCGGAAACATATCTAACGCATAATCTAAACATTGCAGAAAGTATACATATAGTATCTGGACCAATATTCAAGTTTTGCACAAAAGAAGTCATATTAGGCAAGATCAAATAACTGGGATGAACATATTTGTAATAAATACCAATTAACTTATAAAGAGTTTCAAAATCCGGTAATCCAAACTTAAATAATAGTTCTTCAGATAACATTGGTGGCATTTCAACATCAAGTTTCAAAGGTTCATACTTTTTCTTCTTTTTATTTGACTTTTTCTCATTCTCAGACTCTATATACTTTCTCTTCGAGTCTGATTGTGCTTTCACCCAATGCTCAGTGGAAGATAATGACTGACTAGAAGCAACAGTAGGGACTTTTTCCTCGTTGATAATTTTTGGTGGCTGTTGTTGTTGAGATTGTTTTTGTTCGTAAATCGTTGAAGGGATTTCACCAATAACTACACCTGCTTCCTGTTGCTTCTTTTGTTTCAATTTTTGTTTCATTCCAATCATTGTGACTGAATCACTTGGAGCCAATGAAACTGATTGGCTATCTATAATTTCACTATCTATAATATTCTGCCGTTCTTGATTTACCAGTAAAGGTTTTTGATTTGATTCTGTTGAGGATATTTGACTTGGGCTTCTCTTCAACGAATAAGTGGATGGTGACCTTTCTTTATTACCATTCAATTCCGGTAATAATGCTTGATTATCTGTGTGATTCGTGTATTGCTGAGTTTGCGATGAAAGCTGAGCTTGGGGCTGAGCTTGAGGTGGACGCTGGGGTTGATATTGAGATTGGGAGTGAGCTTGAGCTTGAGCTTGAGCTTGAGCCCGGGATTGAGATTGTGGCGGTTGATACATCTGTTGAGATGGTATGTAATTTGGATAGTTTGAAAATTGAGGCATGAATTGTTGTGGATCAGCATAATTGAATAGATAGTTTGCTTGTGGTTGTTGTTGATGAGAGTATTGTTGAGGTGGTTGCTGCAGATGTTGTTGCGATTGTTGAGATTTCTGAGATTGCTGAGATTGTTGTTGAGGTTGTTGTTGAAGAGTTTGAGGAGGTAATATTGATGGAGGTTGAGTTTGCATTTTGGGTTTTAATTTTGTAAAATTTTCATTGGCCAAAGAAGAAACAGCTGATGAGCTAACCGACTGATTATCATCTTGTTTGGATGGTTTTGGGTGAGAAATATGCGGAGTTATATTCTGAAGTGGGTGAGCAGCTTGTTGATGAGGTAAAGGTGGAGGATAAGGATAGCTGATTTGAGAATTCGGATAAGAATAGCTTTGCCATTGTTGCTGGTAGTTAGGGTTGAATGGTAATTGACCAGGATACATAAAATTTCCGTAATAAGGCGGAAATCTCTGATCAATATAAGGTGGATAGTCACTGCTATTTACGCCTTGTTGCTGGCTGGGTTGATTGATATAAGATTCTGATGTGTATTTGATATTTTGAGCGTCTGCTTTAGGAGAAAGAGTAGAATGACCATTATGGTAATAATTCTTAGAATCATTCGAAATTGTGGAAATGGAAGTTGATTGGAAAGATTTTCTTTTTCTTCTACCACCTCTCTTACTAGGAACAAAAACACATTCAATTCCTGTCGCAATACAGTTAGAACATGTTTTATAAGTAGTTGAATTTGCTGTTGTAGAATTTGAAAAAGAAGAACGTGAATCCGAATGGACTGGGTAGGTGTATTGTATTTCACCATCACACTTGATTTTCTTTTCTCTACAGGCTAAGCAAGCCTTCTTTGCAACTGCCCTTTTTTCTCGTTCTCCGTGGGAAACTGTGGAAGAGATTGTAGACATCTGCTGTTTGCTGAAAGTATAATAAAAGAAGAACAGTAAACTTGAATCATGAGAAAAAAAACAGACGATTACAATCAACTTACACACGTGATGTTACGCCTTGCTTTTTAAATCACGTGTAACGGATATAGTGCTCCGGAATTGGCGATTCCATAAGCTGACTGACAACTTGTACTGCTTCACCACCTGGTCAGTTCTCTTTTCTATTTAAACCGACGTACTCATTCTTTCTCCTCCCAATAGTTTGCAAATTATTATTTTCCTTAATTAATTTCGTAGTTAAGAGATATACTATTACAATAATGTCTAACAATTCCAAATTAAGCTGGTTAGTTAACCTCGATGTCACCAAGACTCCTGAAAGGAATTTCAGAAGATCATCTATAATTGGAACAATTGGTCCGAAAACAAACTCCGTTGAAATGTTAATTGCACTTAGGAAAGCAGGTTTAAATATTGTCCGTATGAATTTCTCCCATGGTACACATGAATATCATCAAACAGTCGTTGATAATGCCAGAAAATCTGAAGAACTTTATCCTGGTAGACCATTGGCTATTGCTTTGGATACTAAAGGCCCTGAAATTAGAACAGGTACTACCAGGGATGGTAAAGATTGGCCGATTGCTGCAGGTCATGAAATGCTATTTTCAACTAGTGAAAAATTTAAAGAACTTTGTGATGATAAAATTATGTACATTGATTATAAGAATATCACAAAGGTTATTGAGGTTGGTAAGATTATTTATGTCGATGATGGTGTTTTGTCTTTTAAGGTTAAAGAAATTGTTGATCCTGAACATATCAAGGTCGTTTCCGTTAATTCTGGTATAATTTCATCCCATAAAGGTGTCAACTTACCAAATACCGATGTTGATTTGCCTGCTTTATCCGAAAAAGATATTGATGATCTAAAATTTGGTATCAAGAATAAAGTTCACATGGTTTTTGCTTCATTTATTAGAACTTCTGATGATGTTCGTGAAATTAGAAGAGTTTTAGGGGAAGAAGGTAAAGATATTCAAATCATTTGTAAAATTGAAAATCAACAGGGTGTTAATAATTTTGATGATATTTTAAAAGAAACTGATGGTATTATGGTTGCTCGTGGTGATTTGGGTATTGAAATTCCTGCTCCTCAAGTCTTCATTGTTCAAAAGCAAATGATTGCGAAGTGTAATTTAGCTGGTAAACCAGTTATTTGTGCAACTCAAATGCTAGAATCGATGACCTATAATCCACGTCCAACTAGAGCAGAAGTTTCTGATGTTGGTAATGCTGTTGTTGATGGTGCTGATTGTGTCATGCTTTCAGGTGAAACTGCTAAAGGTAATTATCCTATAGAAGCAGTTTCAATGATGCATCAAACCTGTTTGGTTGCTGAAATGACTCTTCCTTATGACGCACAATTCGCTGAATTACGTGATTTAACTAAGAAACCATGTGGTGTCCAGGAAACTATTGCAATGGCTTCGGTTTCTGCGGTGTTTGAACAATCTGCTAAAGCAATTATTGTTCTTTCAACATCTGGTACTACTGCGAGATTATGTTCAAAGTATAGACCAAACTGTCCAATTATTATGGTTACTAGAAATACCAGGGCAGCCAGATTTTGTCATCTTTCTAGAGGTGTGTATCCTTTTGTTTATGATAAAGAAAGAGTTGAAAATTGGTTAGAAGATGTTGATAATAGAATTGAGTACGCAATCGAAGAATCTGTGAAATTAAAGATTTTCAACAAAGGTGATACTATTGTTGTTATTCAAGGACATACTAGGGGTATTGGTCATTCTAACACTTTGAGATTAGTTCACACATAAATTTACTGTGATTTCTCCGAATAGCATGGTTCTCTTTCTTTTTTTTACTGGTATTATTTGATTTCTTTATTTTTAAATATTTACTTTTTTAACTTGATTTTTAATTCACATTTTTCACTGCATAGTGGGATGCTGTAGTTGTAAACTGGTAGCTGATAATTTTAACGGTTTTTTGTGTAGTGGTACGGAAAAAAATCATAAAAAAAATTTCTCGATGGTGTCTATCTATGATAATTCTGTCGTCTATAATAAATCTAACACATTTGTCCCTTTTAATCCTGAGCTCTCTAAAGGTAGACATCAATGTCAGAGGATCAGATTGTTTTCGATACTAATTTGGAGTTACCATCGGAACTGACTGAGCTTCAATCTCTTTCGTCTTCTAATGTACAGTCTCAGGCGACACCAACTACGCCTACCGAATCAAAACCACATCTTGATTCATTTTCAAAGCCAGAATCACCATCTTCAATTCAGGCTCTTCATAGTTTATCAAGTTCTCCTTCGCATGTTATTACCACTATTACTCAACCTCCTACTCCTTTGGAACAACTGATAAATGCATCACAGCGAGGTGACATTCTCACATTGGAATATTTTCTTAACAATTCATCGTCAAATATTCAACCTTTATCGCCTAACAGTGTTGGACCAGATGGTGTCACTCTATTGCACTGGGCGGCTTTGAACAACAAACTTTCAGCGGTAAAATATCTAGTGTCTAAAGGTGCCGATCCGAACATTAGAGGTGGTGAATTACGAGCCACGCCTCTTTTATGGGCAGTTAGGTACGGTCTTGTTTATGTTGCCGATTGGTTGATTAACGAAGCTGGTGCAGATGTTACCGTAAAAGATTCAACTGGTATTGGGTGCCTCCTAAGTGCTGTTTTTTCAAGTAATATTATGATGGTTATTTACATATTATGGGCGATGGATGAAAAGGAGGAGCAAAAGAGTCACAAATGTATAGTTGCATCCAATGGTGTTGATACTATAGATTTAAAAAAAAGAACTGCATTACACTGGGCTGCATATCAAGGTGACTTTTTAACTGTGGAAGTATTGCTTAATGCTAGGGCCAAGCTAGATTTGGTTGATGAAACGGGTTTTACTCCATTACATTGGGGACTAGTGCGAGGTAGTAAAGCTGTTGTTGAGCTATTAATTAAAAATGGTGCTGATCCCACTGCGTTGACAGGTGACGGTAAATCTTGCTGGGATATTTCCAATGATATGGCATGTTTAAAAATGTGGGAGTCTGTATTACATGAAAATGACTTGGATATTAAGACAGGTGAAAAATTAAAAAAGATAATGAAAGAAGAATGGGCACAAGTGATGACATTTTTTTTACCATATATTAGTCTACCTTTGGGTATTAATATTATTGCTGGAAATAGCCTGTGGATAATGAAAATATTATGGCTTACTTTATTGATTCTGGGTCAACAATTACTTTTAAAAAAAATAATATTACCAGTATATGTTAGAGAAAGAAATGCATTTCTAAAATCAACTTTTTTTTCTGGGTTATTTTCATCTACTGCTGTTTGGTGTGTCATCACTTGGCTAATTTTTTTAATGCCATACACTTTAGCAGAAAACTCTCTTAATAATTTTTTATTTTTACTTTTAGCTACAGGTGTATTTTCTTTCTTTTTCAAAGCTATGTTTACAGATCCAGGTTGTGTCCCTAAAGATGATGATCCAAATTCAATCAGAGAAACTATATACGAATTGATCAAATTAAGAAAATTTGATTCTATTAATTTCTGTATTCATTCAATGATCAGAAAGCCTTTAAGATCTAAATTTTCCAAGACAAAGAACTTAAATATTGCCCGGTTTGATCACTATTGTCCATGGATCAATAATGACGTCGGTGTTAGAAATCATAAACTATTTTTTGCCTTCGTTGTATTTTTGGAACTAGCTGTTATTTTTTGGATTCGATTATCCGTGGGGTATTTTGATAATCTAGATATGTTGGATGGCACTGAAAAATCATGTCATATTCTAAATCAAAACTTATGTTCGGGATATAAAAATTCTCCGTTTATCCTTATTTTTTTTTTATGGGTTTGTGCACAGTTGTTTTGGTTATCTATTTTACTAATCGTTCAAATATTTCAAATTTCAAAGGGTGTCACTACTTTTGAATTGAGTAATTTGTATCATAATGAAAATGGATCTTCATTTTCTTCTATTCCAAATGATGAGCCATTTGGTGTAGATCATACAAATGGTGTTTTATCTTTAGATGGTACTGCTTCATCATCGTCAGGATTTATATCAACTTTACTTGGCATTGTGTCATTTATTCTTAGCTTACGTGTTTCTAAAATGATTGGTTTGGATCAATTTGCATTAATGACAGATGATCTTATTCAGCGTCGTAGAAATAGTCGATCAAATTTAGTAACCAAATCTCAATTTGATTTTGGTTTTGTTAGAAATTGGTTGGACTTTTTATTTTTAAGAAGACAAGGTGATGATTATACTTTCAGAACATTATTAGCTTTACCTACAGAGTGTGAGGGAAATCTAAATAATAGTTTGGTTGATTATTGCAAGCTATTCAACCTTCCGGATGATGTGTAAACTAATGTGTTTTTACTAATTGATATAGAGGGAATTCAATTAAGGCTGTATAAAAATGTATATTAACCAGAACATCTGCAAGTACTCAATACTTAAACTGTCTCAAAAAATTTCCGCTCTTCCATATTCTTAACCACCTCTTCGTAATTTAGTTTTAGCTCTTTTAATTCCGTATTTAATAACTCAATCTCCCTCTGTTTTTCTAATCCAATCCTTTTAAATCTGAAAGTATCATCACTGCCAAAAGGTTCCTTCTGTATTGACTTTAACAGTTTAAAAAAACTGTAATTCAATTTGTTTAGGCTATTGTCATTTAATTTCAAACTGTTGAGTTGATTTTCGTCAGGAATAAAGTTATCTTCGATTCTTCCAAATCCGTCACTCATTTTCAATTTCTTCAAGCAGTCTAACAAATTCATACAGAAGCCGTAATAATTTAAACACTCTCGTTTGACTATATTAATTTCATGTGATAATTCTAGTACTTCTTTGCTAGTATGTTGAGGCATGATCTCGTTCTGTTGCATTTTAAACTGCTTAAAATTATTCTGTCTTTCGGACAAGATTATATCATTAGACGTCCATACTTTCACACTCTTCTTCATTCTTCTTCTTAATTCAAGATTGCTCAATTCTTTTCTTTTCTTTTCTCTTTCAACTTCGCCTTTATATATTTCCCATCTTCTGGCTACCTCTTTCTGTCGTTCTTCTGCTGTTTTTCTACGATTTATGTCATCTTCTGAAATCAATTTCATCTTAACGTATTCCCTTTCCATATCTCTTAATTTTCTATCCATAACATTTCTTTCTAATTTTGATTTATTTGCCTTTTCTTTCCAATAATTTATTTCTCTATCCTTTTCATCGATCATCTTCAATTGCGAGTCCTGTACTAGCTGGCCAAGATCGAGTTCTTCTAAGAGTCGGTAGGTGATATTAATTATCTGTTTGTCATTTTGGTATACTTCTGTTGGTTCTGTAAGCATCTCTGTCGTTCTAAATCGCAGACGAGTATGAAGTCCTCGTGATTGTAGTCTCGTGTTTATCAACTGTGATGCGTTAACTATTGTTGATATTTGAGACTGACTGAAGTGTATCTCATTATTAGTTTTAACATCAGGCAGAATATTTTGTAAATCACTTGACTTATCTACCTTCTCCATAATTTTATCAATATTTGAATTCATTAATCTTTTAGGTTTAAGTTTTTTACACATGGAGACGAACTAGTGTGTTAAGGGAGAAAAAAAGAAGAAAGGATACACCCGCTGCATTTGGTAGCTTTTTTTTACCTTCAACTTAAAACATTCGTTAAAACCTCCATTTATCTTTTCAATATTGGTCCTTTGGTGACCAATCCGTAGGTTTCTATAACTTGTGCAACAAATTCTGTTTATTAGTTTCAATAAGTAATAACGGTTTCAACTTGACCCTCATACATTTTTTCTCGGAAACTATAATAATGCAGCATATACATGCGGATCAATAGAATGTTTTACAGGTGGCTTTATGCTATTAATGAACAAAAGATAACATTTTGCTATATGTTTGTATGATATTTTAGGTCAATAAAAATTCAACGGAGAAAGTAGGTTAATATATTTATCTGTCTGGTTTCAATCCACGAAAGTTCTTGGTATCAAGAACACAAAATTACTCCTTCAGAAACCAGCATCCAAGTATATTGAAAATCTTTTTAAATATTTGGCTCTCTTTTAAAAATCAATTTCACACTACTAAATTGTCTTCAAAATCAAATTCAAAATATCAAGATTATAAAAAAAAAAGGTACCCTTGGATTCGAACCCAAGACCTGAAACTCATTCATACCATCTGTAACTGTTGCGACAAGAACCTTCCCAGTAATCTGGGAGGGATCAAAATTTGCTAATAATAATTCTATTAGAATTTACGACTAATGGAAGGAACTCCTCTATTAGTTGACAAGCAATCCTTTAAAGAATGTCATGTTGGAACCTGGAGAAATTTCCTTTCTTAGTTAATTACTCCGATGTTTATGCTGGTATTAATTAAAGCCATTCCACTATGCATAACTCCTTTAGATGGAGCCAATGAAATCAAAGAAGTTAGAGCCAATAATAATTTATATATTGCTACATCCATTTAATTGGTCATTATGAGTTTGTCTAGAACAAAAATGTACAATCACAATTAATTACAATTGTTTTAATTAGAAGTTATTTAATATGATTTATACTAAATTAGGTATTCAACTATCTTGTATTTTAATTGATAATTTTATAAAAACTATTTAAGTTATAAATTAAATAAATAGAAACTGTGTTCTATTTATGTTATTCTAATTATAAAATTATTATTCATCAGAACAGACCTTTCATCAATATGATCGGTTGTTTTACCTTTATTAATAATCTCTTATCTTGATAAGCTATCTTGATAAGCTATCTTGATAAGCTATCTAATACATTATCTTGATAAGCTATCATCTCGCTTATCATTACCTATTAATTTAATCTAGACTTATCCATTAATTCTAGACTTCAACTATTCAACATTTGCTATTATCATACTTTTCAAAATTTAACATAATTTTCACATACCTCCTTAATTGGAAATGTCTTTTATATAGTGACTACCATAAATTAATTTCAACAATATCTTGAACGTAGTTCCATCTAATGTTTTAGTTAATATATCTGCAATATTCATTTTGGTATTGACATAGTTTAATTTAACTGTTTTATCTTCAACCAATTGACGTATTCTGTGATATTTAATGTCAATATGTTTTGTCTTCTGATGTAAAGTATTATGGGAACTTAATGTAAGAGCAGCCATGTTGTCAACACATAGTTCTATGTAACTACAATTCATTCTTATTTCTGTCATGAGATTCTTGAAAAACAGCGCAGTTTTGGTGCCATCACTAATTGCCATATATTCACTTTCAGCACTTGATTCAGCAACTGTTCTTTGTTTTCTAGAACTCCAACTAATTATATTCCCATTTAGCATAGTGATCTGCCCAGATTGTGATGATCGATCTTCAACATTACCAGCCCAATCAGCATCAGTTAATGTAATCAATTCAAACTTACCGGTCTTTGGATAGTCTTGTAACTTGACTTCAGCAGTCTTATCCAAATATCTAAAATCTTTGAATGGTAATTTTCCTTTATTTTTACCAAATATTAAACCAGTATTTTTGGTTTTCAGTAAATAATGAATAACCCTATAAGCAGCTTTTAAGTGGGATTGTCTTGGTTTTTGTAAATGTCTTGATAGGAATGAAACAGTAAATGCAATATCAACTCTAACTGTATTGGCAATAAAAGTTAATGTTCCAACTACGGAACGATAAGTAGAGTGATCACTAGCTGATAATTCTGGAGAGTTATCATTTGTATTTTTATCAAATCCTTTAACTATTGGTGTTTCTATTTTTCTTTGAGTTTCGACAATGTCAAAATTTTCTGCAATTCTTTCAATAGTATCCTTCATAGATAATTTAAAACCATCTTTAATAACATCAATATTTATTCCTAAAAACATTTTTGGCCTACCCATATCCTTCATCACAAAAGCTTGTTTTAATGTTCTTTTGGCAATATTAATAGCCTTTTCATCTAAACCCACAATTAAAATATCATCTACATAAATAAGTATTATACTATTCGAGTTATAAAATAAGCATGGTTCAAGTATCGATGTTTTGAATCTAGCTTTTAACAATGTTGATGATAACTTCTTATACCAAATCAATGGTGCTTGCTTTAGCCCGTAAATTCCTTTCTTTAGTTTCCAAACCTTACCTGGTGGAGTGTTTGTACCTGGAGGTGGTTGCATATAAGTAACGTAATCTATATTTCCATTCAAAAATGCTGTTTTTGCATCCATTTGTGCAATTAACCAACCATTTGTTGCTGCAATACTCAAGGCAAATCTAAGAGTTTCATATCTCATGACTGGAGCATAATTTTCAACATAATTTTCTCCTCTTTCTTGAGTAAATCCTTTAGCAACTAATCTAGCTTTGAATCTTTCAGTACCATCTGATTCTTGTTTAACAGTAAAAACCCATCTTCCTTTAACTAATAATGTGTTCTCTGGTAAGTTAGTTTTATTTACATTTTGAAATACACTTTTTTGTATTCATGGCTAGTAATTCTTCTTCCATTGATAGGAGCCATCTTTTCTTTTCAGGTGATCTTAGTACTTCTCCATATGTATTTGGAATATCATATTTTCTCTTGGAAACTAACAGATTAACATCATTTATGTGATCACTATCACTGTTTAATGAAATAACTGTTGGAGTACAAGCACTCTTGATTCCAAACTCATTATAATTTATATTATATTAGAAAAACTTAATTATAAAAGAATTATAAACACTTAAAATATTTGGGTAAATTTTCATAAAGTGGGAATTATCACTCTTATTTATAGACAAATCTGATTTGTAATCAATTGGCTAGAACAACATGCTGATTACAAATATTAGTAAGCTAATTAGAAATATTAATAAGCTGTTTAGAAATGTTAGTAAAAAATATATTTCTTATGAGAGTTGAACCCACGACTCATATTATGACAGCAAACCATGTTGTATTTTTAATTACCAAATCTCAACACCCTACCATAATGAAAAATACCAAAACACACAATACTCAAAAAAAAACAAACAAAAAAAAACAAAAAGAACAAATAACATTACGAAGACATAATGTAATCAAAAAATTTAAAATCAAAATAACCAAAGAACACAATAGACATGAACCAAATCTATTCAACTAAACCAAGCTTTTCCCTGAAATACCAGAATTTCAATTTCCCAAGTGCCTTTGTCATTACATCTGCAACCATATTGTCTGTAGGAATTGGACATAAATTAAAAGCTTTGATACCCAATTGTTCACGAATAAAATGATATCTGATATCAATATGTTTTGTTCTGTGGTGATGAGAAGGATGTTCAGCCAATTGAATGCATCCTTCATTATCCTCAAAAATAGTCGATTGAATATATGGAATCATATTAAGTTGATTTAGCAATTGTTTCAACCAAATGATTTCTTTAACAGCTTCAGTTAATGCCATATATTCAGCTTCAGTACTAGACAAAGCAACAGTTTGCTGCTTCTTGCTTTTCCATGTAACTGCAGCACCTGCAATATTGAAAACATATCCAGTAACTGATTTTCTATCATTTTTATCATTTGCCCAGTCAGAATCACAGTACCCAATAATGGAATAATTAACAGCTTTCTTGAAAACCAATTTAAAATCCTTAGAACCTTTCAAATATCTCAAAACCGATTTAGCAGCCTTAAGATGAATTTCTTTGGGAGCTTTCAAATAACTACTCAAACGAGAGACAGCAAATGCCAAATCTGGTCTGCAAGTATTCGCAGCAAATAATAATTTCCCTACCATGCTTCGAAACAACGTAGCAGACTCAGCTTCCAAATCAGAACTTTCAACACTAAAATCAAGGCTAAAGGATAAGGGAGTAGACACAGGATTGCAATTGACCATACCAAAACCGTCAAGCAGATTTGAGATATAGTGAGAAAGTGAAACAGTAACAATAGATGAACCAGAACCAAAATTTTGAGTGATATCCATACCTAAGAAACGTTTAACAATACCTAGATCTTTCATTTGAAAATTTTGAGAAAGTGCATCTTTAACATCAATAATAGCATCAGCATTGTTAGATAAAATCAACAAGTCGTCAACATACAAACCGACCAAAATTATTGTTCCAGAAGAAAATACACCAGAGTATACACCATAATCAGATGGAGCCCTTGAGAAACCAAATTTAAGTAAGACACCATTTATTTTATTATTCCAGCATAATGGAGCCTGTTTTAAACCATATAAACTTTTCTTCAAACAACACACCTTGTCTTGGTCCTCATCAGTAATAAAACCAGGAGGCTGATTCATAAAAATGGTTTCATTTAGCTCACCATTCAAAAAATCAGTAGTAACATCCATCTGATGAATTTCTAGTCCAAATTGAGCAGCTAAAGCAAATAAAATTCTAACACTATCATATCTGATAACTGGACTAAATGTTTCAACATAATCCAAACCATACACTTGCCTAAAACCTTGAGCAACTAATCTAGCCTTATAAGTAGGTGGAGAAGTAGAATCTTTAATTGCATATACCCAACGACAACCAATAACTCTTTTTCCAGTTGGTAAATCAACAAGTTTCCATGTATTATTGGTATATTGAGAATTCATTTCTTTATTCATTGCAGCTTCCCATAATGCTGATTGAGGAGAAGCCATTGCTTCATCATAGTTATTAGGAACATCACTCACAAAAGGAACAGACAAAAGTGCAACCAGCAAGAAACGTATCATTATTGAAACGTGGACGTTTTGGAACAGTAAAAGGTGAAGCACATTGAGAATGATCATGAATAAAATCTCTTTTGGTAGCAGGAATTGGATGATTTTGTTGACGTTTAGCTGTAGGAAGTGGTAGTAATGAATGTTCAATTGGTATTAAAGACCTTTCCGTGATACCAGATAATCCTGGAAGCAAATCTTCAAGTTCAGGACCAGTATCAAGCGGAGTCAACGTTTCAGGTTCAGTGAGAATTTCAGCAGGGATGTTCTTATCTGGAATTTCAACATGGATTTCAACAGGGATTTCAACAGGAATTTCAGCAGGAATTTCAACAGGAATTTCAGCAGGGATTTCAACAGGAATTTCAGCAGGGATTTCAACAGGAATTTCAACATTTGTTTCGACAGGAGTTACAATAGGATCCTCAGTTTGTTCAGTAATACTAGTGATATCATCAGAAATCGTGTCAACACCAACAATATTTTCAATCACTGAAGATTCCTCAGTAAAATCTGTGTCAGAGGTGTGATCGATAGAACCATCAATTTCATTATCAGAATGACAAACAGGAGAAATCGGAGCATAAACACCACCAACAACAGGAGTAACCAAAATATTTGGTTCAATAAAATTAGAACCAGATGATGAAGCAGATAAGTCATTAACACCAGTATATACAGATTCATTAAACCTACATTGATTTGAAACAATAACCTCCTTTAAGACAGGAACAAAAATCCGATAGGCCTTGTGTGTTGGACTGTAACCAACCATAATACCTTCAACAGTATTAGCAGAAAATTTTGACACACGCTTTTCAAATGGAAGTAAAACAAAAACTTGGCAACCAAATGGCCTCATTATATCATACTGAGGAGCATAACCAAACCATTTCTTAAAAGGAATATCATTAACCACAGATGATGGCAACCTATTGATCAAAAATTTTGCACAGTTAACTGCCTCAGACCAGAAAAATCTCAGGTAACCCCGAAGAATTTAACAAAGTTCTGACCTTTTCTTGAATAGTCCTATGCATTCTTTCAGCAACTCCATTTTGATGAGAATTATACGGAACAGTTAATTGATGAGCAATTCCTTTATCATGAAGAAAATAACAAAGATTTGAGTTAACAAATTCACCACCATTATCAGTTCTTAAAGCAACAACCTTATAACCAGAGACACTAAAATGATTTTCAGCATGTGCAACAAAATATTTCAAATGGTTAACAGTATCAGACTTTTTAATCATGGAGTAAACCTCAATGTGTTGTAATTGATTTATCCTTGATAGAATATCCATTATATATCAAACTTTATTAATTATATTAAGTGTAACAAAAGAAAAGAAAGTTAATAAAAAGGAAGAGTTTAAAGAAACAGGATAAACTCTTATTTATACACAGATATAAAATAATTCTAAATGTGCGAAGTGAAAATTTTTTCACAAACAATATTGGGTTACACACTAACCCTCACACAACTATATGATTTAAGAAATGTTTAAATCACATATTTCAACACCCTACCATGATCTAAACATTTCAAATACCAATTAATCCTAACAGCTCTCTAAAGAAAACAAACTTAACTTTACCTAATGATTTGGTCAATGTATCAGCAATCATATAATTTGTATTAACCGAAAGTAAATTGAAAAACATTATTAGACAGATGATGTCTAATGAAATGGTGTTTTATATCAATATGTTTGGTACGTTGATGATGAACAGGATGTTCAGAGAGTAACATACAACCATCATTATCCTCAAATATAACCGGACGAATTGGAATTTTCAACCCAAGATGATTTAATAATTGGAAGTAACCACAATAATTCTTTAACAGTATCACCCAAGGCCATATATTCAGCTTCAGTGGATGAAAGAGCAACTGTTTGTTGTTTCTTGGACTTCCAAGTAATAGCAGCACCCGCAAGTTTGAAAACATATCCGGTAATTGATTTCCTATCAACCTTATCACCAGCCCAATCAGAATCTGAATAACCAACCAAATTGAATGAAACAGTCTTTTTATAAACCAAAGCAAAATCAAGAGATCCTTTAACGTAACGTAAAGTGTGTTTAGCAGCAGCCAAATGTTTGGGTTCGGGAGATTTGATAAAACGACTTAAAGTGGAGACAGCATAACTTAGATCTGGACGACCAGTATTAGCAGCAAATAATAACTTGCCCACCATGCTGCGAAATGTGGTAGTGTCAGCATCGGAGCAGAGAACACCAGTGGGGATCAAATCAACACCAGAAGGAAATGGAGTAGTAGCAGAATTGCAATGTGAAAGACCAAAATCAGATAACATATTGCTAAGATAATGACTGAGTTTAAGAGAAACAGTACCAAAAGTTTGATTGATTTGCATACCGAGAAACGTTTGAATAGCACCTAGATCCTTCATCTTAAAATTGGAATTAAGAAGAGATTTGACAGAAGCAATAGCATTGGGAATGTTGGATAGAATTAACAAGTCATCAACATAAAGAGCAACTAGTAAAATAGATGAACCATTGATTTTAGCATAAACACCATACTCGGAAACAGCTCTTTGAAATCCAAAACCAACAAGAACACCATTAATCTTTTGATTCCAACAAAGTGGAGCTTGTTTAAGACCATAAATACTCTTTTGAAGATGACAAACTTTAGTACCAATAGTAAAACCAGGCGGTTGTTGCATATAAATGATTTCATTCAATTCACCATTCAAAAATGCAGTAGTAACATCCATTTGATGAATAATAAGATCAAATTGTGCAGCTAAGGAAAATAATAATCGAATACTTTCATAACGAATAACTGGGCTGAAAGTTTCAGCATAATCTACACCATAAACTTGACGAAAACCTTGAGCAACTAAACGTGCTTTATAAGTAGGAGGAGATGTGGAATCTTTGATAGCAAATACCCAACGACAGCCAATTGCCCGACGACCCATTGGTAATTCAATAAGGGTCCAAGTATTATTGTCAGAGTGAGCAGCTAATTCAGAATCAATAGCTGCTTTCCAAAAAATGGGAATCGGCACAATTTAAAGCTTGATCAACGGTGGAAGGAATGGATCCTGTTGGTAGAGAAGCGGAAGAAATGCTGGACGAAATGGTAAACACATTGTGAACCAAGTTGGCAATATGGAATTCAGAGGCAGAGGAGGAGTTGGAAATATGTGGTCTTTTGAAATCAGGAGCAGAGGAGTACGAGGAGGACGTAGAAATGGCAGAATGGGTTCGAACTAGTGGAATTAGTGAATGTTCAATGGGAGCTTTATTGCGTTCTTGAGCAATTGGGGCAGTGGAGAGGTTGGATTCCTCAGTGGATTCCAGCAATTGAGAAAAAATTCTCTGGATTGTCTGGATTTTCTAAGTATTCAGTAAGTTCAGGAGATGGAGAAGAAATAGTAACAACATTTGGAGTTGGGGATTCTGGAGAAGAAGGAACCGGAGACGATTGGACAATTCGAGGTGATGAAGAGGAAGGGACTGGAGATGGAGAGGGACGAACTGGAGATGGGGAAGGAACTGGAGAGGAT
Organism: Kregervanrija delftensis; assembly: GCA_019155655.1. Taxonomy (NCBI): domain Eukaryota; kingdom Fungi; phylum Ascomycota; class Pichiomycetes; order Pichiales; family Pichiaceae; genus Kregervanrija; species Kregervanrija delftensis. The sequence goes on along the minus strand of JAFMZF010000001.1, from coordinate 1,784,027 downwards.
GCAATAATTGCAGGTGACGGAGAGGAAACAACAGTAGATGGCAAAGATACAGCAACTGGGGCTTCTGCTGGAGCAGAAACACTGTGTGTGGAAGACATAGACGATGGAGCATATGACATATCGACTGCCAGTGGAGTGGTCGGTGGTGAAATTTCTGGAAATGAGATACCAGGAGCACATGAACCGAAATACACATCAGAGGGATGATAGGTACCAGAAGAAGGTGCAGAAGAAGATGGAGTAATAGTGGAATCTTTTAGCAGCGGAAATAATGTATCATCAAAAACAACCCGATTGGAAATGACAACATCAAATAAAGCAAACACATAAATTCGGTAAGCTTTATGCTCAGTACTATAACCAACCATGATTCCTTTAGAAGTAACAGCAGAAAAAAGCAGATGGTCGTTTTTCTTGGGGAATAAACACTTCACAATAGCAACCAAATGGATGAAAAAATAGAGTAGTCAGGTTTGTTACCGGTCCATTTAAAAAAATGGCGTTTCAGCATCAAGAACTCGGGATGGTAAACGATTGATTAAAAAATTCAGAAGTTTGAACAGCTTCAGACCAAAATTTTTCAGAAGCACCGGAGGAAGAAAGTAATGTACGAGTCTTTTCTTGAACAGTTCGATGTTTTCTCTCAGCAATACCATTTTGGGAAGAATTATATGGAACAGTTAATTGATGAATAATACCACGTTCCAAAAAGAAACTTCTCAACTGATTATTACAAAATTCAGTACCATTATCAGTTCGAATAGCAGCAACTTTATACCCTTTGTGACTAAAATGAGCTTCAGCAGAATTAATAAACAACTTAATGATAGATGCAACTTCAGTTTTATTGGCAATTGGAAATAGTTTGCAATATCTAGTAAAATCATCAACAATGGTTAAAAAATACCGTTCAAGATTTAAACCTGGAATGGGAAATGGACCACATAGATCAGTATGAACTAATTGTAGTGGGGCAACAGTTTTGGTGGTAGACTGTTTGGGATAAACTTTGGTGGTTTTACCAGCAGCACAATCATGACAAATAACAAATTCATCTGGTGGTTTATATCCCAATTGATGCATAACAGCAGGAGAAGGATGTCCCAACTTAGAGTGCATTAATAAAGATCCGGAATAAGATGTGGAAATTGAGGCTCCACGAGCAGCAGCAGCATAAGAAACACCAGTGCAACTTGTTGTACCAGACGAAATAGGAACAACAGAATAATCGAGTCGATACAGAGAATCAGAAGTCATCGAACCAACTTGATCATGTCCAGCGTAACAACCTTTACCGTGGAAAGTAAAAGGAATACCAGAGGCCAAAGTTGCCTTCTTAACAGAGATTAAATTTCTAACAGCATCTGGAACATATGCAACGTCATTAAGAGTAAGAACTTTACCAGATTTATTCTTGAAAAGAATAGTACCAGTACCTTGAATATCTAAAGCAGATGAAGAAATACCAGAGACAGAACCAGAAGATGGAATAAACTTAGAGAAATGGGACAGATTATTGGATAAATGAAGGGTGGAACCAGTATCTAACCAATAATCAGTAGAATCAATAGTAATAGCAGAAGAAACACACCAAGACATACCAGATTTTGATTGAGCGGGAGAATTTTCAGAATCTTTTGATGAAACTGGGGCAGGTGCAGTACAGTATGGACTACTGTGGCCTTTACCATGGCAACGTCTGCAAAAGAGTGGAGTTCTGGTATATCTCTTTTTAGAAGATTTGGATTTAGAACCAGTAGAAACAGTGGCAGCAGTATCAATAGAAGAAGTGGAAGCAGTGAATACATGATTAGGAGAAGGTTGGTCTTTTAAATCTCTTAAAGCGGCATCAACATTATTTAAATTCAAATCCGGATTGGATGAATCTAAGATACGAGAATTAGCTTGATCAGAGTTGAAAGTATCCAAGTAGATCAAACCAAATAAATGTTCAACAGATAAACCATGTCTAAATTGGATTAAAAATTCTCTTAAGAATTTAATAGCTTCAGCTGGGGGTTTTGGAGCCAATGGTTTGGAATTGCTTAACCATTTTGAAAAGACCTCTAGCACTAATAACAGAGTAATCTCTTCTGATAGCAGCAAGTAAATCACCACCCATTAAACCTTCAGATTGGTAGTTGGCCAATACAGATAAAGAGACAGTATGCATCAGGACAACTTGAAGAGCTTGTTGTAAAACCATGGACAACTGTTGAACCACAGGATCATCCATTGGTGTATCTGGAGGCAGTAACATATCGCCAGATAAAAAATATTGGTATAGACCAGCACCATAAGTGGGTAATACCATTGACACTTGAGAGTTCCATTGATGGTAATTAGCAGTGGAAGAAAGCTTGAATGTATCAGTCATAGGACAAGTCAAAGCGAATGAGCTCATAACCTGTTGTAATTGATTTATCCTTGATAGAATATCCATTATATATCAAACTTTATTAATTATATTAAGTGTAACAAAAGAAAAGAAAGTTAATAAAAAGGAAGAGTTTAAAGAAACAGGATAAACTCTTATTTATACACAGATATAAAATAATTCTAAATGTGCGAAGTGAAAATTTTTCACAAACAATATTGGGTTACACACTAACCCTCACACAACTATATGATTTAAGAAATGTTTAAATCACATATTTCAACACAATGAATCTGGTAAAATCATCAACAATGGTAAGAAAATATCTCTCAGCAGTAAGACCAGAAATTGGAAATGGACCAGACACATCAGCATGAAGAAGTTGTAATGGAGCAGTAGTACTTCCGGAATGAAATTTTGGATAAGATTTAACCGATTTACCAGCAGCACAAGAATCGCAGATTAAATGGTCTGATTTAGAAATAATGATTGGATCAATATATGGAGATAATTGTTTAAGAGCAGAATCAGATGGATGACCCAATCTTGCATGAACATCAACAGACATAGATGTTGCAAATGACACGGATTGAGTCACAGGTTTGAACAGAAAACGATAAAGTTGACTTCCAGTGGATTCAGCAACAATCATATTCATAGATTGTTCAACCATGTTATTTCCTTTAATAACAAAAACAGCACCAGAATCAGCAGCCCTACCAAGGGAAATCAAATTGACTGCACTATCAGGAGCATAAAGAACATTACGGAGATTAAGAACCTTATCTCCATGACGAAAACGAATAGAACCAATACCAGTAACTCTAATACCACCAGCAATACCTCCAATGGTACCAGTATGAGATGTCATTTCATAGAAATCACCTTTTTGACAACTAATGTGTGCCGACGAACCAGAATCCATCCAATAATCACTTTTATTAACAGAAGAGGCAATTAAAGAAACATTTGATTTGAAAGCACACCATGAGTTTTCGGATTTAGACGGAGATAATAATTTTTGCGGACGAGCATCAGGATTGACCACAGGAGAAGTACAAGTAACAGACTTGTGACCAGGAGCACCACATCTCCAGCAAATAATTTTTGATTTCTTCTTACCTTTACCGGCATTTGATGCATTAGCAGCAGCAGCAATATTGTTAAAACCTGAAGAAGCAGTCAAAATATCTTGAACTTTGGAGTAAACTGACAAGTAATCAAGATTTGAGACAGTTGATTCTAAAATCCGACGTTCAGCTTCTTGATTGTTAAGACTGTTAAGAAAAAACAAGACCAAAAAAATTCTGCCATACTTAACCGAGCCATACAATTGTTGTTAAAAATCCTTAAGAAATTTGATTGTTTCACTAGGAGTACCTGCAGAAATAGAAAATTTTCTAACTTCATTAAATAAACCTCTAGCACTCATCTGTGAAAAAAACGAGCTTCAATTCGGACCAATAAAGTACGACCACTTTCACCAGAAATCAAAACCAAATCCATAGCTTCACGTGAAACAGTCGTGTGAAGAACCACAGTAAGAGCTCTATCTAGCCAAAACACTAGTTGAGCAGTTTGTTCTTCAGCAAGACCCTCAGTTAACATTTCACCATTTTCAAAATACACGGATAAATCAGTACTATATCCGAGCAACAAATTTTGCGTATTGGAACGCCATACATTATAATTTGCTGAAGATTGAAGTTTTTCACCCGACTGAATATTGGCAGTCAGCGCAAAGGAGCTCATAACCTGTTGGAGTACAAGCACTCTTGATTCCAAACTCATTATAATTTATATTATATTAGAAAAACTTAATTATAAAAGAATTATAAACACTTAAAATATTTGGGTAAATTTTCATAAAGTGGGAATTATCACTCTTATTTATAGACAAATCTGATTTGTAATCAATTGGCTAGAACAACATGCTGATTACAAATATTAGTAAGCTAATTAGAAATATTAATAAGCTGTTTAGAAATGTTAGTAAAAAATATATTTCTTATGAGAGTTGAACCCACGACTCATATTATGACAGCAAACCATGTTGTATTTTTAATTACCAAATCTCAACAATAACTTCAACTGAATTTGGTTCAGTATTGTCCTCCTTTCCTTGAACAGTCGATTGATCTATCATACCTGAATTGGAACGTAACCTTCTTAGTTCTGACACGGCATGTGGAATAAACTTGATTCTTTTCTTGATTGGCTGTGGAGCCTCAACTGACGTATCTAGTTCTAAACCTCTCTTTGGAATGTGTTGAACAATTTGAATTTCAGTATTTCTATTTCTTCTAACAATTGCATTAGTATTGGTACCTGTATCAGTAATTGCTTTTCGTGGAGTAGAGTTGGTAACTAATAAATTAGTGTCTCTTTCTTTTCCTTAGTATTTATATGCGAAACCGGATTTGAAATTGGTTCATTGGAATCATCATTATTTCTAACTCTGTTGATTAAGGTCTTCGAGATTTTTGAAACAGTGGCAGAATTTTGCTTTTATTGACCTTATGAGCCCGTTTAGTGACGGTTTTGGATTTCTGCTTTCCTTCCTTGTTAAGTATACCGTTCGCTGTATCAATTTCATCAAGAACTTCAGTAGTGTCAGAGGAATCTTCATCGCTATATGCGTGATCCATGGGATAATCAAGATCTGAATCAGCAGATGTAGGATCTATTTGTATATTTGTTTTCCTTATTGATTCTATTTCTTGAGTTTCAGATACATTGGTTGGATTTTCTTCCATGTCTTCATCTTGAGAAGTTACTGATTGATTTGAAATTGGACTTGAAGTTGAATTTGAGCTTGTAATAAAACTTATACCATTACCACCTAAAATAGTTGATGAGCATTGATTTTCATTGTTTTCCTCATTATCTGTATATTCATTAAGGTGAGTAGTATTTCTTTCATTATCTTCAAAAAAATGTCCACGTTTGATTTAGTGGGAAGATTTCACTCATACCTTTCCAAGCTGACGTTCTGAATACCCTTCTTGATTTTGAATCATAAACATTGACAATTTTATTTGTTTTGTCATAACCTAAAAATATTCCATTGATACTAGGATCGAACAATTTTTGTTTCCTATTGTAATTGTATGCAAACAATTGACAACCAAATGGTAATAATTCACTATCTATATGTTTTTCTTGCTTTGTAACCAATTGTTCTGGAGTTTCCTGTTGGTTTCTCCTTAATGTATTATTGAGTAAGAAAAAGTACATGATTGAAACAGTAAGTCCATAGATGTTTAGGTATGCCTGATTCGTTAATCAATATTCTCATTTTGTTTTCATTAGGCCATTGAAATTCTCAGCACCACCATTTTGAAAACTGGAGTGTGGTGCAGTAAACTCTTGAATTATACCTTCTTCTGCACAGTATGAAGCTAGAGATTTGGTTCTAAACTCATTATCGCTTCTCAAATAGCATATTGATCCACCTTGAAGCCTTAACAAATTTTTTGAATACTTTAAGCATTTCAATTGACTTCTGTGAGACTTCCTTCCTCGAATTTAGAATTCTACCGAGACAGTATTGTGAATACTTGTCTTTCATAACCAAGCCATACTTACCATTTATGGGGCCAAAAACATCAGTTGTTAGTTGTTCTCCTAGTTGGTATGATCTAGTCTTTTTCTTCTTGCTTCCATGTGACAAATCAACATTGCCTCCCATTGCAAGATACACAGTTTTTCAACACTTTATGAAAAACTTTTTCATTAACCTTTAACTTCTTGTTTTGGTTATATTCTCTTCTCATTTGAGAGATCGAGGCATGCCCTTTGGCTAAATGCCATTTCTTTACGTCTTCTACTTGATATACACCAGCGAAATTACTTAAGTTATCTAAAATATACAGTCCCTTGTTTTGGATTCCTGAAGCGATAAATTTATTATCCTTGTATATTTTGCAGTCTTTTTCACCCATGGAGATTGTAACTCCATTTTGCTTTGTTAACCTGGTTGCTGAAACTATATTTCTTGGTGCAGACTCAATAAACACCACATTTTCCAAGATGAGATTATTAGCTAACTTTAGCTCACCGCTATAATTGGATGCACTGAATCCATTTACGGTTTTAATAATTGTTTTAGTTTCCTTAACATTTCTAAGTAGCTTCAGGTTACCGACTACATGGATTGTTGAGCCACTGTCTAAAATGAATTCCTCATTGTTTTGTTTACCAGCATTATGTGTCTCCATGATATTAATTTCTTCGAAATTATATCCATCGCTGTCTTCAACAATGCAGTTTGTTTCTGCACTCCAACAATCTTTTACCATGTGTCCTTTCTTATGACATCTAGTGCAAGTCATAACTTTCCTATTCTTGTTTCTTCCTTTTGCCTTACCATATTTAAAGTTACCATTTTTCTTTGCTTTCTCAACAATAAAGGTTTCTTCGGTTTTGACAGTTTTGGAACCTCCATTAATTTCCTTAATGAATTTCTGAATTGCTCTTCTTATATCAATAGCACTGGCAGAGTATAAATTTGCCTCACCGTCTGTTTTCGTGTAACAGTTTGTGATTCTCAAGAAGCTAGAAAGTTCATTTCTTGGGATTTTAGTACAGCAAATGATACCAGCAAATTCAGCAAAATGTGGATGATAATAGGATAAAATTCTAATTTCATCGATCAATTTCTCCCAAGTATAGTTACTCATGTTTTTTGAAAAATTCTTCAAACATGACAACCTCTTCAAACATATTAACATTACTTAATTCCCTGTTCATGGTAGCAAATTGATTGCAGCCTTCCATTGTATCGAAAGCTGAAGTGATATTACTATCAAAGTACAAATCAATCCCATATTCCAACACTTTACCGATATTAGGTTGTGGATTTTCAACTGCAACCATATTCATTAGATCTGTAAAGTTGTACTCTAAAGCATATGCTGAAATAGATTGGGTAAACCATTGTTTAAATAGTGGCCAGTAGCGTTCCTTATTGGATTTTTCTTTTGGCGCATTACGTGCTAGAACAGCACAACAGCTTTTGCTAGCTTCAACGTTTAAATCTGATTGGAATTGGTATGTCATATTGTTTTATTAAGTCTTTTAAATTTGGATTAAAAGATTGGAAATCTGTTTTAATTAGAAGTTATTTAATATGATTTATACTAAATTAGGTATTCAACTATCTTGTATTTTAATTGATAATTTTATAAAAACTATTTAAGTTATAAATTAAATAAATAGAAACTGTGTTCTATTTATGTTATTCTAATTATAAAATTATTATTCATCAGAACAGACCTTTCATCAATATGATCGGTTGTTTTACCTTTATTAATAATCTCTTATCTTGATAAGCTATCTTGATAAGCTATCTTGATAAGCTATCTAATACATTATCTTGATAAGCTATCATCTCGCTTATCATTACCTATTAATTTAATCTAGACTTATCCATTAATTCTAGACTTCAACTATTCAACATTTGCTATTATCATACTTTTCAAAATTTAACATAATTTTCACAACAATTGAAATCGAAATAGCTATATAAACAACCTTTTGTGAAAATTATGTTAAATTTTGAAAAGTATGATAATAGCAAATGTTGAATAGTTGAAGTCTAGAATTAATGGATAAGTAAGTCTAGATTAAATTAATAGGTAATGATAAGCGAGATGATAGCTTATCAAGATAATGTATTAGATAGCTTATCAAGATAGCTTATCAAGATAAGAGATTATTAATAAAGGTAAAACAACCGATCATATTGATGAAAGGTCTGTACTGATGAATAATAATTTTATAATTAGAATAACATAAATAGAACACAGTTTCTATTTATTTAATTTATAACTTAAATAGTTTTTATAAAATTATCAATTAAAATACAAGATAGTTGAATACCTAATTTAGTATAAATCATATTAAATAAACTTCTAATTAAAACAGAATATCATCAACATAAACAAGTATTATACTATTCGAGTTATAAAATAAGCATGGTTCAAGTATTGATGTCTTGAATCCACCTTTTAATAATGTTGATGATAGCTTTTTATACCAAATTAATGGTGCTTGTTTTAGCCCATAAATGCCTTTCTTTAATTTCCAAACCTTTCCCTGTGGAGTGTTTGTACCTGGAGGTGGTTGCATATATGTTATATAATCTATATTTCCATTTAAAAATGCCGTTTTGTGTTAAAATTATGAAATCGGGGTTAACCGAAAAGTGTCGGAGATTGGAGGAATCAAGAAAGTGTATTCCGAAAATATTCGCACTTGAAAACAACATAAATAGGCATCGATTTCCCCCCTTTTTCTTTATCTCTATATAGTTTCTTTATAACTAAGTTTTATATTTAATACGATCTTTATATAAATTACATCTTATTTTTAATATTTTTGCATCCATTTGTGCAATTAACCAACCATTTGTAGCTGCAATACTCAAAGCAAATCTAAGAGTTTCATATCTCATCACTGGAGCATAATTTTCTACATAATTTTCACCTCTCTCTTGGGTGAATCCTTTAGCAACTAATCTAGCTTTAAATCTTTCAGTACCATCTGATTCTTGTTTAACAGTAAAAACCCATCTTCCTTTAACTAACAATGTGTTCTTTGGCAAGCTGGTTTTGTTCACATTCTGAAAAACATTTTTTTGTTCTCATAGCTAGTAGCTCTTCTTCCATTGATTGGAGCCATCTTTTCTTTTCAAATGATTTTAATACATCTCCATATGTATTCGGAATATCATATTTTCTTTTGGAAACTAACAAATTAACATCATTTATGTTATCACTATCACTATCACTGTTTAATGAAATAACTTCAACTGAATTTGGTTCAGCATTCGCCCCCTTTCCTTGAACAGTCGATTGATCTATCACGCCTGGATTGGAACGTAACCTTCTAAGATCTGAAACTGCCTGTGGAACAAACTTGGTTCTTTTCATAACTTGATGTGTATTTTCAATTGAAGCATCTACTTCTAAACCTCTCTTGGGAATGTGATGAACAATTTGTATTCCTGTATTTCCATTTCTTCTAGCAATTGTAGTAGTATTCGTACCTCTATCAGTAATTGCCTTTCTTGGAGTAGAGTTCTTAATTAAAAAATTATTATCTCTTTCTTTTTCCTTATCATTTGTCCTTGAAACTTTATTTGGAATCGATTCACTTGAATCGTCACTATTTCTAACTTTGTTGATTAATGTTTTCGATATTTTCGCAACATTAGCAGAATTTTTCGCTACATCAATTTCGTCAATAACTTCAGTTGTGTCATCAATGTCTTCTTCGGTATCATTATGATCCATCATATAATCAAGATCCTTATCAACTGCTGCAGGATCTATATCTTGATTGGTTTTCCGTGTTGTTTCTGTTTCTTGACATTCAGATATACTAGATGTATTTTCTTCCATATTTTGATCTTCAGGAATAGCCGTCTGATTTGGAGTTGGACTGGTCGTGAAGCTTGTATCAAAACCTATACCACCACCACCTGAGCTAATTAGTGAGTTATTCATATCTCCATTGTCATTATTATCTGAATATTCATCATTGTAAACCGTTTGTCTAATATCATTAACAAATGACCAAGTATGACTCAATGGAAAAATTTCATTCATTCCTTTCCACGCTGATGTTCTAAACACCTTTCTTGATTTTAAATCATAAACATTGACAATTTTTTGTTGTTTTGTCATAACCTAAGAAAATACCGTTTATACTAGGATCAAACAACTTTTGTTTTCTATTGTAGTTGTATGCAAACAACTGACATCCAAATGGTAATAATTCATTATCCATTTCTTTTCCATGATTTGTAATCAATTGTACCGGAGTTTTATCTTGCTTTTTCCTTAAAGAATTGTTGAGTAAAAAGAGGACATGTTTAAAGCAGTAAGTCCATAAGTTTTTAGGAATTCCTGATTCGTTGATCAGGATTCTCATTTTATTTTTCAATAGACCATTGATATTTTCAGCACCACCATTTTGATAACTTGAATGCGGTGCAGTGAATTGTTGAATGATTCCTTCCTTTGCACAATAAGAGGCTAATAATTTAGTTCGAAATTCATTATCGCTTCTTAAATAGCATATTGATTTATCCTGAATCTTCAATAAATTTTTGAATACCCTCAGCATCTCAATTGATTTTTCCGAAACATCTTTTCTTGAATCAATAATTCTTCCTAAACAATATTGTGAATACTTGTCTTTGATAATTAACCCATATTTACCGTTTATTGGACCAAAAACATCCGTTGACAGTTGTTCACCTAATACATATGTTTTACTCTTTTTCTTCTTACTCCCATGGGACAAATTAACATTGCCTCCCATTGCAAGATACACAGTTTTTCAATACTTTATGAAAAAACTTTTTCATTGACTTTTGATTTGCTGTTCTTCAATTCTCTTCTCATTTGTGATATTGATGCATGGCCTTTAGCAATATGCCATTTCTTAACATCTTCAACACTTTCCATTTGATAAACACCAGCAAAATTATCTGTATTATTCAGAGTATATAAACCATTATTTTGTGTACCTGATGCAATGAACTTATCATTCTTGTATATGTTGAAACCATTTTTCGTCATGGAGATTGTAACTCCATCTTTTTTTTGTTAGTCTTGTTGCTGAGATTATATTTCTCGGAGCTGACTTGATATAAATCACATTTTTCAAAACAAGATTATCTGTTAATTTTAGATCACCACTATAGTTTGATGTACTAAACCCATTAACAGTTTTAACAATGGTTTTTGTCTCTTTAACATTATCAAGTATATGTAGTTTCCTAACTACATGGATTGTTGAACCACTATCTAAGATGAATTCCGCTTTGTTTTTGTTCTTACCAGTACAACGTGCTTCCATTATATTAATTTCTTCAAAATTATATTTAACGTTGTCTTCAACAATGCAGTTCGCTTCTGCATACCAGCAATCTTTTGCAATGTGACCTTTCTTGTTGCATTTGAAACAGGTCATCATTTTCATTTTCTTATCCTTTCCTTTTGCTTTACCGAATTTGTGATTGACATTTTTCTTTGTTCTCTCAACAATAAATGTTTCTTCGGTCTCAGCACTTTTGGAACCTCCATTAACTTCTTTAATGAATTTCTGAATTGCTCTTCTTATATCAATAGCACTGGCAGGGGTATAAATTGGCCTCACCATCTGTTTTCGTATAACAGTTTGTGATTCTCAAGAAACTTGAAAGTTCATTTCTTGGAATTTTTGTACAGCATATGATACCAGCAAATTCAGCAAAATGTGGATGAAAATAGGATAAGATTCTAATTTCATCGATCAATTTCTCCCAAGAATAGTTATTCATGTTTTTGAAAAACTCTTCAAACATGACTACCTCTTCATACATATTAGCATTACTCAATTCCCTATTCATGGTAGCAAAACGATTGCAACCTTCCATTGTATTGAAAGCTGACGTGATATCACTATCAAAGTATAAACTAATCCCATATTCCAACACTTTACCGATATTTGGTTGTGGATTTTCAACTGCAATCATATTCATTAACTCTGTAAAGTTGTATTCTAAAGCATATGCTGAAATAGATTGAGTAAACCATTCTTTAAATAATGGCCAATAACGTTCTTTATTGGACTTTTCTTTTGGAGAATTACGCACTAGAGCAGCACAGCAACTTTTGCTAGCTTCAACGCTTATATCCGTCTGGAATTGGTATGCCATATTGTATTAATTAATTCTTATAAATTTGGATTCAAAGATTGGAAATCTATTTTAATTAGAGGTTTTTTTATCCTAAGATTTAATTATAAGGTGTTCAACTTTCTTGTATTCTAATTGATTATTTTATAAAACTATTTAACTATAAATAAAACAAAGAGAAACTTAGCTCTATTTATGTTCTTTAATTTACATAAATTATATATTGTTGTTGATCAATAGAATCACTAGTTTTACTGATTCTAGAACCCTTAATATCATTCTAGAATATTCTTTATCATTCTGTGATAATCCATTCTATATCAACATCATTCATTGATTACTTTTTCTTATTCTAGAATCTTCTTGATAATTCTATAACAATTTATCCTGTATTAACAACATTTCTAATTACCATAATCAGTAAAATTAAAACTAATTTTCACATTATATAAAAAAATTAAATACAATTTCATTATATCTTGTTCTTATATTTATATTACATCTGAGTTAAATACGGTTACAAACCATTAATAGTAAGTATAACACTTATCTATCTTCAGGACCACATCCGTAACCGTTCCTCCTGTGAGGGTTATGCTAATCATCGTGTATGCTTGTTGGAAATAGATGATTACATATAACCTCTCACCCTACTGGCGGAGATGTGGGATTTCAATATAAAATCCTTTATGTCCTAATATGTCAGAACATAAATTAATAGGTGTGAAAATTAGTTGTAATTTTACTGATTATGGTAATTAGAAATGTTGTTAATACAGGATGTTGGAACCTGTGAAAATTATGTCACTAATTTATTACTTCACAGGTTACTGTATTTAAAATAAGATGTAATTTATATAAAGATCGTATTAAATATAAAACTTAGTTATAAAGAAACTATATAGAGATAAAGAAAAAGGGGGGAAATCGATGCCTATTTATGTTGTTTTCAAGTGCGAATATTTTCGGAATACACTTTCTTGATTCCTCAAATCTCCGACACTTTTCGGTTAACACCGATTTCATAATTTTAACACACCCCCGTAAATTGTACAAAGATACAATTTAACACCTAGACATAAAGAAATAATAAAAGAGAGAAAGAAAGTAAAAACTAGTAAATAAAGAATAAAATTCATCAAGAATCATAACGAAGAATAAAGAAAATAATAAATAACTATTAAATTTAAAGTAAAATAAAGAGAATAAAATAGTAATAAATAATATAAGAGTAAAATAAATTATCTTGAAAATTATTGTAAATAAGTTAGTAAATTTTGGAATGTAGTGCTATCTAAACTTTTAGTTAGCATGTCTGCAATGTTTTGGTTGGTATTAATATAAAATAATTTGACTTCTTTGTTATTAACCTTTTGTCTAATATATTTATATTTGACATCGATGTGTTTGGATTTTTGTTGCTGAAAATTGTGAGCACACATTGTTAATGCCGACATATTGTCTCCACACAATCTGATATAATTTGTTTGAACACCAATTTCTTGTAATAATGAAGTAACATATGTTGCAGATTGTAAACCATGAGTTAAAGCAACAAACTCACTTTCAGCAGATGACAACGCAACAGTCTTTTGTTTGCGTGAGGCCCAGCTGATAATATTTCCATTCATCATAGTGATAAAACCAGTTTGTGATAGTCTTGTTAAAGCATCACTAGCAAAATCGGAATCACAAATTGTTCTAACTATACATTCCCCTTCAATTTGAGGATAATCTTGAATTGAAACACCTTTTGTTTTATCTAAATATCTAAAATCTTTGGTATTGTAGGCTGGTAGATCAACTGTATCATATTTTAACTGAAAATCTTTTGTTTGAATGAGGTAATGTAATAATCTGTATGCTGCTTTCAAATGAGAAACTCTTGGATTTAAAAGATATCTTGATAACATTGAGATACCAAAAGCAATATCAATTCTGACTGTATTAGCTAAATAATTGATAGTACCAACAATTGATCTATATTTCGAATGTTGTTCTTCATCTAAAAATGGAGAGTTAGTATCATTTGGATTGAAATTTTTATCCACTGGAGATTTATATAATTTCTTGGAAACATTGATGTTAAAATCTGATTCAACTTTATCAATAAAATCTTTCATACTTAAGGAATATCCACCGGATTTTTCTTTTCAATTGTGATACCTAAAAAATACCTTTGGTTCACCTAAATCTTTCATTTTGAATTTTGAATTTAAAATATTGAGAACATTTAGAATAATTTTATCAGTAGCACCAGAGACTAGAACATCATCGACGTATATTAAAACTATACATTCATCATTGTAAAACATACATGGTTCATTTACTGTTGCTTTGAACCCATTTTCCAACAATAAATCCGATATTGTTTTGAACCATAAATATGGTGCTTGTTTTAGACCATACAATGCTTTCTTTAGTTTCCATATTTCATTTTTCGATTGAGCAACTCCAGCAGGAGGTTTGAAATACACCGGATAATCCAATTTACCATTTAGAAACGCATTTTTAGCATCCAATTGTTTTAATTTCCAATTTTTTATAGCAGTCAATGAAAATATAAATCTCAATGAATCAAAACTCATGACAGGAGAAAATGTTTCAACAAAATTTTCACCAGCAATTTGATAAAATCCCTTGGCAACAACTCTAGCTTTGAATCTTTCAGTACCAGCACCTTCATTTTTCACAGTAAACACTAATCTACCTGGAATAACTTTGTCAGTTTCTGGAACTTCTTTAGCAGTAATAATATCATAGACATCATGTTCAGCAATAGCATCTGCTTCCTCGTTGATTGCATTCAACCATTGTTCTTTCTCGACACTTTGTTCAACTTCTTTGAAATTCGATGGAATAAAATACTTGGATTTTGTAACAGCCAAATAAACATCAGTATCACTATCAGTTGACGGAACGTAGTCAGAACCATCTGTAAGAAGTCGACGTTGCGTGTATTCAATATAGTGATTTGGTTTGACTGTGTGCATTGATTTGCTTTTCTTCATGATTCTTGGTTCAACTTGATCATCATCTTCTTTTGATCTTTTTAGAAGCATGAGTTTTAACTAAATCTAAACATCTTGATTTGGAAATAACTAAATCCCTTTGATTTACGTGGACGAATAATTAATTTAGTTTTTACCAATTTTATTAACCACAGATTTGGATTTTCCTCTGGCTAATAAATCATCTTCTTTGTATATGGAATTGATATTTTGATGAGAAGTATTTTTCAATGATTTTTGAGGTTTTAATTTTGGAGAATGAATTGGACTGTCAGGTTCTTCAATAATTGGATCTTCAGTATCTTCAACTATTTGTTCAGGACCATAATATTTCTCTTGAAGTTGTGAATTTTCAGTGATTGATTCAATTTCACCATGACGTTTTGGAGTCATAACATCCTTTACAACTATTGGACTACGAGGAGCAGTAGTCATAACATCTTTACAACTATTGGACTACCAGGAGCAGTAGTCATTTCATCATCAGCTGGTAGGTATTCAGCATCAGTGTGTGTATCCATGGCAATAGGAGAAGATTCAATATCATTCACTAATTCACCAGCAAATGGAACAGCATCTGTCATTTCAATGTCGGTATTATTACCAGTAACAATAGTGGCAGTAGAACCACCAATAAATCCACCAGAAACACCACCAAAATTTGCGGAACCACTACCAGAGTATTTATCAGTATTGATCTTAAACGGAATTTGATCGTTCAACATATTGAAAGCTGTTGAGATTTGTTAATTAAAAATACAACATGGTTTGCTGTCATAATATGAGTCGTGGGTTCAACTCTCATAAGAAATATATTTTTTACTAACATTTCTAAACAGCTTATTAATATTTCTAATTAGCTTACTAATATTTGTAATCAGCATGTTGTTCTAGCCAATTGATTACAAATCAGATTTGTCTATAAATAAGAGTGATAATTCCCACTTTATGAAAATTTACCCAAATATTTTAAGTGTTTATAATTCTTTTATAATTAAGTTTTTCTAATATAATATAAATTATAATGAGTTTGGAATCAAGAGTGCTTGTACTCCAACAGGTTATGAGCTCCTTTGCGCTGACTGCCAATATTCAGTCGGGTGAAAAACTTCAATCTTCAGCAAATTATAATGTATGGCGTTCCAATACGCAAAATTTGTTGCTCGGATATAGTACTGATTTATCCGTGTATTTTGAAAATGGTGAAATGTTAACTGAGGGTCTTGCTGAAGAACAAACTGCTCAACTAGTGTTTTGGCTAGATAGAGCTCTTACTGTGGTTCTTCACACGACTGTTTCACGTGAAGCTATGGATTTGGTTTTGATTTCTGGTGAAAGTGGTCGTACTTTATTGGTCCGAATTGAAGCTCGTTTTTCACAGATGAGTGCTAGAGGTTTATTTAATGAAGTTAGAAAATTTTCTATTTCTGCAGGTACTCCTAGTGAAACAATCAAATTTCTTAAGGATTTTAACAACAATTGTATGGCTCGGTTAAGTATGGCAGAATTTTTTGGTCTTGTTTTTCTTAACAGTCTTAACAATCAAGAAGCTGAACGTCGGATTTTAGAATCAACTGTCTCAAATCTTGATTACTTGTCAGTTTACTCCAAAGTTCAAGATATTTTGACTGCTTCTTCAGGTTTTAACAATATTGCTGCTGCTGCTAATGCATCAAATGCCGGTAAAGGTAAGAAGAAATCAAAAATTATTTGCTGGAGATGTGGTGCTCCTGGTCACAAGTCTGTTACTTGTACTTCTCCTGTGGTCAATCCTGATGCTCGTCCGCAAAAATTATTATCTCCGTCTAAATCCGAAAACTCATGGTGTGCTTTCAAATCAAATGTTTCTTTAATTGCCTCTTCTGTTAATAAAAGTTGTTGAAATATGTGATTTAAACATTTCTTAAATCATATAGCTGTGTGAGGGTTAGTGTGTAACCCAATATTGTTTGTGAAAAATTTTCACTTCGCACATTTAGAATTATTTTATACCTGTGTATAAATAAGAGTTTATCCTGTTTCTGTAAACTCTTCCTTTTTATTAACTTTCTTTTCTTTTGTTACACTTAATATAATTAATAAAGATTGATATATAATGGATATTCTATCAAGGATAAATCAATTACAACAGGTTATGAGCTCATTCGCTTTGACTTGTCCTATGACTGATACATTCAAGCTTTCTTCCACTGCTAATTACCATCAATGGAACTCTCAAGTGTCAATGGTATTACCCACTTATGGTGCTGGTCTATACCAATATTTTTTATCTGGCGATATGTTACTGCCTCCAGATACACCAATGGATGATCCTGTGGTTCAACAGTTGTCCATGGTTTTACAACAAGCTCTTCAAGTTGTCTTGATGCATACTGTCTCTTTATCTGTATTGGCCAACTACCAATCTGAAGGTTTAATGGGTGGTGATTTACTTGCTGCTATCAGAAGAGATTACTCTGTTATTAGTGCTAGAGGTCTTTTCAAAATGGTTAAGCAATTCCAAACCATTGGCTCCAAACCCCCAGCTGAAGCTATTAAATTCTTAAGAGAATTTTTAATCCAATTTAGACATGGTTTATCTGTTGAACATTTATTTGGTTTGATCTACTTGGATACTTTCAACTCTGATCAAACTAATTCTCGTATCTTAGATTCATCCAATCCGGATTTGAATTTAAATAATGTTGATGCCGCTTTGAGAGATTTAAAAGATCAACCTACTCCTAATCATGTGTTTACTGCTTCCACTTCTTCTATTGATACTGCTGCCACTGTTTCTACTGGTTCTAAATCCAAATCTTCTAAAAAGAGATATACCAGAACTCCACTCTTTTGCAGACGTTGCCATGGTAAAGGCCACAGTAGTCCATACTGTACTGCACCTGCCCCAGTTTCATCAAAAGATTCTGAAAATTCTCCCGCTCAATCAAAATCTGGTATGTCTTGGTGTGTTTCTTCTGCTATTACTATTGATTCTACTGATTATTGGTTAGATACTGGTTCCACCCTTCATTTATCCAATAATCTGTCCCATTCTCTAAGTTTATTCCATCTTCTGGTTCTGTCTCTGGTATTTCTTCATCTGCTTTAGATATTCAAGGTACTGGTACTATTCTTTTCAAGAATAAATCTGGTAAAGTTCTTACTCTTAATGACGTTGCATATGTTCCAGATGCTGTTAGAAATTTAATCTCTGTTAAGAAGGCAACTTTGGCCTCTGGTATTCCTTTTACTTTCCACGGTAAAGGTTGTTACGCTGGACATGATCAAGTAGGTTCGATGACTTCTGATTCTCTGTATCGACTCGATTATTATGTTGTTCCTATTTCGTCTGGTACAACAAGTTGCACTGGTGTTTCTTATGCTGCTGCTGCTCGTGGAGCCTCAATTTCCACATCTTATTCCGGATCTTTATTAATGCACTCTAAGTTGGGACATCCTTCTCCTGCTGTTATGCATCAATTGGGATATAAACCACCAGATGAATTTGTTATTTGTCATGATTGTGCTGCTGGTAAAACCACCAAAGTTTATCCCAAACAGTCTACCACCAAAACTGTTGCCCCACTACAATTAGTTCATACTGATCTATGTGGTCCATTTCCCATTCCAGGTTTAAATCTTGAACGGTATTTTTTTAACCATTGTTGATGATTTTACTAGATATTGCAAACTATTTCCAATTGCCAATAAAACTGAAGTTGCATCTATCATTAAGTTGTTTATTAATTCTGCTGAAGCTCATTTTAGTCACAAAGGGTATAAAGTTGCTGCTATTCGAACTGATAATGGTACTGAATTTTGTAATAATCAGTTGAGAAGTTTCTTTTTTGGAACGTGGTATTATTCATCAATTAACTGTTCCATATAATTCTTCCCAAAATGGTATTGCTGAGAGAAAACATCGAACTGTTCAAGAAAAGACTCGTACATTACTTTCTTCCTCCGGTGCTTCTGAAAAATTCTGGTCTGAAGCTGTTCAAACTTCTGAATTTTTAATCAATCGTTTACCATCCCGAGTTCTTGATGCTGAAACGCCATTTTTCAAATGGACCGGTAACAAACCTGACTACTCTATTTTTCATCCATTTGGTTGCTATTGTGAAGTGTTTATTCCCCAAGAAAAACGACCATCTGCTTTTTCTGCTGTTACTTCTAAAGGAATCATGGTTGGTTATAGTACTGAGCATAAAGCTTACCGAATTTATGTGTTTGCTTTATTTGATGTTGTCATTTCCAATCGGGTTGTTTTTGATGATACATTATTTCCGCTGCTAAAAGATTCTACTATTACTCCATCTTCTTCTGCACCTTCTTCTGGTACCTATCATCCCTCTGATGTCTATTTCGGTTCATGTGCTCCTGGTATCTCATTTCCAGAAATTTCACCACCGACCACTCCACTGGCAGTCGATATGTCATATGCTCCATCGTCTATGTCTTCCACACACAGTGTTTCTGCTCCAGCAGAAGCCCCAGTTGCTGTATCTTTGCCATCTACTGTTGTTTCCTCTCCGTCACCTGCAATTATTGCATCCTCTCCAGTTCCTTCCCCATCTCCAGTTCGTCCCTCTCCATCTCCAGTCCCTTCCTCTTCATCACCTCGAATTGTCCAACCGTCTCCGGTTCCTTCTTCTCCAGAATCCCCAACTCCAAATGTTGTTACTATTTCTTCTCCATCTCCTGAACTTACTGAATACTTAGAAAATCCAGACAATCCAGAGAATTTTTTCTCAATTGCTGGAATCCACTGAGGAATCCAACCTCTCCACTGCCCCAATTGCTCAAGAACGCAATAAAGCTCCCATTGAACATTCACTGATTCCACTAGTTCGAACCCATTCTGCCATTTCTACTTCCTCCTCGTACTCCTCTGCTCCTGATTTCAAAAGACCACATATTTCCAACTCCTCCTCTGCCTCTGAATTCCATATTGCCAACTTGGTTCACAATGTGTTTTACCATTTCGTCCAGCATTTCTTCCGCTTCCCTACCAACAGGATCCATTCCTTAAAATTGTGCCGATTCCCATTTTTGGAAAGCAGCTATTGATTCTGAATTAGCTGCTCACTCTGACAATAATACTTGGACCCTTATTGAATTACCAATGGGTCGTCGGGCAATTGGCTGTCGTTGGGTATTTGCTATCAAAGATTCCACATCTCCTCCTACTTATAAAGCACGTTTAGTTGCTCAAGGTTTTCGTCAAGTTTATGGTCTAGATTATGCTGAAACTTTCAGCCCAGTTATTCGTTATGAAAGTATTCGATTATTATTTTCCTTAGCTGCACAATTTGATCTTATTATTCATCAAATGGATGTTACTACTGCATTTTTGAATGGTGAATTGAATGAAATCATTTATATGCAACAACCGCCTGGTTTTACTATTGGTACTAAAGTTTGTCATCTTCAAAAGAGTATTTATGGTCTTAAACAAGCTCCACTTTGTTGGAATCAAAAGATTAATGGTGTTCTTGTTGGTTTTGGATTTCAAAGAGCTGTTTCCGAGTATGGTGTTTATGCTAAAATCAATGGTTCATCTATTTTACTAGTTGCTCTTTATGTTGATGACTTGTTAATTCTATCCAACATTCCCAATTCTATTGCTTCTGTCAAATCTCTTCTTAATTCCAATTTTAAGATGAAGGATCTAGGTGCTATTCAAACGTTTCTCGGTATGCAAATCAATCAAACTTCTGGTACTGTTTCTCTTAAACTGAGTCATTATCTTAGCAATATGTTATCTGATTTTGGTCTTTCACATTTGCAATTCTGCTACTACTCCATTTCCTTCTGGTGTTGATTTGATCCCCACTGGTGTTCTCTGCTCCGATGCTGACACTACCACATTTCGCAGCATGGTGGGCAAGTTATTATTTGCTGCTAATACTGGTCGTCCAGATCTAAGTTATGCTGTCTCCACTTTAAGTCGTTTTATCAAATCTCCCGAACCCAAACATTTGGCTTAACTGTTTCATTCAATTTGGTTGGTTATTCAGATTCTGATTGGGCTGGTGATAAGGTTGATAGGAAATCAATTACCGGATATGTTTTCAAACTTGCTGGTGCTGCTATTACTTGGAAGTCCAAGAAACAACAAACAGTTGCTCTTTCATCCACTGAAGCTGAATATATGGCCTTGGGTGATACTGTTAAAGAATTATTGTGGTTACTTCAATTATTAAATCATCTTGGGTTGAAAATTCCAATTCGTCCGGTTATATTTGAGGATAATGATGGTTGTATGTTACTCTCTGAACATCCTGTTCATCATCAACGTACCAAACATATTGATATAAAACACCATTTCATTAGACATCATCTGTCTAATAATGTTTTCAATTTACTTTCGGTTAATACAAATTATATGATTGCTGATACATTGACCAAATCATTAGGTAAAGTTAAGTTTGTTTTCTTTAGAGAGCTGTTAGGATTAATTGGTATTTGAAATGTTTAGATCATGGTAGGGTGTTGAAATATGTGATTTAAACATTTCTTAAATCATATAGCTGTGTGAGGGTTAGTGTGTAACCCAATATTGTTTGTGAAAAATTTTCACTTCGCACATTTAGAATTATTTTATACCTGTGTATAAATAAGAGTTTATCCTGTTTCTGTAAACTCTTCCTTTTTATTAACTTTCTTTTCTTTTGTTACACTTAATATAATTAATAAAGATTGATATATAATGGATATTCTATCAAGGATAAATCAATTACAACAGGTTATGAGCTCATTCGCTTTGACTTGTCCTATGACTGATACATTCAAGCTTTCTTCCACTGCTAATTACCATCAATGGAACTCTCAAGTGTCAATGGTATTACCCACTTATGGTGCTGGTCTATACCAATATTTTTTATCTGGCGATATGTTACTGCCTCCAGATACACCAATGGATGATCCTGTGGTTCAACAGTTGTCCATGGTTTTACAACAAGCTCTTCAAGTTGTCTTGATGCATACTGTCTCTTTATCTGTATTGGCCAACTACCAATCTGAAGGTTTAATGGGTGGTGATTTACTTGCTGCTATCAGAAGAGATTACTCTGTTATTAGTGCTAGAGGTCTTTTCAAAATGGTTAAGCAATTCCAAACCATTGGCTCCAAACCCCCAGCTGAAGCTATTAAATTCTTAAGAGAATTTTTTAATCCAATTTAGACATGGTTTATCTGTTGAACATTTATTTGGTTTGATCTACTTGGATACTTTCAACTCTGATCAAACTAATTCTCGTATCTTAGATTCATCCAATCCGGATTTGAATTTAAATAATGTTGATGCCGCTTTGAGAGATTTAAAAGATCAACCTACTCCTAATCATGTGTTTACTGCTTCCACTTCTTCTATTGATACTGCTGCCACTGTTTCTACTGGTTCTTGTTGAAATATGTGATTTAAACATTTCTTAAATCATATAGTTGTGTGAGGGTTAGTGTGTAACCCAATATTGTTTGTGAAAAATTTTCACTTCGCACATTTAGAATTATTTTATATCTGTGTATAAATAAGAGTTTATCCTGTTTCTTTAAACTCTTCCTTTTTATTAACTTTCTTTTCTTTTGTTACACTTAATATAATTAATAAAGATTGATATATAATGGATATTCTATCAAGGATAAATCAACTACAACAGGTTATGAGCTCATTCGCTTTGACTTGTCCTATGACTGATACATTCAAGCTTTCTTCCACTGCTAATTACCATCAATGGAACTCTCAAGTGTCAATGGTATTACCCACTTATGGTGCTGGTCTATACCATTATTTTTTATCTGGCGATATGTTACTGCCTCCAGATACACCAATGGATGATCCTGTGGTTCAACAGTTGTCCATGGTTCTACAACAAGCTCTTCAAGTTGTCCTGATGCATACTGTCTCTTTATCTGTATTGGCCAACTACCAATCTGAAGGTTTAATGGGTGGTGATTTACTTGCTGCTATCAGAAGAGATTACTCTGTTATTAGTGCTAGAGGTCTTTTCAAAATGGTTAAGCAATTCCAAACCATTGGCTCCAAAACCCCCAGCTGAAGCTATTAAATTCTTAAGAGAATTTTTAATCCAATTTAGACATGGTTTATCTGTTGAACATTTATTTGGTTTGATCTACTTGGATACTTTCAACTCTGATCAAGCTAATTCTCGTATCTTAGATTCATCCAATCCGGATTTGAATTTAAATAATGTTGATGCCGCTTTTAAGAGATTTAAAAGACCAACCTTCTCCTAATCATGTATTCACTGCTTCCACTTCTTCTATTGATACTGCTGCCACTGTTTCTACTGGTTCTAAATCCAAATCTTCTAAAAAAGAGATATACCAGAACTCCACTCTTTTGCAGACGTTGCCATGGTAAAGGCCACAGTAGTCCATACTGTACTGCACCTGCCCCAGTTTCATCAAAAGATTCTGAAAATTCTCCCGCTCAATCAAAATCTGGTATGTCTTGGTGTGTTTCTTCTGCTATTACTATTGATTCTACTGATTATTGGTTAGATACTGGTTCCACCCTTCATTTATCCAATAATCTGTCCCATTCTCTAAGTTTATTCCATCTTCTGGTTCTGTCTCTGGTATTTCTTCATCTGCTTTAGATATTCAAGGTACTGGTACTATTCTTTTCAAGAATAAATCTGGTAAAGTTCTTACTCTTAATGACGTTGCATATGTTCCAGATGCTGTTAGAAATTTAATCTCTGTTAAGAAGGCAACTTTGGCCTCTGGTATTCCTTTTACTTTCCACGGTAAAGGTTGTTACGCTGGACATGATCAAGTTGGTTCGATGACTTCTGATTCTCTGTATCGACTCGATTATTCTGTTGTTCCTATTTCGTCTGGTACAACAAGTTGCACTGGTGTTTCTTATGCTGCTGCTGCTCGTGGAGCCTCAATTTCCACATCTTATTCCGGATCTTTATTAATGCACTCTAAGTTGGGACATCCTTCTCCTGCTGTTATGCATCAATTGGGATATAAACCACCAGATGAATTTGTTATTTGTCATGATTGTGCTGCTGGTAAAACCACCAAAGTTTATCCCAAACAGTCTACCACCAAAAACTGTTGCCCCACTACAATTAGTTCATACTGATCTATGTGGTCCATTTCCCATTCCAGGTTTAAATCTTGAACGGTATTTTTTTAACCATTGTTGATGATTTTACTAGATATTGCAAACTATTTCCAATTGCCAATAAAACTGAAGTTGCATCTATCATTAAGTTGTTTATTAATTCTGCTGAAGCTCATTTTAGTCACAAAGGGTATAAAGTTGCTGCTATTCGAACTGATAATGGTACTGAATTTTGTAATAATCAGTTGAGAAGTTTCTTTTTTGGAACGTGGTATTATTCATCAATTAACTGTTCCATATAATTCTTCCCAAAATGGTATTGCTGAGAGAAAACATCGAACTGTTCAAGAAAAGACTCGTACATTACTTTCTTCCTCCGGTGCTTCTGAAAAAATTTTGGTCTGAAGCTGTTCAAACTTCTGAATTTTTAATCAATCGTTTACCATCCCGAGTTCTTGATGCTGAAACGCCATTTTTTAAATGGACCGGTAACAAACCTGACTACTCTATTTTTTCATCCATTTGGTTGCTATTGTGAAGTGTTTATTCCCCAAGAAAAACGACCATCTGCTTTTTTCTGCTGTTACTTCTAAAGGAATCATGGTTGGTTATAGTACTGAGCATAAAGCTTACCGAATTTATGTGTTTGCTTTATTTGATGTTGTCATTTCCAATCGGGTTGTTTTTGATGATACATTATTTCCGCTGCTAAAAGATTCCACTATTACTCCATCTTCTTCTGCACCTTCTTCTGGTACCTATCATCCCTCTGATGTGTATTTCGGTTCATGTGCTCCTGGTATCTCATTTCCAGAAATTTCACCACCGACCACTCCACTGGCAGTCGATATGTCATATGCTCCATCGTCTATGTCTTCCACACACAGTGTTTCTGCTCCAGCAGAAGCCCCAGTTGCTGTATCTTTGCCATCTACTGTTGTTTCCTCTCCGTCACCTGCAATTATTGCATCCTCTCCAGTTCCTTCCCCATCTCCAGTTCGTCCCTCTCCATCTCCAGTCCCTTCCTCTTCATCACCTCGAGATTGTCCAATCGTCTCCGGTTCCTTCTTCTCCAGAATCCCCAACTCCAAATGTTGTTACTATTTCTTCTCCATCTCCTGAACTTACTGAATACTTAGAAAATCCAGACAATCCAGAGAATTTTTCTCAATTGCTGGAATCCACTGAGGAATCCAACCTCTCCACTGCCCCAATTGCTCAAGAACGCAATAAAGCTCCCATTGAACATTCACTAATTCCACTAGTTCGAGACCCATTCTGCCATTTCTACGTCCTCCTCGTACTCCTCTGCTCCTGATTTCAAAAGACCACATATTTCCAACTCCTCCTCTGCCTCTGAATTCCATATTGCCAACTTGGTTCACAATGTGTTTACCATTTCGTCCAGCATTTCTTCCGCTTCTCTACCAACAGGATCCATTCCTTCCACCGTTGATCAAGCTTTAAATTGTGCCGATTCCCATTTTTGGAAAGCAGCTATTGATTCTGAATTAGCTGCTCACTCTGACAATAATACTTGGACCCTTATTGAATTACCAATGGGTCGTCGGGCAATTGGCTGTCGTTGGGTATTTGCTATCAAAGATTCCACATCTCCTCCTACTTATAAAGCACGTTTAGTTGCTCAAGGTTTTCGTCAAGTTTATGGTGTAGATTATGCTGAAACTTTCAGCCCAGTTATTCGTTATGAAAGTATTCGATTATTATTTTCCTTAGCTGCACAATTTGATCTTATTATTCATCAAATGGATGTTACTACTGCATTTTTGAATGGTGAATTGAATGAAATCATTTATATGCAACAACCGCCTGGTTTTACTATTGGTACTAAAGTTTGTCATCTTCAAAAGAGTATTTATGGTCTTAAACAAGCTCCACTTTGTTGGAATCAAAAGATTAATGGTGTTCTTGTTGGTTTTGGATTTCAAAGAGCTGTTTCCGAGTATGGTGTTTATGCTAAAATCAATGGTTCATCTATTTTACTAGTTGCTCTTTATGTTGATGACTTGTTAATTCTATCCAACATTCCCAATGCTATTGCTTCTGTCAAATCTCTTCTTAATTCCAATTTTAAGATGAAGGATCTAGGTGCTATTCAAACGTTTCTCGGTATGCAAATCAATCAAACTTCTGGTACTGTTTCTCTTAAACTGAGTCATTATCTTAGCAATATGTTATCTGATTTTGGTCTTTCACATTGCAATTCTGCTACTACTCCATTTCCTTCTGGTGTTGATTTGATCCCCACTGGTGTTCTCTGCTCCGATGCTGACACTACCACATTTCGCAGCATGGTGGGCAAGTTATTATTTGCTGCTAATACTGGTCGTCCAGATCTAAGTTATGCTGTCTCCACTTTAAGTCGTTTTATCAAATCTCCCGAACCCAAACATTTGGCTGCTGCTAAACACACTTTACGTTACGTTAAAGGATCTCTTGATTTTGCTTTGGTTTATAAAAAAGACTGTTTCATTCAATTTGGTTGGTTATTCAGATTCTGATTGGGCTGGTGATAAGGTTGATAGGAAATCAATTACCGGATATGTTTTCAAACTTGCGGGTGCTGCTATTACTTGGAAGTCCAAGAAACAACAAACAGTTGCTCTTTCATCCACTGAAGCTGAATATATGGCCTTGGGTGATACTGTTAAAGAATTATTGTGGTTACTTCAATTATTAAATCATCTTGGGTTGAAAATTCCAATTCGTCCGGTTATATTTGAGGATAATGATGGTTGTATGTTACTCTCTGAACATCCTGTTCATCATCAACGTACCAAACATATTGATATAAAACACCATTTCATTAGACATCATCTGTCTAATAATGTTTTCAATTTACTTTCGGTTAATACAAATTATATGATTGCTGATACATTGACCAAATCATTAGGTAAAGTTAAGTTTGTTTTCTTTAGAGAGCTGTTAGGATTAATTGGTATTTGAAATGTTTAGATCATGGTAGGGTGTTGAAATATGTGATTTAAACATTTCTTAAATCATATAGTTGTGTGAGGGTTAGTGTGTAACCCAATATTGTTTGTGAAAAATTTTCACTTCGCACATTTAGAATTATTTTATATCTGTGTATAAATAAGAGTTTATCCTGTTTCTTTAAACTCTTCCTTTTTATTAACTTTCTTTTCTTTTGTTACACTTAATATAATTAATAAAGATTGATATATAATGGATATTCTATCAAGGATAAATCAACTACAACAGTTCTAAATCCAAATCTTCTAAAAAGAGATATACCAGAACTCCACTCTTTTGCAGACGTTGCCATGGTAAAGGCCACAGTAGTCCATACTGTACTGCACCTGCCCCAGTTTCATCAAAAGATTCTGAAAATTCTCCCGCTCAATCAAAATCTGGTATGTCTTGGTGTGTTTCTTCTGCTATTACTATTGATTCTACTGATTATTGGTTAGATACTGGTTCCACCCTTCATTTATCCAATAATCTGTCCCATTTCTCTAAGTTTATTCCATCTTCTGGTTCTGTCTCTGGTATTTCTTCATCTGCTTTAGATATTCAAGGTACTGGTACTATTCTTTTCAAGAATAAATCTGGTAAAGTTCTTACTCTTAATGACGTTGCATATGTTCCAGATGCTGTTAGAAATTTAATCTCTGTTAAGAAGGCAACTTTGGCCTCTGGTATTCCTTTTACTTTCCACGGTAAAGGTTGTTACGCTGGACATGATCAAGTAGGTTCGATGACTTCTGATTCTCTGTATCGACTCGATTATTATGTTGTTCCTATTTCGTCTGGTACAACAAGTTGCACTGGTGTTTCTTATGCTGCTGCTGCTCGTGGAGCCTCAATTTCCACATCTTATTCCGGATCTTTATTAATGCACTCTAAGTTGGGACATCCTTCTCCTGCTGTTATGCATCAATTGGGATATAAACCACCAGATGAATTTGTTATTTGTCATGATTGTGCTGCTGGTAAAACCACCAAAGTTTATCCCAAACAGTCTACCACCAAAACTGTTGCCCCACTACAATTAGTTCATACTGATCTATGTGGTCCATTTCCCATTCCAGGTTTAATGTTAAAATTATGAAATCGGTGTTAACCGAAAAGTGTCGGAGATTTGAGGAATCAAGAAAATGTATTCCGAAAATATTCGCACTTGAAAACAACATAAATAGGCATCGATTTCCCCCCCTTTTTCTTTATCTCTCTATAGTTTCTTTATAACTAAGTTTTATATTTAATACGATCTTTATATAAATTACATCTTATTTTAAATAGATTTCAAGTCTTTATTCTCTACCAAACTATTATGATCTTTAATTTTGCTGAAAACTTTGATATTTCAGTCGAATCGTTGAAAAATGCGTCCTATCAAGATGACAATGATCCGAAACTATCTGAAAAATGGGCTTTTCCATTATTTCAAGAATGGTTGAAGAAAAAAACTATCTAATTTGGATGCTGACATCAATATTACCGAATTTTTTAGATTGTGATTCTGTTAATAGGGCTCCTCCAAGGTTTAACACTTTGATTGAGAGACTTATTAAAACCAAATTCAATGTGGAATTATGGAAACCTTATTTTTCGGTTAAATACTTCCGGAATTGATGGTTATTTGGCAATGAAGGCAAAATTTTTGAAACCCAATAGTTTTATGTGTGTTCAAATGTTCCGTGAATTTACTTTGAATATGTTCAATGGTACTCAAGATGAATTTTGTGCTCGTGCTGCATGTGTTGCCCACTACTTTCCTGCAATGAAAGGTGTCATGAATTTTTATTTATTGGCAAAATTTCCGGATGAGGGTGTTTAACTTGCATAGTAATGTTGATGGTTTCTGTCATGAAAATATGGAAGATATTCTCAACAATATTGCTGAACTAAGTGATGAAGGTCTTATGATCCGTGAAGTGAATGGTGGATTTTCTGCTAACAGAAATATTACTGCTGACACTTCTACTACCGTCAACGATGAAGCTTTTATCGCATTGAGTAAAGTCAGATGTTTCAACTGCATGAAGTTAGGACACTACAGCAACAAATGCCCAAAGAAAAGTTCAAGAAAACCAAAAAGATTGAAGATGAAGTTGAATTTGTTGAAGTTCCTGCTCAATCTAGAATCGAAATTAATGCTGATTCTGAATCTGAAGATGAAGCATATGCTTTTGAAGAAGTTTTTATTGCTGAAGAAACTCCAAAGTTCGTTATGGATACTGGTGCTACTACCCATTTAGTCAAGGAGCCTAGTTTGTTAGATAACGTAGTTGAATCAAACACTCAAATTCGTGCAATCAATGGTACTAATCATTGTAACATGCAAGGAGATGTTAACATTGGTCAACTAAAGCTGTCAAATGTCAAATTATTGGCATCTTCCCCAAGAAACATTATTTCTTTAGGAAGATTAGTTGATGAAGGTTATGAATTTCGAATTACGAAACAGAACCTAACTGGTTTCAGAAATGATGGTACAGTGATTCAATGTCCAAGAACCAACGGTTTATGGATGTTGGAATCCAAAGATGTTTTAGATGAAATCATTTGTAACATCGAAGATAAAACCACTGAAGGATTGCTGGCACAGCATAAGAAGCATGGTCATTGTTCGGCTGCTCAATTAGCAACCATTACCGATCATGGGATCTCCACAAACATGATTACTCAGGCAATCAAAAGTTGTGAAACATGTTCCTCAGTTGTCACTAAATCAGGTGGTGGATCGGGTCCTTCCAATGCTGATCAATTGGTTGTTGGAGAACGTCTATTTTCAGATGTTATTGGTCCAATTAATGGTGCGTATGGTTTAATTGTGAGTGATGGTAAATCCAAATTTGTTATCAACAGAGTTTTGAAAACAAAATCTGAAGTTTCCGAAAAAATTTACCGAAATTATCAATACGTTTATTAATTTGACTAAATTGGTTAACAAGACTGTTGTGTTCATTCGTGCAGATAATGAGTTTGATACCAAAATTATCAATAAATTTGCTGCTGATAATGGATTAATTTTAGAATTCACTGCTCCACATAGTTCTTTCCAAAATGGTGCTGCAGAAAATATGAATAAACAAATTTCAAAGAAAATGAAGATTTTGTTACTTGATTCAGGTCTTCCTGCTGAATATTGGAATTTTGCTTTTCATCAGGCTACATTTTTGCATAATTATCTTCCATTAGGTAATCGAGGTAAGAGTCCATGGGAAATGTTTCGTGGTGTTGAAAAGAAGATTAAGAATTTGAGTCCATTTGGTTGCAGAATGTTTGCATTTAATTATATACAAAATCAGAAAATTTTCAAAAAGGACATTACTGGTGTTTTTCTGGGATATAATCAGACAAGTAAAATTGCTTTTGTACTAGAAAATGGTACTAACCGAATTTTAAGAACCTCTGCTTTCAATATGTTGAACGATCAAATTCCGTTTAAGATCAATACTGATAAATACTCTGGTAGTGGCTCCGCAAATTTTGGTGGTGTTTCTGGTGGATTTATTGGTGGTTCTACTGCCACTATTGTTACTGGTAATAATACCGACATTGAAATGACAGATGCTGTTCCATTTGCTGGTGAATTAGTGAATGATATTGAATCTTCTCCTATTGCCATGGATACACACACTGATGCTGAATACCTACCAGCTGATGATGAAATGACTACTGCTCCTCGTAGTCCAATAGTTGTAAAGATGTTATGACTACTGCTCCTCGTAGTCCAATAGTTGTAAAGGATGTTATGACTCCAAAACGTCATGGTGAAATTGAATCAATCACTGAAAATTCACAACTTCAAGAGAAATATTATGGTCCTGAACAAATAGTTGAAGATACTGAAGATCCAATTATTGAAGAACCTGACAGTCCAATTCATTCTCCAAAAATTAAAACCTCAAAAATCATTGAAAAATACTTCGCATCAAAATATCAATTCCATATACAAAGAAGATGATTTATTAGCCAGAGGAAAATCCAAATCTGTGGTTAATAAAATTGGTAAAACTAAATTAATTATTCGTCCACGTAAATCAAGGGATTTAGTTATTTCCAAATCAAGATGTTTAGATTTAGTTAAAACTCATGCTTCTAAAAAGATCAAAAGAAGATGATGATCAAGTTGAACCAAGAATCATGAAGAAAAGCAAATCAATGCACACAGTCAAACCAAATCACTATATTGAATACACGCAACGTCGACTTCTTACAGATGGTTCTGACTACGTTCCGTCAACTGATAGTGATACTGATGTTTATTTGGCTGTTACAAAATCCAAGTATTTTATTCCATCGAATTTCAAAGAAGTTGAACAAAGTGTCGAGAAAGAACAATGGTTGAATGCAATCAACGAGGAAGCAGATGCTATTGCTGAACATGATGTCTATGATATTATTACTGCTAAAGACGTTCCAGAAACTGACAAAGTTATTCCAGGTAGATTAGTGTTTACTGTGAAAAAATGAAGGTGCTGGTACTGAAAGATTCAAAGCTAGAGTTGTTGCCAAGGGATTTTATCAAATTGCTGGTGAAAATTTTGTTGAAACATTTTCTCCTGTCATGAGTTTTGATTCATTGAGATTTTTATTTTCATTGACTGCTATAAAAAAATTGGAAATTAAAACAATTGGATGCTAAAAAATGCGTTTCTAAATGGTAAATTGGATTATCCGGTGTATTTCAAACCTCCTGCTGGAGTTGCTCAATCGAAAAATGAAATATGGAAACTAAAGAAAGCATTGTATGGTCTAAAACAAGCACCATATTTATGGTTCAAAACAATATCGGATTTATTGTTGGAAAATGGGTTCAAAGCAACAGTAAATGAACCATGTATGTTTTACAATGATGAATGTATAGTTTTAATATACGTCGATGATGTTCTAGTCTCTGGTGCTACTGATAAAATTATTCTAAATGTTCTCAATATTTTAAATTCAAAATTCAAAATGAAAGATTTAGGTCAACCAAAGGTATTTTTAGGTATCACAATTGAAAAAGAAAAATCCGGTGGATATTCCTTAAGTATGAAAGATTTTATTGATAAAGTTGAATCAGATTTTAACATCAATGTTTCCAAGAAATTATATAAATCTCCAGTGGATAAAAATTTCAATCCAAATGATACTAACTCTCCATTTTTAGATGAAGAACAACATTCGAAATATAGATCAATTGTTGGTACTATCAATTATTTAGCTAATACAGTCAGAATTGATATTGCTTTTGGTATCTCAATGTTATCAAGATATCTTTTAAATCCAAGAGTTTCTCATTTGAAAGCAGCATACAGATTATTACATTACCTCATTCAAACAAAAGATTTTCAGTTAAAATATGATACAGTTGATCTACCAGCCTACAATACCAAAGATTTTAGATATTTAGATAAAACAAAAGGTGTTTCAATTCAAGATTATCCTCAAATTGAAGGGGAAATGTATAGTTAGAACAATTTGTGATTCCGATTTTGCTAGTGATGCTTTAACAAGACTATCACAAACTGGTTTTATCACTATGATGAATGGAAATATTATCAGCTGGGCCTCACGCAAACAAAAGACTGTTGCGTTGTCATCTGCTGAAAGTGAATTTGTTGCTTTAACTCATGGTTTACAATCTGCAACATATGTTACTTTATTATTACAAGAAATTGGTATTCAAACAAATTATATCAGATTGTGTGGAGACAATATGTCGGCATTAACAATGTGTGCTCACAATTTTCAACAACAAAAATCCAAACACATCGATGTCAAATATAAATATATTAGACAAAAGGTTAATAACAAAGAAGTCAAATTATTTTATATTAATACCAAACAAAACATTGCAGACATGCTAACCAAAAGTTTGGATAGCACTACATTCCAAAATTTACTAACTTATTTACAATAATTTTCAAGATAATTTATTTCACTCTTATATTATTTATTACTATTTTATTCTCTTTATTTTACTTAAGATTTAATAGTTATTTATTATTTTCTTTATTCTTCGTTATGATTCGTGATGAATTTTATTCTTTATTTACTAGTTTTCACTTTCTTTCTCTCTTTTATTATTTCTTTATGTCTAGGTGTTAAATTGTATCTTTGTACAATTTACGGGGGTGTGTTAAAATTATGAAATCGGTGTTAACCGAAAAGTGTCGGAGATTTGAGGAATCAAGAAAATGTATTCCGAAAATATTCGCACTTGAAAACAACATAAATAGGCATCGATTTCCCCCCCTTTTTCTTTATCTCTCTATAGTTTCTTTATAACTAAGTTTTATATTTAATACGATCTTTATATAAATTACATCTTATTTTAAATATTTAAATCTTGAACGGTATTTTTTAACCATTGTTGATGATTTTACTAGATATTGCAAACTATTTCCAATTGCCAATAAAACTGAAGTTGCATCTATCATTAAGTTGTTTATTAATTCTGCTGAAGCTCATTTTAGTCACAAAGGGTATAAAGTTGCTGCTATTCGAACTGATAATGGTACTGAATTTTGTAATAATCAGTTGAGAAGTTTCTTTTTGGAACGTGGTATTATTCATCAATTAACTGTTCCATATAATTCTTCCCAAAATGGTATTGCTGAGAGAAAAACATCGAACTGTTCAAGAAAAGACTCGTACATTACTTTCTTCCTCCGGTGCTTCTGAAAAATTCTGGTCTGAAGCTGTTCAAACTTCTGAATTTTTAATCAATCGTTTACCATCCCGAGTTCTTGATGCTGAAACGCCATTTTTCAAATGGACCGGTAACAAACCTGACTACTCTATTTTTCATCCATTTGGTTGCTATTGTGAAGTGTTTATTCCCCAAGAAAAACGACCATCTGCTTTTTCTGCTGTTACTTCTAAAGGAATCATGGTTGGTTATAGTACTGAGCATAAAGCTTACCGAATTTATGTGTTTGCTTTATTTGATGTTGTCATTTCCAATCGGGTTGTTTTTGATGATACATTATTTCCGCTGCTAAAAGATTCTACTATTACTCCATCTTCTTCTGCACCTTCTTCTGGTACCTATCATCCCTCTGATGTCTATTTCGGTTCATGTGCTCCTGGTATCTCATTTCCAGAAATTTCACCACCGACCACTCCACTGGCAGTCGATATGTCATATGCTCCATCGTCTATGTCTTCCACACACAGTGTTTCTGCTCCAGCAGAAGCCCCAGTTGCTGTATCTTTGCCATCTACTGTTGTTTCCTCTCCGTCACCTGCAATTATTGCATCCTCTCCAGTTCCTTCCCCATCTCCAGTTCGTCCCTCTCCATCTCCAGTCCCTTCCTCTTCATCACCTCGAATTGTCCAACCGTCTCCGGTTCCTTCTTCTCCAGAATCCCCAACTCCAAATGTTGTTACTATTTCTTCTCCATCTCCTGAACTTACTGAATACTTAGAAAATCCAGACAATCCAGAGAATTTTTCTCAATTGCTGGAATCCACTGAGGAATCCAACCTCTCCACTGCCCCAATTGCTCAAGAACGCAATAAAGCTCCCATTGAACATTCACTGATTCCACTAGTTCGAACCCATTCTGCCATTTCTACTTCCTCCTCGTACTCCTCTGCTCCTGATTTCAAAAAGACCACATATTTCCAACTCCTCCTCTGCCTCTGAATTCCATATTGCCAACTTGGTTCACAATGTGTTTACCATTTCGTCCAGCATTTCTTCCGCTTCCCTACCAACAGGATCCATTCCTTCCACCGTTGATCAAGCTTTAAATTGTGCCGATTCCCATTTTTGGAAAGCAGCTATTGATTCTGAATTAGCTGCTCACTCTGACAATAATACTTGGACCCTTATTGAATTACCAATGGGTCGTCGGGCAATTGGCTGTCGTTGGGTATTTGCTATCAAAGATTCCACATCTCCTCCTACTTATAAAGCACGTTTAGTTGCTCAAGGTTTTCGTCAAGTTTATGGTCTAGATTATGCTGAAACTTTCAGCCCAGTTATTCGTTATGAAAGTATTCGATTATTATTTTCCTTAGCTGCACAATTTGATCTTATTATTCATCAAATGGATGTTACTACTGCATTTTTGAATGGTGAATTGAATGAAATCATTTATATGCAACAACCGCCTGGTTTTACTATTGGTACTAAAGTTTGTCATCTTCAAAAGAGTATTTATGGTCTTAAACAAGCTCCACTTTGTTGGAATCAAAAGATTAATGGTGTTCTTGTTGGTTTTGGATTTCAAAGAGCTGTTTCCGAGTATGGTGTTTATGCTAAAATCAATGGTTCATCTATTTTACTAGTTGCTCTTTATGTTGATGACTTGTTAATTCTATCCAACATTCCCAATTCTATTGCTTCTGTCAAATCTCTTCTTAATTCCAATTTTAAGATGAAGGATCTAGGTGCTATTCAAACGTTTCTCGGTATGCAAATCAATCAAACTTCTGGCACTGTTTCTCTTAAACTCAGTCATTATCTTAGCAATATGTTATCTGATTTTGGTCTTTCACATTGCAATTCTGCTACTACTCCATTTCCTTCTGGTGTTGATTTGATCCCCACTGGTGTTCTCTGCTCCGATGCTGACACTACCACATTTCGCAGCATGGTGGGCAAGTTATTATTTGCTGCTAATACTGGTCGTCCAGATCTAAGTTATGCTGTCTCCACTTTAAGTCGTTTTATCAAATCTCCCGAACCCAAACATTTGGCTGCTGCTAAACACACTTTACGTTACGTTAAAGGATCTCTTGATTTTGCTTTGGTTTATAAAAAAGACTGTTTCATTCAATTTGGTTGGTTATTCAGATTCTGATTGGGCTGGTGATAAGGTTGATAGGAAATCAATTACCGGATATGTTTTCAAACTTGCTGGTGCTGCTATTACTTGGAAGTCCAAGAAACAACAAACAGTTGCTCTTTCATCCACTGAAGCTGAATATATGGCCTTGGGTGATACTGTTAAAGAATTATTGTGGTTACTTCAATTATTAAATCATCTTGGGTTGAAAATTCCAATTCGTCCGGTTATATTTGAGGATAATGATGGTTGTATGTTACTCTCTGAACATCCTGTTCATCATCAACGTACCAAACATATTGATATAAAACACCATTTCATTAGACATCATCTGTCTAATAATGTTTTCAATTTACTTTCGGTTAATACAAATTATATGATTGCTGATACATTGACCAAATCATTAGGTAAAGTTAAGTTTGTTTTCTTTAGAGAGCTGTTAGGATTAATTGGTATTTGAAATGTTTAGATCATGGTAGGGTGTTGAAATATGTGATTTAAACATTTCTTAAATCATATAGCTGTGTGAGGGTTAGTGTGTAACCCAATATTGTTTGTGAAAAATTTTCACTTCGCACATTTAGAATTATTTTATACCTGTGTATAAATAAGAGTTTATCCTGTTTCTGTAAACTCTTCCTTTTTATTAACTTTCTTTTCTTTTGTTACACTTAATATAATTAATAAAGATTGATATATAATGGATATTCTATCAAGGATAAATCAATTACAACAAAAGTGATTATTGGATGGATTCTGGTTCGTCGGCACACATTAGTTGTCAAAAAGGTGATTTCTATGAAATGACATCTCATACTGGTACCATTGGAGGTATTGCTGGTGGTATTAGAGTTACTGGTATTGGTTCTATTCGTTTTCGTCATGGAGATAAGGTTCTTAATCTCCGTAATGTTCTTTATGCTCCTGATAGTGCAGTCAATTTGATTTCCCTTGGTAGGGCTGCTGATTCTGGTGCTGTTTTTTGTTATTAAAGGAAATAACATGGTTGAACAATCTATGAATATGATTGTTGCTGAATCCACTGGAAGTCAACTTTATCGTTTTCTGTTCAAACCTGTGACTCAATCCGTGTCATTTGCAACATCTATGTCTGTTGATGTTCATGCAAGATTGGGTCATCCATCTGATTCTGCTCTTAAACAATTATCTCCATATATTGATCCAATCATTATTTCTAAATCAGACCATTTAATCTGCGATTCTTGTGCTGCTGGTAAATCGGTTAAATCTTATCCAAAATTTCATTCCGGAAGTACTACTGCTCCATTACAACTTCTTCATGCTGATGTGTCTGGTCCATTTCCAATTTCTGGTCTTACTGCTGAGAGATATTTTCTTACCATTGTTGATGATTTTACCAGATTCATTGAGGTTTACTCCATGATTAAAAAGTCTGATACTGTTAACCATTTGAAATATTTTGTTGCACATGCTGAAAATCATTTTAGTGTCTCTGGTTATAAGGTTGTTGCTTTAAGAACTGATAATGGTGGTGAATTTGTTAACTCAAATCTTTGTTATTTTCTTCATGATAAAGGAATTGCTCATCAATTAACTGTTCCGTATAATTCTCATCAAAATGGAGTTGCTGAAAGAATGCATAGGACTATTCAAGAAAAGGTCAGAACTTTGTTAAATTCTTCGGGGTTACCTGAGATTTTCTGGTCTGAGGCAGTTAACTGTGCAAAATTTTTGATCAATAGGTTGCCATCATCTGTGGTTAATGATATTCCTTTTAAGAAATGGTTTGGTTATGCTCCTCAGTATGATATAATGAGGCCATTTGGTTGCCAAGTTTTTGTTTTACTTCCATTTGAAAAGCGTGTGTCAAAATTTTCTGCTAATACTGTTGAAGGTATTATGGTTGGTTACAGTCCAACACACAAGGCCTATCGGATTTTTGTTCCTGTCTTAAAGGAGGTTATTGTTTCAAATCAATGTAGGTTTAATGAATCTGTATATACTGGTGTTAATGACTTATCTGCTTCATCATCTGGTTCTAATTTTATTGAACCAAATATTTTGGTTACTCCTGTTGTTGGTGGTGTTTATGCTCCGATTTCTCCTGTTTGTCATTCTGATAATGAAATTGATGGTTCTATCGATCACACCTCTGACACAGATTTTACTGAGGAATCTTCAGTGATTGAAAATATTGTTGGTGTTGACACGATTTCTGATGATATCACTAGTATTACTGAACAAACTGAGGATCCTATTGTAACTCCTGTCGAAACAAATGTTGAAATTCCTGTTGAAATCCCTGCTGAAATTCCTGTTGAAATCCCTGCTGAAATTCCTGTTGAAATTCCTGCTGAAATTCCTGTTGAAATCCCTGTTGAAATCCATGTTGAAATTCCAGATAAGAACATCCCTGCTGAAATTCTCACTGAACCTGAAACGTTGACTCCGCTTGATACTGGTCCTGAACTTGAAGATTTGCTTCCAGGATTATCTGGTATCACGGAAAGGTCTTTAATACCAATTGAACATTCATTACTACCACTTCCTACAGCTAAACGTCAACAAAATCATCCAATTCCTGCTACCAAAAGAGATTTTATTCATGATCATTCTCAATGTGCTTCACCTTTTACT
Organism: Kregervanrija delftensis; assembly: GCA_019155655.1. Lineage (NCBI taxonomy): Eukaryota > Fungi > Ascomycota > Pichiomycetes > Pichiales > Pichiaceae > Kregervanrija > Kregervanrija delftensis. The sequence continues at coordinate 1,745,470 of JAFMZF010000001.1, read as the reverse complement.
GTTCCAAAACGTCCACGTTTCAATAATGATACGTTTCTTGCGGTTGCACTTTTGTCTGTTCCTTTTGTGAGTGATGTTCCTAATAACTATGATGAAGCAATGGCTTCTCCTCAATCAGCATTATGGGAAGCTGCAATGAATAAAGAAATGAATTCTCAATATACCAATAATACATGGAAACTTGTTGATTTACCAACTGGAAAAAGAGTTATTGGTTGTCGTTGGGTATATGCAATTAAAGATTCTACTTCTCCACCTACTTATAAGGCTAGATTAGTTGCTCAAGGTTTTAGGCAAGTGTATGGTTTGGATTATGTTGAAACATTTAGTCCAGTTATCAGATATGATAGTGTTAGAATTTTATTTGCTTTAGCTGCTCAATTTGGACTAGAAATTCATCAGATGGATGTTACTACTGCTTTTTTGAATGGTGAGCTAAATGAAACCATTTTTATGAATCAGCCTCCTGGTTTTATTACTGATGAGGACCAAGACAAGGTGTGTTGTTTGAAGAAAAGTTTATATGGTTTAAAACAGGCTCCATTATGCTGGAATAATAAAATAAATGGTGTCTTACTTAAATTTGGTTTCTCAAGGGCTCCATCTGATTATGGTGTATACTCTGGTGTATTTTCTTCTGGAACAATAATTTTGGTCGGTTTGTATGTTGACGACTTGTTGATTTTATCTAACAATGCTGATGCTATTATTGATGTTAAAGATGCACTTTCTCAAAATTTTCAAATGAAAGATCTAGGTATTGTTAAACGTTTCTTAGGTATGGATATCACTCAAAATTTTGGTTCTGGTTCATCTATTGTTACTGTTTCACTTTCTCACTATATCTCAAATCTGCTTGACGGTTTTGGTATGGTCAATTGCAATCCTGTGTCTACTCCCTTATCCTTTAGCCTTGATTTTAGTGTTGAAAGTTCTGATTTGGAAGCTGAGTCTGCTACGTTGTTTCGAAGCATGGTAGGGAAATTATTATTTGCTGCGAATACTTGCAGACCAGATTTGGCATTTGCTGTCTCTCGTTTGAGTAGTTATTTGAAAGCTCCCAAAGAAATTCATCTTAAGGCTGCTAAATCGGTTTTGAGATATTTGAAAGGTTCTAAGGATTTTAAATTGGTTTTCAAGAAAGCTGTTAATTATTCCATTATTGGGTACTGTGATTCTGACTGGGCAAATGATAAAAATGATAGAAAATCAGTTACTGGATATGTTTTCAATATTGCAGGTGCTGCAGTTACATGGAAAAGCAAGAAGCAGCAAACTGTTGCTTTGTCTAGTACTGAAGCTGAATATATGGCATTAACTGAAGCTGTTAAAGAAATCATTTGGTTGAAACAATTGCTAAATCAACTTAATATGATTCCATATATTCAATCGACTATTTTTGAGGATAATGAAGGATGCATTCAATTGGCTGAACATCCTTCTCATCACCACAGAACAAAACATATTGATATCAGATATCATTTTATTCGTGAACAATTGGGTATCAAAGCTTTTAATTTATGTCCAATTCCTACAGACAATATGGTTGCAGATGTAATGACAAAGGCACTTGGGAAATTGAAATTCTGGTATTTCAGGGAAAAGCTTGGTTTAGTTGAATAGATTTGGTTCATGTCTATTGTGTTCTTTGGTTATTTTGATTTTAAATTTTTGATTACATTATGTCTTCGTAATGTTATTTGTTCTTTGTTTGTTTTTTTTTTTTTTGAGTATTGTGTGTTTTGGTATTTTTCATTATGGTAGGGTGTTGAGATTTGTTAATTAAAAATACAACATGGTTTGCTGTCATAATATGAGTCGTGGGTTCAACTCTCATAAGAAATATATTTTTTACTAACATTTCTAAACAGCTTATTAATATTTCTAATTAGCTTACTAATATTTGTAATCAGCATGTTGTTCTAGCCAATTGATTACAAATCAGATTTGTCTATAAATAAGAGTGATAATTCCCACTTTATGAAAATTTACCCAAATATTTTAAGTGTTTATAATTCTTTTATAATTAAGTTTTTCTAATATAATATAAATTATAATGAGTTTGGAATCAAGAGTGCTTGTACTCCAACAAAAGCAGAGGTTCTTAAAATTCGGTTAGTACCATTTTCTAGTACAAAAGCAATTTTACTTGTCTGATTATATCCCAGAAAAACACCAGTAATGTCCTTTTTGAAAATTTTCTGATTTTGTATATAATTAAATGCAAACATTCTGCAACCAAATGGACTCAAATTCTTAATCTTCTTCTCAACACCACGAAACATTTCCCATGGACTCTTACCTCGATTACCTAATGGAAGATAATTATGCAAAAATGTAGCCTGATGAAAAGCAAAATTCCAATATTCAGCAGGAAGACCTGAATCAAGTAACAAAATCTTCATTTTCTTTGAAATTTGTTTATTCATATTTTCTGCAGCACCATTTTGGAAAGAACTATGTGGAGCAGTGAATTCTAAAATTAATCCATTATCAGCAGCAAATTTATTGATAATTTTGGTATCAAACTCATTATCTGCCCGAATGAACACAACAGTCTTGTTAACCAATTTAGTCAAATTAATAAACGTATTGATAATTTCGGTAAATTTTTCGGAAACTTCAGATTTTGTTTTCAAAACTCTGTTGATAACAAATTTGGATTTACCATCACTCACAATTAAACCATACGCACCATTAATTGGACCAATAACATCCGAAAATAGACGTTCTCCAACAACCAATTGATCAGCATTGGAAGGACCCGATCCACCACCTGATTTAGTGACAACTGAGGAACATGTTTCACAACTTTTTATTGCCTGAGTAATCATGTTTGTGGAGATCCCATGATCGGTAATGGTTGCTAATTGAGCAGCCGAACAATGACCATGCTTCTTATGCTGTGCCAGCAATCCTTCAGTGGTTTTATCTTCGATGTTACAAATGATTTCATCTAAAACATCTTTGGATTCCAACATCCATAAACCGTTGGTTCTTGGACATTGAATCACTGTACCATCATTTCTGAAACCAGTTAGGTTCTGTTTCGTAATTCGAAATTCATAACCTTCATCAACTAATCTTCCTAAAGAAATAATGTTTCTTGGGGAAGATGCCAATAATTTGACATTTGACAGCTTTAGTTGACCAATGTTAACATCTCCTTGCATGTTACAATGATTAGTACCATTGATTGCACGAATTTGAGTGTTTGATTCAACTACGTTATCTAACAAACTAGGCTCCTTGACTAAATGGGTAGTAGCACCAGTATCCATAACGAACTTTGGAGTTTCTTCAGCAATAAAAACTTCTTCAAAAGCATATGCTTCATCTTCAGATTCAGAATCGGCATTAATTTCGATTCTAGATTGAGCAGGAACTTCAACAAATTCAACTTCATCTTCAATCTTTTTGGTTTTCTTGAACTTTTTCTTTGGGCATTTGTTGCTGTAGTGTCCTAACTTCATGCAGTTGAAACATCTGACTTTACTCAATGCGATAAAAGCTTCATCGTTGACGGTAGTAGAAGTGTTAGCAGTAATATTTCTGTTAGCAGAAAATCCACCATTCACTTCACGGATCATAAGACCTTCATCACTTAGTTCAGCAATATTGTTGAGAATATCTTCCATATTTTCATGACAGAAACCATCAACATTACTATGTAAGTTCATTGATCTTAAAAATTTTTGCAACACCCTCATCCGGAAATTTTGCCAATAAATAAAAATTCATGACACCTTTCATTGCAGGAAAGTAGTGGGCAACACATGCAGCACGAGCACAAAATTCATCTTGAGTACCATTGAACATATTCAAAGTAAATTCACGGAACATTTGAACACACATAAAACTATTGGGTTTCAAAAATTTTGCCTTCATTGCCAAATAACCATCAATTCCGGAAGTATTTAACCGAAAATAAGGTTTCCATAATTCCACATTGAATTTGGTTTTAATAAGTCTCTCAATCAAAGTGTTAAACCTTGGAGGAGCCCTATTAACAGAATCACAATCTAAAAAATTCAGTAATATTGATGTCAGCATCCAAATTAGATAGTTTTTTCTTCAGCCATTCTTGAAATAATGGAAAAGCCCATTTTTCAGATAGTTTCGGATCATTGTCATCTTGATAGGACGCATTTTTCAACGATTCAACTGAAATATCAAAGTTTTCAGCAAAATTAAAGATCATAATAGTTTGGTAGAGAATAAAGACTTGAAATCTATTAAAAATAAGATGTAATTTATATAAAGATCGTATTAAATATAAAACTTAGTTATAAAGAAACTATAGAGAGATAAAGAAAAAGGGGGGAAATCGATGCCTATTTATGTTGTTTTCAAGTGCGAATATTTTCGGAATACACTTTCTTGATTCCTCAAATCTCCGACACTTTTCGGTTAACCCCGATTTCATAATTTTAACAGTTGGTAACTAATAAATTAGTGTCTCTTTCTTTTTCCTTAGTATTTATATGCGAAACCGGATTTGAAATTGGTTCATTGGAATCATCATTATTTCTAACTCTGTTGATTAAGGTCTTTGAGATTTTTTTGAAACAGTGGCAGAATTTTGCTTTTTATTGACCTTATGAGCCCGTTTAGTGACGGTTTTGGATTTCTGCTTTCCTTCCTTGTTAAGTATACCGTTCGCTGTATCAATTTCATCAAGAACTTCAGTAGTGTCAGAGGAATCTTCATCGCTATATGCGTGATCCATGGGATAATCAAGTTCTGAATCAGCAGATGTAGGATCTATTTGTATATTTGTTTTCCTTATTGATTCTATTTCTTGAGTTTCAGATACATTGGTTGGATTTTCTTCCATGTCTTCATCTTGAGAAGTTACTGATTGATTTGAAATTGGACTTGAAGTTGAATTTGAGCTTGTAATAAAACTTATACCATTACCACCTAAAATAGTTGATGAGCATTGATTTTCATTGTTTTCCCTCATTATCTGTATATTCATTAAGGTGAGTAGTATTTCTTTCATTATCTTCAAAAAATGTCCACGTTTGATTGAGTGGGAAGATTTCACTCATACCTTTCCAAGCTGACGTTCTGAATACCCTTCTTGATTTTGAATCATAAACATTGACAATTTTATTTGTTTTGTCATAACCTAAAAATATTCCATTGATACTAGGATCGAATAATTTTTGTTTCCTATTGTAATTGTATGCAAACAATTGACAACCAAATGGTAATAATTCACTATCTATATGTTTTTTCTTGCTTTGTAACCAATTGTTCTGGAGTTTCCTGTTGGTTTCTCCTTAATGTATTATTGAGTAAGAAAAGTACATGATTGAAACAGTAAGTCCATAGATGTTTAGGTATGCCTGATTCGTTAATCAATATTCTCATTTTGTTTTTCATTAGGCCATTGAAATTCTCAGCACCACCATTTTGAAAACTGGAGTGTGGTGCAGTAAACTCTTGAATTATACCTTCTTCTGCACAGTATGAAGCTAGAGATTTGGTTCTAAACTCATTATCGCTTCTCAAATAGCATATTGATCCACCTTGAAGCCTTAACAAATTTTTGAATACTTTAAGCATTTCAATTGACTTCTGTGAGACTTCCTTCCTCGAATTTAGAATTCTACCGAGACAGTATTGTGAATACTTGTCTTTCATAACCAAGCCATACTTACCATTTATGGGGCCAAAAACATCAGTTGTTAGTTGTTCTCCTAGTTGGTATGATCTAGTCTTTTTTCTTCTTGCTTCCATGTGACAAATCAACATTGCCTCCCATTGCAAGACACACAGTTTTTTCAACACTTTATGAAAAACTTTTTCATTAACCTTTAACTTCTTGTTTTGGTTATATTCTCTTCTCATTTGAGAGATCGAGGCATGCCCTTTGGCTAAATGCCATTTCTTTACGTCTTCTACTTGATATACACCAGCGAAATTACTTAAGTTATCTAAAATATACAGTCCCTTGTTTTGGATTCCTGAAGCGATAAATTTATTATCCTTGTATATTTTGCAGTCTTTTTCACCCATGGAGATTGTAACTCCATTTTGCTTTGTTAACCTGGTTGCTGAAACTATATTTCTTGGTGCAGACTCAATAAACACCACATTTTCCAAGATGAGATTATTAGCTAACTTTAGCTCACCGCTATAATTGGATGCACTGAATCCATTTACGGTTTTAATAATTGTTTTAGTTTCCTTAACATTTCTAAGTAGCTTCAGGTTACCGACTACATGGATTGTTGAGCCACTGTCTAAAATGAATTCCTCATTGTTTTGTTTACCAGCATTATGTGTCTCCATGATATTAATTTCTTCGAAATTATATCCATCGCTGTCTTCAACAATGCAGTTTGTTTCTGCACTCCAACAATCTTTTACCATGTGTCCTTTCTTATGACATCTAGTGCAAGTCATAACTTTCCTATTCTTATTTCTTCCTTTTGCCTTACCATATTTAAAGTTACCATTTTTCTTTGCTTTCTCAACAATAAAGGTTTCTTCGGTTTTGACAGTTTTGGAACCTCCATTAATTTCCTTAATGAATTTCTGAATTGCTCTTCTTATATCAATAGCACTGGCAGAGTATAAATTTGCCTCACCGTCTGTTTTCGTGTAACAGTTTGTGATTCTCAAGAAGCTAGAAAGTTCATTTCTTGGGATTTTAGTACAGCAAATGATACCAGCAAATTCAGCAAAATGTGGATGATAATAGGATAAAATTCTAATTTCATCGATCAATTTCTCCCAAGTATAGTTACTCATGTTTTTGAAAAAATTCTTCAAACATGACAACCTCTTCAAACATATTAACATTACTTAATTCCCTGTTCATGGTAGCAAATTGATTGCAGCCTTCCATTGTATCGAAAGCTGAAGTGATATTACTATCAAAGTACAAATCAATCCCATATTCCAACACTTTACCGATATTAGGTTGTGGATTTTCAACTGCAACCATATTCATTAGATCTGTAAAGTTGTACTCTAAAGCATATGCTGAAATAGATTGGGTAAACCATTGTTTAAATAGTGGCCAGTAGCGTTCCTTATTGGATTTTTCTTTTTGGCGCATTACGTGCTAGAACAGCACAACAGCTTTTGCTAGCTTCAACGTTTAAATCTGATTGGAATTGGTATGTCATATTGTTTTATTAAGTCTTTTAAATTTGGATTAAAAGATTGGAAATCTGTTTTAATTAGAAGTTATTTAATATGATTTATACTAAATTAGGTATTCAACTATCTTGTATTTTAATTGATAATTTTATAAAAACTATTTAAGTTATAAATTAAATAAATAGAAACTATGTTCTATTTATGTTATTCTAATTATAAAATTATTATTCATCAGTACAGACCTTTCATCAATATGATCGGTTGTTTTACCTTTATTAATAATCTCTTATCTTGATAAGCTATCTTGATAAGCTATCTAATACATTATCTTGATAAGCTATCATCTCGCTTATCATTACCTATTAATTTAATCTAGACTTACTTATCCATTAATTCTAGACTTCAACTATTCAACATTTGCTATTATCATACTTTTCAAAATTTAACATAATTTTCACATTATCAAAGATATTCATTTAATTATTAGTGACGTAGTAACTGCATTCTATTGTCGTCACTACAAATGAGCTTATCTATTGTTATCAATTAGCTTATCTTTGCTGTTTATCATTGTCGTCACAAATTAGATTTATAGTTATTGTGAAAATTGACTGTCTATAAGAATAGACCAATTCCCACTTTATTTTGTGTATTTTATATATCTTATTTTTTAGTTTCTTTTTAAGAGAGGATTCATTATTTAAAAATAATACTACATAGTAATTAGTTCATAAGACTTTAGCCACATTTCATTTTAATTAGCTAATACCAACTACGGTAAGTACTGTTATTTTGTTAACGGTTTAAGACCTCTAACGAGGCTAGAGGGGATGTCACGTGGCAAGTCTACCTGTACTGGCTTACATACAACCGTGCTTAAGGTAGAAGATATCCAGGAAGTGTGAAAATTAGTTTTAATTTTACTGATTATGGTAATTAGAAATGTTGTTAATACAGGATAAATTGTTATAGAATTATCAAGAAGATTCTAGAATAAGAAAAAGTAATCAATGAATGATGTTGATATAGAATGGATTATCACAGAATGATAAAGAATATTCTAGAATGATATTAAGGGTTCTAGAATCAGTAAAACTAGTGATTCTATTGATCAACAACAATATATAATTTATGTAAATTAAAGAACATAAATAGAGCTAAGTTTCTCTTTGTTTTATTTATAGTTAAATAGTTTTATAAAATAATCAATTAGAATACAAGAAAGTTGAACACCTTATAATTAAATCTTAGGATAAAAAACCTCTAATTAAAATATTTTATAAAATTATCAATTAGAATACAAGAAAGTTGAACACCTTATAATTAAATCTTAGGATAAAAAACCTCTAATTAAAATAGGAAGCTAACCCGTCCTCTGATAGTTCTGACTGTAATGATAGTGATGTAGGACTTCAAAGAAAAATTCCAAAAATTTTAATTATGAGATTAGAAAGTTTCATCACGCAGCAAAAAAAACCGCAAGTGGTTTAGTGGTAAAATTTAACGTTGCCATCGTTGAGCCCCCGTTTCGATTCCGGGATTGCGCAATTGTATTTTTATCAAATTTTTTTGAAGTTAAGATAGAAAGCTGTTGCTAGAATTATTGATCTTATAAAAATAAATAAATTACACAGATAAAACTAGGAAGGAGATTTAAACTATTTATAATTTAACCATTGGAACCAATTAATGTCTTTATTCAACTGTTCGAGTATCTTATTTTCCAACATATAATCAAAGGATACATCATTAGTAACGCCTATAGCGGCTAGCTCTTGCGACGTTAATAATAATTGAGAAATTGATTTAGGTAGTTGAAGAGAATATTGTTCACTAGCTGAAATGATTCTTAGAAAATTACTATCTGTAAGATTTACACCTTTTGAAATGTCTTCCCATTTTTGAGTTAATATTAACCTTCTTATAAGGATTTTCCTTAAAACTCTAACCTCGAAATCATCCCCTGATTCGGAGTGATAATTTGAAATTGTTGTCCCGCTATTCAATACTGGTCTGTAAGTCTTTAACATCAGGAAAAAAGTTTCATAAACATCTTGGTTTAAAGTTGAGTTCAATTCTACCATAGTGAAAAAGTTAATTAAATGTAAAAGTGATGGTTGAAGTTTAGATTTCAGTTTCTCAAATGTATTTGCCAACTCATTCGGAAATAACTTGAAATTGTTTTTAATGAGGTATTCAGATTTTGAAACTTCATTCAGCGTCTTATTAAAAACATTTGAAGTAACCATACTCTGAAGGAAATGAATTTGTAAATCAATCAATAGAATATTTGTATTAATTTCATCCATATATTTGTTAAAACCAGAATCTGACGCATTGTTAGATATCAAGGAAAGTTTGGCTAGACTCAATTGCAATTTCTTGTTCTGGATGGTTTCATTTTCAGATTGACTAGCATAGTTTAACAATTTAATGGATACATCTAAATATTTCTCATTTTTAAGATCGAAAATCCATGAAAATCTGTAGAATTTAACATCAGAGTTTAGAAACTGGGACAGATATTCATAATGTTCAGTAAAACCAGTTAACATAAAATCAATTTTATCCGAGTTTATATAGTACTGGAACAAAGATTCTGCAAAAGGATATCCAAATATCTCAAAATATTGATCGAACCCTGCCTTAATATTAGACGAAAGATTTTCGAATTCAAGAGCCGAAATCTCATTACTTTCCCCAAGTTCTATAGCAAGCTCTCTCTGACTATCAATCAATTCTGCTAAACTTTCAAAATCTTTATAGTTTTCGACTAAATTGATTATTTCATTCTGTTTTCTTAACAAAATAAATATCTGAACCCATTTTTTTCTATTATTTAACAGTAAATTTCTAATTTGCTTGCAATCTGCAGATCTTCTTTGATTGCTCATAAACGAGACCACCTCGTTGGAAGAATAATACAAAAAAAGTGATAATCCTAGTATTATTTCACCAGCCTCTTCTGTTATCTCCTTAGAGTCATTAAATGACGAAATATACACCATTCTGGTAATTTCATTAACATTAGCCAATAATTGTAAGGAGTTGGTAAATATCGGTTCAATTTTAATATCAGTAGCAGTATAGTCAATGCTGTTTAATTCTTTTTTAAGCTCACAATCAGGTTTAATGAAAGCCTTAACAAAAAGATCATTCAATAGAGAAGCCAATTCTAAAATTTGAGTTACATTGCCAATATTCTTCGCTTTTTCAACATACTTGGTAATTAGTTCTAAAATATGTTCAGTGGAAGATAAGAAGAAGTCATTGAGATTGACATTCACATGCATATCATTTAAAATTACTTCTAAATCAGCATTCGAATTCGTAGCATTTATCAACTGAAAAAAATTGAATGAAAGGCACACTAGTTCACAAGAATTAACAAGCTTTAATTTCAAAGAATTATCTATATCAAAATTAAATGAAATATATTTGGCTAATTTTTTCATTAATTCAATTCTTTTGAATAAATTGGTTTCAACAACGATTGACGATTTCAAAAGTAAAGATTTGTTTTTTAATAAATCATCAATAATAGAATTAATAGCACAATCAATTTCTAATTGTGATATCGGAAGATCGATAGATTTAATATCAAAAAGCAAAGGAGATAAATCATTTCCAAACTCAAGATACTGTTCTACATGTGCTTTAACAATATCAGTTGGATTTGCCAATTTTCCGGATTTCAAGAATTCAAACAAGATTATACCTTCATTTGTAGCTATTTTTAAAAGCTTATCATTTCCATACTCAAAATTAATATGATAAATTTTTATTTCCGGTTTGAACAAAATGAGTTCTTTCCAATTTTGAGCGGACAAGCTGAAATCAGTATTTAGTAAAATGAATTTATCACCAGTATTGACTAAACATGTCTCTGAATTATTCAGCAAAAATAGTTTCGGATTAGTACATGAATTAGTAGAATGTGCGATATCATACTTGTATAGTACTTTGGGATCCAATGAATCAAAGTCCATTAAAAGTAAGGATAAACTGGTATCTTTAGTATTAACAGTATTTGACGAAGATAACAAAAATAAATACTTCCCGCCATACTTTTGGACATCTTTAAATTCATATATTCCCGGATCTAGAAAAGTTTCCAAGTCATATTCCTTTTCAACAGTACACTTACTTCCTTTAACAAAACCGCAAATGGAAAAATATCCATTTGCTTCCAAAACCAACATCTTTTTGACAACAGGATTTTCAGAATAACAATACACTGACACAATTCTATTTGATTTTTCATATTCATCTAAATCATAAGACTTGAGCAACATAAAGCTTATAACAGATCTATTGTTCAAAAATTCGGAAAAATTCAAACTTGGATTACCAAGTTGATCTTTGAAGGTAACACAAATAATCCTCTTTTGCGAAGTTGTGACTAGCAGACCAATTCCCTCATAATATTCTGCCATTGAAATAAATTCCGAAGTGTGAAGAGATAACTGTCCCTGATGTTCATTTTGCAAAACGGTTAAAGAGGGAACTAAACTGATGGCTTCAATATAGTTTAATTCACCAGTAATTGGGTTGATAATAACTAAATCTGGTTTGTCAGGGTTATTTAGGTTATGTATTAACTTAACTTGAGTCAATAAACCGTACTGATTTGGAGAATGATTAAACTCTAAAGTGTAAGGTCTAGTTTCAAAAGATTCATAGTCGTAAATTAAAATCCTTTGATCCGTAACAATGATTGCATTGGATGGATAAGCAGTAGAGACGAAAAGTATCTTTTCATTCTTCTCAAGAGCAGGAAATGACGTGCCTACTTTGTAAATTATATAATATTCTGATGAGGAGAGCTGATTCAAATTTGGCAGTTTTTCAAAAGAAGAAACTGAAGAAAATTGCTCAGTATTATTTGATTGCTTTAGTCTATTGGCACTAAACGTAAACCCTGACATTTTTAACCTTAGTATTGTAAAAAGAAGAAACCTGATACTTATAAATAAACACAATATTTACTTTAATGTTGAAATTATTTTGAATGAAAACATAAAACTCTTAAAGCCGGGTAATATATATTGCATTAAAAATTTAATTGCACAGCCGCCTTACATACAAAATTTTTTTTGAATTTTTTTATTTTTTCATTTTATTTTCATATCTTTTACTTTCTTAGCTATCCGTATCTATACAGTTACATATTTATACTATAATGATTAGATCAGTTAAACCAAAGAATGCACGTGCAAAGAGAGCACTTGAAAAGAAGGAATCAAAAATCGTTGAAAATGTTAAAACTGCCCTTTTCATTCCAGGTAAAACTTCTAACAAAGCTTTGCACGACATAACAGTTGATTTATCATCATTAAAGAAACCTTACATTAAAAGATTTCAGAAGAAGAACAACATTTTGCCATTCGAAGACTCAACCAGTTTAGAATTCCTAAGTGAAAAAAATGATACTTCTCTGTTAGTACTTTCTACAAACAACAAAAAGAGACCAAATAATTTGACATTTGTTCGTACCTTTGATTATAAAATTTATGATATGATTGAATTACAAGTTTTATCCAATTTTCAATTATTTAAAGATTTTAAAAAGTTAACTTTTCAAGTTGGTTTAAAACCATTATTCTCTTTCCAGGGTCATATTTTTGATACCAACCCTACTTTTATCCATATTAAATCATTGTTTTTGGATATGTTTAGAGGTGATGTTAATCAACTACAGGATGTTGCGGGTTTACAATACGTTATATCAGTTTCTGCAATTGAAGAGGATGATAACGATTCCAGTATAACTAAATTACCGAATGTTAATTTCCGAGTTTATAAATTAAAGACCTACAAATCAACAGAGCCAAAGCTAGTCAGAATAGAGCTGGATGAAACCGGTCCAAGATTGGATTTCAGAATTGGTAGAGTCCAAGAACCCTCCCTAGAGATGGAAAAAGAGGCCTTCATGGTTCCTAAGCAATTGCAATCTAAAGAAAAGAAGAACGTTCAAACTGATATGTTGGGAGATAAAGTTGCAAAAGTTCACGTCGGTAAGCAAGACTTAAACAAACTACAGACTAGAAAGATGAAAGGTTTAAAAAGTAAGTATGATCAAATTCAAGATGAAGATGCTGAAGAAGCCGAGGAAGAATATGTTGATGCCATTAGTGATGTCGAAGTGGATGAAACACAAGGAGAACCCGAAACCAAAAAAAGAAAATTGTAAACTGTAAATTTAGTTTTTTTTCTAATTTCATATAGAATTTTATCTAGGTATTAAGACTAAATCATTTTACTTCAAGTATGGGTATTTCTTTATTATATAAGGATATATATAGGCCTCATTGTATTTAAATATATCTAATAATTATTTAGTTTCAAAAAAATGAATATATTAATAAAAACTATGACCGTAGTTGCGAACAAGTGGGTTTTCCTTTTCATCATCTTCCAAGAATGAAGATACAGTACTTGGACTTTGAAAAAAACAGTATTTTTCCAACAAACTTTTATAAGATTCAGAACTGGGATCAGGTCTACCATCCAAATTTTTAGTAGCTTCAATATCATCATTAATTTTCGATTCTAGGTTATCTCCATCTTTTTTAAGTTGATTTTCTTTTGAATCAACTTTCACGTTCTCATTATCAGTATGTTCTTCGACATGACTCCTGATTTCTTCCTTTCCTTTTTGCGTTTCATTTTTCAGTCCCGGAAACTCTTGTCGTCTCCTTAGTAACGACATCGGATCATTATTTTTATACGATAGTTCAGTTCCTTTTGCTGCAGAGAAATTTTCACTCATAGCATTCAAGTTAATACCTTTATTTTGAGTTAATGGCAATAAATCAACCACGTTTAGTGATTCCATTTCAGATTTCACTGCTGCTGGTATGCTTAGAGATTTAGTTGAATTTTTATTAGAAAAATCATTACTGGTAGGACATATAAACTTTTTGGTGTTATCAAAACTTTTGGATCTTTTTAGTGTTAATGGTGTCAAAGTTGAATTAGATAGCGAAGAGTTTGTAGAATTGGCTGAAGAAATAAAAGAAATTTGAGTTTTTGAATGATCATCACTGTTATTGGATAATTTTCCTGGATCCGGTGAAGAAGCACTTGATAATTCCATAGGAAGTACCAAAGAACTTTTGTCATGTTCTTCCCTTAAAAATTTGATACAATAATTTCTATTAAAATTATTATCCCAAAATTCTTGACTTTTTGAGTTAAACCGTATACAAAATTGAAAGTGTGGAGGAGGGGAGGTGGTGATCTCATGATAATCGAAATACAATGAAAGCAAGGCAGGAACAGACATTTGGAAAACAAAACGATCATAACCTGATTTTTTTAACAATCTAGGCAAATCCGGAGTATAAGATGCATCAATATTAATAACCGTTAACCAATTATCGAAAGTATACCTGACTGTCACTGATTTAAAAAAACCGATATTTCTAACAGCAACCTGGCCTATGAGTTTTGTTTTATCCATATTTAAAAAACATCTTTCCAAAAAAACAGGTATTTCCCTATCAATTTCATCTTTATAAGAAATCTTAGGAAATTGCGAAGAATCAATATTCCAAGGCCTAATTGCCTTCCGAAAAACTTCTAAATTTTTAACTGTTTCTAGTTTAATGTAATTCCTGGAAGCTTTGAATAATTTAAAGTAAATAGATTTGATTTGATTATAATCGTATGAGCAGTTATCATCATCGTCATCATCATCCGCTTTATCATCATCATCATTAACATCATTGTCTGAATTATAAGGAGAATTGTCAGCACTAACAGAATTGGGTTTATCTTTCTCACTGAAATATCTAACATCAATATTATCACCAAAATGTACTTGTTTATAGGTTGGAGTAGACGGTAATGATTTGGAATAACCTAAAGAATTTAATTTCAAAGATGATTTAACCAATTCACCCGATTTTTTTTTAACCAAAGGATGCTGGAATGCGGAGGGACTTACTTCATAAGACATTTGTTGATTTCCAAAATAATCGGAAGATATACTATCATAGGAACTTTCAGGATTTTCATTTTCAAGATGTGTTTGATCATCGAATTGTTCCAGTTTCGAATTCATTAAGGTATTTTGTTTCATAATTTTTTCAAAATCAATTTCTACAGAGTTTGACCTTGATGGCCTACGTAAAAAGGACAACGATAAAGGAACAGAATTATCAGTTGGAGTGGAAACATCGGTCCTGTTGCCAGTATCAAGTTCTTCATCAATTCCCTTTTTATTTTCAAATAATTGTAAAGGATTTGGGATATAAGAATTTTTTGTTTCTCCAATCCGGCTATTAGGTGTATTCGTTGAATTAGTAGTATTCGAATTAGCTAAATTGCACGCTGAGAGCTGGGATGCCACAGACGATATTGAAGATTGAGTGAATAAGTTATTGGCAATTGGTACATAATCTGGTTGGTTATATATATTATTAGCATCAGTTTTAATATTAGCATTAGTTCTAGCACTAGCTCCCAGATTGTTGGGGATATTTGTCTTCCTCTTCCTTGGAGATGGAAGATAAGGCATGTTTCCGAAAAGATTATAACTAGAAGTAATATGAATATATGTTCAGTGAACTGCAGCAGTAAAATAAATTGGAAACTTATCCCGCAACAACTAAATTAAAGCTTATAATGAAGTTTAATTGCTGACTATACGGGAAATAGACCTGTATACTCAAAAGGGATGCATTAAATGGTGATAAGCTAGGCATAAGGTGATGCCAAAAAGGGTTTTTGCGCTTTGATCGCTCTTGGTTCCTCCCCGGATGCTATATTAAAAGCTGAGTGATCAAACTATTGTCCGATAAACAGAATAATAAGTTTGATGGTTTAGACTGAGATCTATATATTGAATATATATACTATAAGCTCATAATCAAAATGAACTAATATATAATAAATAAAGTCTCTAGGAATGGAAACAACTGATGGCTTTTACTTACAGCATATGCGCTGAATATAAAAGGTGTTTTCTCACAAAATTCAATCTGTCATGAATTTCTCCACGTTGTCACCGTAAATTTTTTTATATTCGGAACCATCAAGCTTAGAAACTAGAATGAAACGAGCTTTAAATTACAAAAGTAAGACAAAACAAGACTATAACTACTCACTTTGGAATATATGGGTTGCCTCTACTTTACTTAAGATCCTCCTATTCCCTGCATATCATTCTACTGACTTTGATGTTCACCGAAACTGGCTTTCTATTACTTCCATTTTATCTTTAAAAGATTGGTACAAAGACAATACCAGCAAATGGACCCTTGATTATCCTCCTTTTTTTGCATACTTTGAGTGGCTATTGTCGAGATTTGTTCCTAAAACAGTAAAACGTGATGGATGCATCGAACTTGTATCAGAGGGTCGCTATGGTTTCAAAACAGTTATTTTTCAAAGGTCAACTGTTATCTTCAGTGAAATTCTATTATTTATTGCCCTACAATGGTTTATAAACACATCAAAAACGTTTAAAGAGAAAAAAAGGAATTTCGTCATTGCTTCATCTTTAGTATTATCTCCCGGTTTGTTCATTGTTGATCACATCCATTTTCAGTATAATGGATTCCTTTTTGCGATTCTCATTTTATCGATAGTCAATGCAAAATTAGGAAATTATCTTGCATGCGGGTTTTGGTTTAGCGTTTTATTATGTTTTAAACATATATTCCTTTACATTGCACCATCTTATTTTGTGTTTTTATTATCAGCTTATTGTTTAAACCCACCAACCGTATTTCCGACCACTTTGAAAGAAGTCATATTTTTGGTCAAATGGAAACATTTATTCAAACTTGGTTTAACTGTTGTTTCTGTTTTTGCTGTTGCATTTTTACCTTTCATTTATTACGGAGTCTTTCCACAGATTGTATCTCGATTATTCCCATTTTCCCGCGGTTTGACTCATGCTTATTGGGCTCCAAACATTTGGGCTATTTACTCTTTTGTGGATAGACTTTTAATTCAGCTTTCAAACAGACTTCCAATTTTGCACAAAATTTTCAATACGGATTCAAAACTTCAAAATGTTGAATCACTAACACGTGGCATCGTTGGTGATGTTAAGTTTACCTTTTTACCACAAATTGAGCCTAACCATACTTTCTTTCTTACTTTATTTTACCAGATTCTTTCTTTAATTCCATTATTTTTGCAACCCACCTTTGAAAGGTTTATCGGATCAATGACACTTTGTGCTTGGGCTTCATTTTTATTTGGATGGCATGTTCATGAAAAGGCAATTATGTTAATAATAATCCCGATGACGTTTATAATCTGTCAAGATCGTAAGCTTTTACCACCGTTCCAGTTGCTTACGTCAGCAGGATATGTATCTTTATTTCCATTGTTGTTTGGATCTGCTGAATGGTTATTTAAGGCCTTGATTACTTTTGTTTGGTTTGTTATCTTTCAAACAAGTTTTAATGAAGTATGTCATTTGTCAGTCAGAGTCAAAACACGAGTGTTTATATTGGATAGAATGAATTTGTTTTATATGCTTTTACTAATACCTTTATGCATTGTGATCCAGATGCTAGATATCGAAAGCCGAAATTTTGGTATATTGAGAAAACTAGAGTTTTTACGATTAATGGCTTATAGTGTTTACTGTGCTATTGGAGTCATATCATCCTGGAATTCCTTCTCATGGTTATACTTTTTGGATGATACAATTTGGCTATCAAAAAACGACACGCGTTAATGAAATGGCCAAACCTATTATATATTATTTTTATATAAAAACACAATACTTAGTATACAAATTCATTAAATTTTTCTTTTCTTTCTAAACACCTTTTTAGAGATATTTGCAGAATCATCATCAGTAATAAACAGTTCAGATGGTTTAGAGTTATCTAATGTTTTCTGAGTTTTTTTATCGGCTTCATTGTCTTCTTCATTATGAAAATTTCCTTCTTGAAATCCTGTCTTCTGTTTGAGCAAATAATCAAAAATAGTCTGAACTACAAATTGATTATCAATATTGGCAAGATTAAACTTTTTCATTAAGCCCAATAGGTTTTCCTGATTTTTATTAATAATAGCATCAAAAAAACCTTCAAACAGATAATCACAAACTTTATAAAGCTTACTAGTAGTTTTGAAAACCTTTTCAACGCTATTTAAATCTTTGAAAAATGACAAAATTTCTAACCTTTTATCCGGATAGAATGCACCTAAATGTAAAATAGTGATTAAAAATTCAAAGCTATCCTTTTCAAAATTGTTTTCGAATAGTTTGAAAAAGTCAACTTCATTCATTTCATATTCCAGTTTTTCTTTCCTTATTTTTTTCTGTCCAAGTATTCTTTTTTGAATTTCTTCTTTCGACTCAAATTCATTAGATTTAAAAAATAATTCTTTAGCTTCAGGAACCAATCCAACACCAACCCATTGAACAAGCAACGTTTGAATTTCAATTCTGTACTCCGGATCATTTAATTTTAAAATTTTTTTCTCTTCAAGTGATTTCAACATTAAACATATTACTTTCATTAATTTTTGAGCATTTGACCTATTTGTAATGAACTTAGAACCATCAATGAGAACAGATTCACTGTCTTCATATTTAGTCAAATCTTCCAATTCAAACGATGCACCTCTTGATAAATATATAACAGCATTTGAAAAAAATTCATGTAGTAACATGGATTTTTCGATTTCAGATAATTCCAATTTACCTTTTCTACTAAAGCTAAATCTGGTATTTCTAGGTTCATTTGAATCGATTGGGTTACCACGACTTCCAATCAATATTTCATGAAAATAATTAATCAACCATTGATTCAACTCCAAATGTGTCAAAAACCAAATGAGAACTCTTCTATAACCAGAAACCATCAATAATTCATCAATGATACAAAATGATGCGGATGGATTGAATTTCACCATTTTTTCAAAATTATTATCAGTTTTAAGTATATCATATACCACATCCGTATTAACAGTAGGATCATTTTGCTTACTGGCCAACTCATTATCGTCCATTAAAGTTGCTTCATATTCATACTGAACCACCCAAGCAACGCTAGATATAATTTTCTCAGATCTTTGAGTTGATATCGTTTCTCGAGTCATAGATTTCAATTCATCGATCAAGCAAACCATGGGAGTAATAAATATTGTTGAATCTTCCTGTGATAGTTTTAATAGTTTAATAAAATCACTGGTTAGATTATTGTTATCACCACGCGGTATATCACGCCAATCACGGCCTTCAGAATCAAACTGATATTTCTTACCTAAATTGGATCTCATTGCAACTGGAACATCATTTAACGTGCGAAAAGAACACATTTTCGAAGCTATACCGGATAAAGTAGAATCAAAGCCATTTAAATCTTCCAACTCGCTATTAAAAAGTTCCTGTTGCTCAGATTCTTCATTTTCATTATTATTATTGTCCTCTTCTTCATCTTCAAAAATACAATGGCACTCAGGATGTAGTTCATATTCCCTTTCATATTCATACTCATGTTCACTCTCATCATCATCCTCTTCAATCAGATCTTCTTTTCCAGTGAATTCGCTTTTATAAACAATATTATCCATACTGTCACTGTCATCAATAAGAGTTAATTTGTTCTGACTATTGTCATCCACTAAGTCGTCTCCTCCCATTACTTTCTTGAAATTTTGTTTATGATGAACATGATAAAGATCATCAACATCATCTTCTAATTCTAGTTCAAACATATATTTGATATCTTCATCATACCTATCTTCAGGTTCAAAATTGAACAAAAGCTCTGTGACATCTTCTAAATCGCTACCTAAAACAAGTAATGCAGCAACATAAATTCTCATGTCAGATGTAATAGATCCATTGCCAGCTTTTCTACCCCATGGACTCATAAAATTGATTAAAGATTCATGTTTTAAATCGTGGATTCTTTCTTCAAAGTCGTCATTCAAGATTAATGCAATAATAGATCTCAACGCAGACGCACCTTTAATAATGTTTCTAATGACCTCTGGATAACCGGGAAAATTCAGCTCTTCATCTCGTCTGTCAATTTCTATACCCAGCAAGATTATTTTAGTTTGATTTTTCCAAACTTGCAAAAAAAATGATAGGAAAGGATTCAAACAGATGTTTTCATTGGATTTGTATAATTTATGAATGATCAACACTGAAACTACAGAAATCGAATATAGCAAAGTTAAGTGATGAAAGTCAGACGCAATATTAGATACGTTTGATAGATTATCATGTGGTATCCATTTAGATAATTCATCAATCCAATGTTTTTCGTCGTTATTAATGCTTAATAACCTTGTTTCGTTATCACAATTTAAAATTCTAAATATTTTTTCTAATATTGAAGCCAAATCAAAAGCCATCTCAAACTTAGGCACCGCAATTTCCTCATTATTTTGATAATCAGGTAACATTAAAGAAATGACTAAATCAGATACTAAGTCCACTGACAAAATCATCTCATTATTTTCACCAGTATCAAAAGGTTGAGTATAAGGATCACACAAAGCCGCTAAAGTTGAGAAGACTTTCCAAAATTTCTCTTGATCTTCAATTGAATCTTTCTGAGGACTAACAATTCTTAAAAACTTAAAAAATGCAAGATGAAATTTCAAAGGATCGAAAAAAGCCCTTGAAAATTCTATATCAAAACTATATTGATCTTCATAATCATCATAGTCGTCATTGTCATTGTCGTAATCATTATCATTATCATCGTTATACTCATCACTTTCATTAAAGCATTCTCCGTTTTTATCATCACACCGATAGCCATCAATATACTTTTCATCATAGGATTCATCAATAAGCCTTCCATTATTTTGATCCATGTATTCTATAAGGTTATCTGGGGTCACAGCGTCAACAGTATTGGTAGATTTCGAGGAAATCTGCTTTTGTCTCTGTTTCTTACTGACCTCGATACTTTTATATTTTCTTAAAGGAATATTGCAAGCTTATATATATTGAACGATTAGTTGTTAAGAGAGAAATTTAGAAATGAGATTCTCTCAAAAATTACGTCGGAAGTTCGATGTTTAAATTGATGGGGTCAGAATTATTATATGAAGAAGACTGCTAATTACAAGTTATCATAATAGAAAAATGCTTCAAAAATGGCGAGAAGGAAATTAAATTAATATGGTGCACAGATGCTTCAAATATCGCTAAAAACTCTAAAATAGGAAAAGCAAACGATAATTTTGAAAAACTATATCCAGTACAAACTCAAAATGTTTCAAAAAAGTTATCATTTTTTCAATGCTAGTTTCATTTAGTCGCATTTCAAACAAAGTAAATTAAAAATTACAACTAAGCACGAACTACCCAAGACTTAACTTGCAGTGTCTGTAATCAAAATAAAAATTCTATATGTATATGTATGTGTAGTATATAGTAAAATAGTAAAAGTTAAAATAATTAGGGAATATCTAGCCCAGCTCAACCCGATTCTTGTTCCTTTTTCATTTGCTCACGCTTCCAAAATTTCAACAACAAATCACCGTATCGATTCATTTCTTCTACTTGAATCATCAATTTAAAATCCAACAATAATAAAAACTGCAGTTCCAAATGATTTAATTCATCTAATGGTAACCCACCAACTTTGGCATACCTTGAGTTTTTGTAAAAAACATCACTGAAAAACTTTGATGCAACAGTAATACCACTAATAATCAAACGATGAATATTATAACTATCCATAACAAATACTTGGTTCTTTTTGGTGTCATTGATACTATTTTTATCGATGTTCTCTCCTTCATGTCCATTTGAGTCTATGTCATCTCCCATTTGGTCATCACCGTCACCATCAACATCTTTAACATTATTATTATTATTATTATTTGCACGTTTTGCAATTCGGTCAAAATACACCAATAGACTTAAAAATACATCGTTTGTGACTGGACAATATTTCAGAATTCTAGTAAGATAGGCATGTAATGAAATGGCAGGAATATTTCTCCCATGAAAAGCTAAAACATTAGCAGTATATTTGTTATTACCTAATAACCCTCCTACACCAGAACTAGTTCCAATACCAAAATTGGTACCACTGTTAATACTTGAATTATTATTATTATTATTATTTGATGAATCACTGTTATTATGAACAGCATGAGGATCAGGATGGAGCATATCGTTAGCTTCAACAATTTTTTGAAGTAATGCAGATAACATTAGTAAAAGATCTTGCACCGGGTGTTCGGCGATATTTAGATGTTCTAGTTCTGTAATGTTTTGAGAAGTTTGTGGTTGCATATTTGCAGAATTTACGGAAGTTTGTTTGAATTGTTCAAGTTGATCCATTGGTGGATGCTTGGAAACAGATGAAGAGACATTATTATTAATATCATTTGTTATAAAATTTGGTTGGTAATTATAGTCATAAGTTGAAGTTGGATTAGTGGGAGCCGAAGCGGATATGAACTGATGATGCAAATGAAGATATTGTTGTTGGGATTGAGAAGGAGGTAGTGGCGGTGGCATTTGTGCATCTTGATATAAAGTGCTTGAAGAAGAAGTTGTTGAAAATGCAATATCTTTAGTGACATCAGTTGTCGCCGTTGCCGGAGTTGGTTGAGGCGTGAACCCTATTTGGTGTTGAGGATCAAAATTTATATTATTATAATTAGATGAATATGATGAGCTAATTTGACTCGGAGTATTAGATAAGGGAATATGATTAAAAGAAGATTTTCGAAGAAACTGACTATGAATTGACGAATCATTTAATTGTTGTATTTGTTGTGGTTGAGTTTGAGTCTGAGTTTGAGTTTGACTTTGGAGTTTCGTAGTTAGTAAACTCCTTCTTCCCGCAGGAGCAAACGATGATGCATTTGACTGAGAAATAAAGGATGTATTGCCAAATGATTGAGATAGATTAGGCAAACTTGAGTTTGTATCTAAAGAGCTGGCTCTCGAATTAAATGAGTTTCTGTGCAACAAAGATGCATGTGGAGGGTTTGCAGTGGGACTATTATATGAAACAAAGTTCGAAGGAGATGTTGTTGAGGTATATGAAGAAGAAGATGAAGGATGAAATGTGTTCTGCTGATAGAATTGAGGTGGTTGATGTAGTTGCTGCTGCTGTTGTTCCTGTTGATGTTTCATTGGGTCTATCGAAGAAGGAATATCCAGGCTAGAGTCTGTATGAATATTTTGTGACACGATGGCTGAGACTGGATCGTTTTTAGCTGCGTTGGAGTTATACATGGTTGGAATAAGAATACAATATACGTAAATGTAATTAGCGATATGCCAATAAGAAAATGTCAATAATAATTACCACGAGCGGCCAGAAATTAGGTGAGGACAAATTGTTACCACTATTTATTTACTGCACCTGGCTTGACCAGATTGTTAACTACCATACTCTTATAGCAACCAGCTTCTATTAAAGTTTATTGAGATAAAATCTAAAACATAATAAATCCAATTTATTCTCTAAAATGATATAAAAATATATATTTACAACAACAAATACATAATATGATAAAAAATTCATTTATAACCTCTATTTAAACCCAAAATATTCCTCAAAATCATCAACTTGAAGGATGTTCTTTCCTTGTTTCGCTTCTTCGACATTTTTAGCAAATCTAACCTTGTTAATATTCTTTTGATTTAATTTTTTTTCTTCAACTTCAAGCTTATGGACATAAAGAATATCGTCTCTAAATTGTTCTTCTCCAATCTTTGTATTCAACTGAAATGGTTTGAGGCTTTCCACAACCTTGAGTGGTAAATTAAATAGTTCTAAATTGTGCTGTTGAGTATTCAAAATAGTGTTTGTGAAAACTGAATTAAAAGGAGTAAATTTTTTAACAGTATTAAAATAAGGGCTATAATTGTTACTATAAATCTGTCTATGATTTTCCTTTTTGGTCCGTTGATAAGTTTCTAAGTCTTCCATTATAGTTGAAACCTTTGATTTCTTTGACTTTTTTGAACTAATTGATATCGGTTGCCTGTTTTTGTAGGACCTAGTGATATTGCCACGATCCTGCTTAATTGGCTCTAACATAGGTTTATAATTGTTAAACAACATATCCAACATCACATCCTTCTTCGAAATGTGCCAAGTTTCCGGAACTTTAGGCAAGGATTTAGTTATGTATTTCCTGAAAGTTTTGGTTTTGGACAGCTGCTTTGTAGAATCAAAGTTTTTGGCGATTAAAGAGCCAATAAATGGATCATTAGAGACTGTATTAGTAGATGTAGATGTCAAAGCTGTATTATCCAATATTCTGGATGTGGTGACAGGAGAAGCACTAGAAGTTGCGGTAGAAGATTGTCTGGAAATGCATAATATAGAAGATCTAGCACTGAATTTATAGATTGGAGCAATCATAACAGGAGGTAACAAATAATAAGGATAGTAGAGAATATATGAAGAGGAAAAAAGTTAGAGAGAAGGAAAAATTCTTAAGCCAGAAACAAAACAACCGTTCACACCACTCTTATCTGATAAGAGCGAAATAGAGGAGACTGAAACAATTACTGTTTCCATTTATCCCCGATATCTTTCTGTTTGTGTTTTGGTTGTTCACAAACTATCACCCCAAACCATGAATGCCTCACACAGAAGATTGCTCAAGGAATTCAAAGCATTATCCACAGAATCATCTTCTTTGAAATTACAAGGCATACACGTAATCCAGCCTATAGACCCAACAAACCTATATCATTGGGAGGCGTTCATACAGGGCCCCCCCAACTCCCCATACCATGAGTCAACGTTTAAGTTACTTATTTTCATACCTAATACTTACCCACTTGAACCTCCAAAAATGACATTTCAATTTATTCAAGATGTAGAAAAGTTGAATTCAATAAATACTGAATTGCATATGGTAAATCCACCCACCTGTTACTACTTTCCACACCCAAATATACATCCCCAAACTGGTTCAATATGTTTGGATATTTTAACAAGTGAAAAATGGTCACCTGCTTGGACCTTACAAACAGCTGCATTGGCAGTTATAATGTTGCTAGGAGATCCCGAACCAGATAGCCCATTAAATGTTGATATGGCAAATATGGTGAGAAGTGGTGATCAGTTAGCCTTACAATCCCTAGTTAGTTATTATTTAAATAAATATTCTGCTTTATAAATCTCTATAATAAGATCTTTAATTTACCGTTCACTATAACAAAATTATTAAATTACAGAAAAGGGCAATATAGAAAATTTGTATTAGGAAGAAATTTATATTTTAAGTTTAAATAATTTTAAAATAAATTGTTTATTTCTTAGACTTTTCAGCTTGGTCCTTTAAAACCTTCTTGACAATCTTTTGTTCTTCAATTAAGAAAGCTCTAACAATTCTTTCCTTGACACAGTTAGCACATCTGGAACCACCGTAAGCTCTAGAAACAGTTTTTTGAGTCTTAGAAATAGCAGCGTATTGTCTTGGTCTTAAAGTAGCAACACCTGGTAAAGCAATACCACAGTCACCACATTTTGGTCTGGATGCTTGCTTTTTAACGTGTTGGGCAATTAACTTACCACCTGGAGTCTTGACAACCTTAATTTGGTTAGACTTAGTATTGTCTTCAGAATTCAGAGTAAAGAGATGTTAGTAACAATTCGTATGTGAGGGAATAAAAACATAAAGTATGATAAATAGTTGATGAAATTCAGAAGATTTGATCTTATATCATCATCTTATATTATGATGAATTAAATGGAAAGAATATTTATTAGCTATTCAACGATCCAGCATATTCATTGATAAAAGCTGATATCAAGTCAAGTATTGACATTATATTTGGTCTGATTATAAATACGGATCCAATAAATAGGTCTATTAGTCAATTACATTCTTTCTATTATTTATTTGATGCCCATATGATTTATAATTTATTCCAAATGTTATGATAATGATAGATAAATTTGTAGCTCCATTTGATTAATCTTCTAAATTTCCACTAAAAACTTTACTCATTTGTACATACATGGATTTCTTCTTCTGAAAGTAACTCTTTGAGCCATTTTTAAATGATACTATATGGTTGCTGTATATGTAAGAAGTATACTACGATAATAAAGTCAAGTATTAAATTTCAAAATCAAGATGAAAATGAAAAATTTGCTCCAACTGAGAGACGAGAGTGAAGAGAGAGCCTCACGGTAAGGAAAGAGCTCAATGCAATTGGGACTGCGCGACAAAAAAGAGTACGTAGTACTCCGTACACCACACACGTTATATTTAAAGCCCTCATAAATATCACGTGCGCGCTAAACTTATTTTATTAAAAAGTAATGGTGCACGGATGAAACTCAAGGTTATGGCTCCAGCATGTTCTGCATACCATCAAACGGAGTTAGCGATTGGCTTTATTTTAATGTCGATAAAAGTAATCAAATCGTCAGCAATTTTTATATGCTCTGGTTAATCTAAAGGCAATTGATGATATTGTAAACAGAGAAGTCAATTATTTATTTATTTAAACTATATCATATTATAAATGTAAGTTATAATTGTAATCGTAATTGTTAATGTTAGAGAGTAATTCATTTTTCAACAGCGATGACTTCCATTTCAACTTCAACACCTAATGGCAATTCCTTGACAGCAACACATGATCTCGCTGGCTTATGAGCATTAAAGTATTTGGAATAAACCTCGTTAAATTTACCAAAGTTAGCCATATCGGTTAGAAAAACATTAACTTTAACGATCTTCTCCAATTCAGAATTGGAATCCGCTAAGACACCAAGACAGTTTTTGATAACTTGATCAGCCTTGTCTTTGATATCACCTTCAACTGGTTTGCCCTCTATAGTGTATGGAATTTGACCTGAAACATAAACGAAACCGTTGGCCTTAATAGCGTGAGAATATGATGCAGCAGCAGGTGGAGCTTTAGTGGAGATAACAGGAGTAATGGTAGAGGACATTCTAATAGAAGCTTTAGTTAATAAAGTAGATTGTTTAAGTAAGGGGGAAAACATTTTACAGGAAGAACAATCTTTATAGAATTTGTAGACGGATTAATTGCTTAGTTAAAAGTAGTCGGTTGAAACAAAGGGAGGTTTTCTCGCCCACACGCTATCCAATTAAGTAAATTAAATTATGATAAGTAAATTTCAACAGTTTATATTTCAGTTAATTATTATATATAATTATATATACATGATTATTTACATTTAAAGCATACTATTACCAAAATATCATTCGTTTATTTACAGGATATATTAATTGACATAAATCTATTGTTTTCTCTCGTCAATACCTTCCACAATTTCACCGGTTAATGGCTGCTGTTGCTCCAACTTTTCCTTCAAAACTTTTTGAGCTTCGAAGTCTGCTAAGTTAGCTTTTTGATTGGAATTATAAGCCCTTTTTTGTAGTCTTTCAGCATCCTTGATTGGCCCATCTTGAAGTGCCTAAAATAAAAAAACGGAAATAAAACTAGTTAGTAATAAATTATAATACTAATTTTTATTAAGAAAATAAATGATTCGTTTCATCATTAAATAATAATGAACCCATTATAGTGGATTGACCTAGTTTCCAGTTTAAAAAGGAAAAATCAGCTCTCTATAAATTGATTCATTTGCAAGACTCTGCCTATTGATAATGTATTTAAAGTAACTGATTATCGGTTTTAAAAAAAACTAAAACAATGTAAACTTCAATAAAGACCTCAAAATTTGAAGAGAGGACAAAACGAACATAGTTGCCTAAATTGCATAAATTGCATAATTTTATACTCACATCCTTTTCATATTCAGCCATGTAATAGACACCATAAATGGTACCAACACTGAGAACTGTACTTAATGCAAGTGTAATTTTAGAGGCTCTTGACATGTCTTTGAGTGTATAAACTTTAAGTTGAGATCCTTTCTTTAATAATTCGTTGCTTCATTTTATTCACTCAAGGGTTTTGAATATTTTTAGATTTTTCCGGTGTGATGATGATAGCGAGAATCCAAAAAGTTTTTTTTTTGAAGATTTAACGTAAACCATATAGTAAGGATAGAACACTTATTTCGTTTAATACTTTACTCTTTCAAAATAAACTTCTCATTTTAGTTTAAACATCTCGAATAATGCACTTCTAAGAGAAGAGAAAGAAAAATTCTCTTACTAGAGTATTTAGATATTATCAGAATACCAACGAGATTTGTTATTTATTTATTGGTATCGGTAATATGCAATATATTTCCTTTTAGCTATACACTGTTGTTAGCCCATTCCAGGTAAGAAGTTTTTCTTGGCATATGCAAGTTCAAACATTCACTGACCTGACTTTCAGTCAATTATCCTGAATTTGTTAGATCTTCGTCTTACTTAATACATTATTATACATACTATGATATAGATGTCCATATACGAATCACGTAAATTACATAACTAAATAAATAAATAAATAAATAAATAAATAAATTAGAAACTTGGAGAGATTATGTGCTGATTTAGGTTTATGTGTAAACTATTCGGTATGTCAAGAACTAAAAGTGTGACAAACCACAAAAAAGCATAAAAAAATGAAACAAAAATATCCGACACCATAAACATTCAGAATGTATAAGAATGCTAAGTGTATATGCTATGTGTATATATACTAACTATAAATATGAAATTAGAAAGTTAACTAAAACTTACGTTTATTTAATCCTTTTCTCTATTTTCAATATCCTTTTCACTCAACTTTCTGTCATCCGGTTTAATAACCAATTCTTCATTTTCAACACTAACCCTAACAACATCTCCATTCTTCACTTCACCTTTCAACATCATGATACTCAGAGGGTTCAAAACACATCTCTTAATCAACCTATTCAAAGGTCTAGCACCATATCTTGGTTCGTAACCATGCGTAGTCAACCAATCTTTGGAAGCATCATCCAGCAGTAGTTCAATACGTCTATCAGCCAAACGATCTTGTAAATCTCCAATGCGTAAGTCAACAATATTACGTAACGCATGTTTAGACAATTTATTGAAGATAACAACATCATCAATACGATTGATAAATTCAGGAGAGTAAAATTGACGCATAGTATCTGCGACCGCTTCTTTATCAGGTTTATCCGATAACATAATTTCTTGACCAATATTCGAAGTCATAATAATTAAAGTATTCCTGAAATCTACTTTGTTACCTTGTGAATCCGTTAATTTACCTTCATCCAAAACTTGTAATAGCAATTTAGAAACATCTGAATGTGCTTTCTCAAATTCATCAAATAAAATTACAGAATAAGGCTTACGACGAACTTTTTCCGTCAATTCACCACCCTCTTCATAACCAACATATGAAGGA
The DNA here is from genome assembly GCA_019155655.1 of Kregervanrija delftensis. Lineage (NCBI taxonomy): Eukaryota > Fungi > Ascomycota > Pichiomycetes > Pichiales > Pichiaceae > Kregervanrija > Kregervanrija delftensis. Next base: position 1,716,081 of record JAFMZF010000001.1, on the reverse strand, counting down.
GGAGCACCAATCAATCTCATAATAGAATGTTTTTCTTGAAATTCAGACATATCAAACCTAATAATGGAATTCTCATCATCAAATAAAAATTCAGCAACAGCTTTAGTCAATTCAGTTTTACCAGTACCAGTTGGTCCCAAAAACATGAATGAAGCAATTGGGCGCTTCTCATCAGTTAAACCAGCTCTTTGCAATCTGATTGCATTTGAAATTGAAGTAATAGCCGCATCTTGACCAATGACTCTACCTTTTAACGCTTCTTCCATGTATAATAATTTATCCTTCTCACCTTTCATCATACTTTGAACAGGGATACCAGTTGCTTTTGAAACAACTCTAGCTATATCTTCGGGAGTAATAGACTCATGAAGCAAAGAACCCGAACCCTCTTCTTCATTCTTAGCAGCGTCTTCTTGTTTTGTAATCAATTCATTCAATTTATCTTCAAGTGAAGGGATAGTATCGTATCTTAGTTTAGAAGCTTGAGCAAAATTACCTTCTCTTTGGTTAATTTCCAAGTCATGTTTTGCTTTTTCAATTTCTTGCTTTAAAGTTTTAATTCTATCCAATTCTGATTTTTGAGTTTCCCATGTTTCAGTCAATCTTCTCAATTCTTCTTGTTTACCTTTCAAATTATCTTCTAATTTATCCCTTCTTTCTTTACTAACTGGATCTGTTTCTTTCCTTAATGATTCCAATTCAATTTGAATAGTCATAATCGCTCTATCTAACTCCTGAATAGTATCAGGTTTTGATTCATGCTGTAACCTTAATGCAGAACAAGCCTCATCGACTAAATCAATAGCCTTATCAGGTAAGAATCTATCAGTGATATATCTGTTACTATAAACAGCAGCAGTAACCAATGCAGAATCAGTTATTCTAACACCATGGTGAACTTCATATTTTTCTTTTAAGCCTCTTAAAATACTGATAGCGTCCTCGACAGTTGGTTCATTAACTAAAATTGGTTGGAAACGTCTAGCCAATGCAACATCCTTCTCAATGTATTTTTTATATTCATCAATTGTAGTTGCACCACAACATTGTAATTGACCTCTGGCTAAAGCAGGTTTTAACAGATTACTAGCATCAATAGAACCCTCACTCTTACCTAAACCTAATAAGATATGTAATTCATCGATGAATAAAATTATTGTTTCATCTAATTCATCTAGGATAGACTTTAAGCGTTCTTCAAATTCACCTCTATATTTGGCACCACTAATCAATGAGCCTAAATCCAGAGCAATAACTTTCTTGTCTTTCATACTTTCAGGAACTTCACCTTTGACAATTCTTTGAGCTAAACCTTCTAATATTGCAGTTTTACCAGTACCTGCATTACCAATTAAAACTGGATTATTTTTAGTACGACGAGACAAAATCTGAATGGTACGACGAATTTCTTCATCACGGCCAATAACAGGATCAAGTTTACCATTTTTAGCCATTTCTGTTAAATCAGTTGCATACTTTTTAAGTGCTGGTTCATCCTTTTGATCGGGATTCATACGCATCTCAACAAACGACGGAATCGATGTATGGAATTGTCGAGCACTAATATTATTTAATCTAGGAAATTCAAAATTATTAATTACATTTGATGGCGTGAGTGCTCTATTTGCATATATCGTTGTAAGTTTTGGATAAAACGATTTGATAAGTCTTGATTGATTAACACGAGGGTATATTTTATTGAAGTTGTTTGACTTGATTGATCTTTGTAACATATTTATTTAAAAAATTATTTTATATAAGTAGATTAAAGAAAATTAAGATAAAATGTGAACGTAAGGAATTGAGCTGATTAAATAGGGAAGCAATTAATGGACAATTACAATCTGGTGATAAATGATAACTAAGATGGATAGATCGGGAAAAAGTTGTTAGGTGCATTCTGGATTTTTCTAGAAAATTCCGGGGTGAACGGACTTTGATCTAGGTCGATCGACGTATTGTGTCAATTTATATAATAATTAATGGCTGTGCTAAGAAAATTGATTTTTTTTCACTCGTTTCTTTTTTTTTTTTTTTTTTTTTTTTTTTTTCCTAAAGAATTTTTGCATTGCCAATGAATTTATTCAAAAATCCAATTTTATTGTTGCAATTGTTTTATTAAAACTTTCTTATTTACTTTGCCACTTTTTTGGTTTCTTCTCCTCCTGAATATTAATTTTAAACAGAAAATGTCAGTTTTAACCCCAAGAAAGAGAGAAAGATCTACTTCTTCCACTACTACTTCTTTTAAGAAGAGAAAGCTCATTAAGTCAAATTCTATCGTTTCCTCCGACGCTGAAAATGATGCCGAAGATGAAAATGATATGGACAACTCACAAGATGAAGATGACATAAATTTAATTTCTTCTTCTGAAGATGAAGAAGAAGAAGATGATGATAAAGATTCTTCTCAATTAGAAAATAAGAGGCGTAAGAAATATACTAAAAGGGATTTAAGGTCTTGTTTCACCTCTTTCATCAAACAAATGCATAATATTACACATCCTTCTAATGTAACAATTGATATAGATTCTGAAATGAAGCTTCAAAGACAAAGAAGATTGATTGAACTTGATCTAATATCTTCATCTTCTGATGATGTTGATTCTGATTCAAATTTATTTGATAATTACTTTTCATTGAATCAGTCGGACGATGATGACAACGATGATATACTGATAGCTGATACTTTCAATAAATCGAAATTTAATAATATGATTCCATTTGATAATATCAATAGTATCACCACAGGTTCCGAGCAAGTTGATAATATTATCGATCAGTTTAAAAATTATACCGATAATGATTTACTTAACCTTTCATTTACTTCTTCAAATTTGGAACAACATGAACCGACAGTTTCAAATATATTAAAAATTCAATTATCAACAGAGAATTTAATTCAAAACTCTGAATTGAATAATAATTTAATCTCTCCAACTTCTTCTTTCAATAAATTATTAAACGAGGATGATAGAAGTCAAAAATTAGTCTTTCAAAATGTTCCTGCAATAAATATTAACATTAGCACTAACAATAATATTAATACTTCATCGCCGATTCAACTAAATGATTTCTTAAACTTGGAATCAACCCATGAAGAACAATCATCACAATTGTCTACTGATACCCCTTTCAAGAAATTTGAATACAGGCACAATCATGGTGGTATTAATTTTGCACTCACACCACAGCAACCAAAGCGTAAGAAGACAAAAGCTTTGAATCGTAGAGCATTGTACTTTGGTAATTCGAGTGAGATGGTTAATAATGATATGATTGCACTTAATGAATTTTTAGTTTAAATTATATTCATTTAATTTTTTGACGTTACCTTTACCAGTTTATTTTCAATTTTTACTATATGCTTCATTCTTTTTTATTTTTTGTTGTTTTTGTTTGAGTAATATTTAATATTCATAATTATTTTGTCCCGTGCGATTGTGTTTATAGTTTACTTTTATTTACGATTATTATTTAGCTTGCTTAATTATTTATTTACTACTATATTTAAACTAATCAAATTCCCATTTCTTGCAAAGTCGCAGCTCTGAATAAGATCAGGAAACCAAATAATTGTTCAATTCGCTCGCACTGGAGTTTATTTCTTATCGACATTCGTTTCTTGTCAAATCAATCAACAGTAATTCCTTTCTTTAAACAATATACATTATAATGTCCATATCTGAAGAAGTAAGTAAAATAAATCAATAATTAGGTGTTTAACATTTTATTCTCAATATACTGACATTCTAATATCTTGTAGACACAATTAAAAACATGCATTAAGACTAGTACTGCCAAACTCGAATTTAAATTGAATAAGCAACGATCACTCTCTAAGCAATCTCTGCATTTTGTCACTCTCAGTTTACATGAATTATCACAAGTGGATATAAAATCTAGACAATTTGAGCGTGGGTTAGGTTTGGTGAAGGTCAGGTTGGCGGAATTGGTTAGAGCTGATAGAGTTGCTGATGTCTGGGAAGAGTTATTAGGCGAACTTGGTGTATTGGGTTTGACCTATAATAGTTTGATAACAATAAAAATTTTGGAGAAGGAAAAAGAAAAAGAGAAAGAAAAAGTAAGAGAAAAAGAATATGGGAAATCTAAAAAGGAACCATCAGTTACTACTACCATTGAATTGAGTAAAATTGAAAAAGTTGTTCGGAACATAATTGTTGCTAGCTCCTTTATTGGAAATGATGTCAAAGAATTACGTAAATTAAGTTATATTTTAGGTCATATTATGGGTAAAGAATTTAGCGAAAAGTGTAATGATATCGATGAATTAACAAGTGAAGTTGGATATGAAGATGAAAATTCGGAGTTGGATTTGGAAGATAGAGTTTTTGTGGAAATACTGAGGAAATTAAGAGGTGAAGGTGAAGAGCTTGTAGTCGAACAATATCTTAAAGAGATATGTAATGGCTATAGAATTGATTTATTTAAGGAAGGTAAGTACAATGATGAACAACCAGCCGAAAGTGAATTTAATATTCAAGATGATGTCGAAAAGGGAACCAATTCTAGTACAACCGAAAGGTCTAAAAGTAAGAGCACTGATTTAGATGATTTAAAAAAACGATTCGAAGCTTTAAAGAGAACTTAATTGTGCTATTTTTTTATCTTTTATTTATTACTCATCTAATTACTATACCTGATTTATATAGGATCATGGTAAAACCACTTAAAATTAATTCATAAGCAACCAGTATTAACAAACTCAACCAAGGTGTTGAATCAAGAGTATTGTACGTCAAGTTAATTAAACCAGTCAATAAGTTGGAAACAATAAACAAAACAAGACTATTGATATTAACGGCAATTAAGGAATCTGGAATTGTTTTATTGGATGAAATAGAAGTAATATCAGTATCGACCTTAATATCGTCACTGTCATTAACGATTTTGACGTTAATCGAACCCCAAATATAATCTTCAATCAATTTATATAAAAACAAAAATGTGCAATTATATGCGCTAACCCAAATAACATACAAGAAATTGGCCATTCTTCTGGAAACCCCATAGATGAAGCAAGTGTCAACTACATAATAGACCAATTGAAAAAAAACCGCCGTGCTAAACAAGGACTGGAGTGGAGTTAAAGACCATTTGTTATTCTTCATTATTTCAACTTTACTATTGGTTAATCTGAACAAATTATGCGGAGTTGGAACAACAGGTAATATACAAGATCCTAATGATAGCCCATTCAAAAAAATTGCAAAATAACCGAACAATGAACATAATCCTTCCTTATTATCGGATATAAAACCATTTCTATCAGCCATAACAATATATTCCAACAATCCACCTTTAACTAATGCAAATTCATATCCAACAATAACAATTAAGCTGAAAATAATTGGCGAAACCTTTAATATCACAGGTGATAATAAATTAGCCATCAAAGGCATACAAGCCAAGGTGAAGAAAAAATTCCACTGTTTACCATATTCTGTAACATGTTCCTGGTAATCGACGGATTTAACACTAACTAATCTAACAAATCCCAGAATAAATATAGGTAATGAACTTTTAATAGCTTTAAACATATTGCTAACGTAGTTATATTTTCCAATAAAATGTTGCCTCAAAAATGATCTTGCAGTAATCAGACCCATTGAAAAAACAAACGATCCAACGCCAAGATCCATCAAGCTTGTTCCCCAAGTTTCAACTTTGGCAAATCTACGAGGGAAGATATCAAAGTCAACTGCCATTATACAGATACATGTAATTATCATCATTTGTGCCCTGTAAACTGTAATATAACTTTTAAAAGGTAAAAACTCTTTAATTGTCAATTTGTTCAAGTTAATAAGAATGGATCGTTGCTGTAGAGGCTTACTTGGTTGAGTGAGTAAAATAATTGAAATCGGTAATGCATTGAGTACGATCAATAGCGCAATATTGTTGGCATATATGGTAGTTGAAAGCAAAAGATTGTTCCAGTTGAATAAAAAGTCTAAAGCAATGGATAAAGCTGATGATTTGTTTTGATTGTCAAACAGAGTTGTTCTGTTCTTGACAACGCACCAGATTAAGTATGAAATAGCTGAGATCGAGGTGACTTTGTAAACATCCCAAGTGGATCCACCCATTAAATCAGACACAAACTGTTCTTTCCGTTCCTTCAATGAAGACATTTAGTATGTTGCATAAATTTTACAATTAGAACTGAGATGACTCAAGAAAGAACCCGATGACGTGGTTTCGAACGGAATAGGACCAAAAACAAAAATACTAAAACAAAAACGCGATGAGATGAAAAAATATTTGTTATCTCTCGAATTGGGTTCTTGATTCCTTTTATTATTGCATAGTTGAAAACCATGGATAATTGTATAGAAGAACAAAAAGATGAGTGGGAGGCACTCAAGGCAATATATCCTGACATAATTATTGATCAAACACCTAAATCATCGGCATGGAACAAGAAACCACTTCCGAAGTTTCAATTACTAATTGCATCAGATGCTGATGAACAACCAGTCTGTTCCTTGATACTCTCAGTGGAATTTACTGCTACATATCCATTATCACCACCAATATACAAAATATCGAACATTCAAAATATTATGGATTCTCAACTAGGTATAATCAAGAATAAATGTGAGAATGTAATCAAGGAATATAAAGGTCAACCTTTGGTGTTTATGATGTATGGAGATATTTCAGATTATTTAAATGAAATTCAATCGACGATCAAGAACGAATCTTTAGAGGAGGAAAGAAAAAAGAGAATTGAAAAAGAAAAAGAAGAATTGGAAAGACAGCAACGGCAAGAGCAAGAAAAATGGGAACAACAGAGAGAAAAAGAACAAGAACTTTTGGATGAAATGGTGGAACGAGAGTTGCAGAGAAGGAGTAATTTTAATAGTAACAATGTAGAGTATTCCGAATTGAGCAAAAATGAAACACAGAAAGCTGATTTGGATGACTATTTAATTCCCACCGATAATAGACAAGATTACTTTATATTCGATAAACCGATCAATATTCAGTTGAATTACATTAGTTTTTCTTTTAAAGCTGTTACAGGGTTTGTTCCAATTGAACCAGTGGGACTATTGAAACATATTTCAAAACAATATCTAGTCAAACCATATCTTAATGATGATGATCCTACCCTTCAAGCAATTAAAGAATTATCGAAGGAAGAAAATTCAAGCATTAATAGAAAATATGGTAAAAACAAAAAGGGGTATGAGAAAAATTTACAGTTTTTATTAACTGAAATTGAATTATCAAATCCTTTCTGGAAAACAAGTCAAGGTAAAAAGGCTATACTAACATTAGAGAAGGAACTTCAAGCGGTTTGCAAATTACGACATGAGAATATTGATAGGCTCATTACTTTTAACATTGAAAAGAGAGAAATTTTATCTAATGGTGAACTATCATTAAACAATTCAGCTGCAAAGAAAACAAGTAAGAAATTAATAAAGGAAAATGAAAAACTATGCATTTGGAAAATTAGGATTTTATCTGAGTATTCCGAAAGCTTGGGTGATCTTTTGCAAATGATCTCCTTTATTAATTTAAACTCAACTAGAGAATGGATGATTCAGTTACTGGAAAGTTTAGAATACCTTCATAAGCAAGGATTCATACATAGATGCATTACACTCGACTCCATCCAAGTTCACCAGCCTGAGGCTATGGGTTCAACAACAGTAAAATTATCAAATACCGCATATGCATATACGATTATTGATATGGTCTATCATTTTCCTAATTTAAGTCGGCATGATGATATAGATTTGTTTCCATTTGATGCAAATGGATGGATTGCCCCTGAAAGACTTAATCCGAAAAATAACAGAGTTTTTTTAAAGCCACAACGTAAGACAGATGTTTGGGATTTAGGTGTTATTTGCTTGCAAATGCTTTTGGGTACTGATATTATTTATGAATTTCAGAGTCCAATTGATTTTTTAACAAGTTGTAGCGGATTAGATGATGCAATTTACACTTTTCTCCATAGTATATTTGAGTTGAAGACCAAAAAAAGACCTGACCCTTTGGAATTATTGCCGTATAAATTTTTGCGATTGAATTTAAATATATCTCCTCTAGTTAACCTTATGAAGCAGCCCGAATCTAATTTTTTGGGTAATCAAGGTTTTCCAGATCAGCAATTAGAAAGAAGAATACAAGACGCTTCTGTATCGACAAGTATTTCGAACTCTTTAACAAATTCACTATACCCGGCAATGAGCAAACATAATAAAAGAGAGTCATTTGGCCTCTCAAATTTTGAGCCAAAGATTTATTCACGATATGCACAAGATTTTGAAGAAGTTTGTGTTTTAGGTAAGGGTGGATTCGGGGAAGTTGTTAAAGTTCGTAATAAACTAGATGGTAGATTTTATGCAATTAAGAAAATTAGGCACACGGAAGATAAACTAGCAAAAATTTTGAACGAAGTTATGTTGTTGGCTAGGTTGAATCATCAATACGTTGTTAGATATTATGCCGCTTGGTTAGAAGACGATCATGATTATAAGGCAAATAGTTCTTCAGCATTTGAATCAAGCGAAGAAGAAGAAGAAGAAGAAGAAGAAGAAGAAGAAGAAGAAGAAGAAGAAGAAGAAGATAGTGATTATATTGATAGATCAAGCAGTAGTGGAGAAATGAGATCTTTCAGTGGAACAAGAACAAATAGTCAGGGTTTCACGGATTTTATTTCGGGGTCACATAATCCTTCTTTAGAGTTTACATTATCAGATATGTCTTCAAGTGATGATGAAGATTACTTTGATGACAATGATGACGACGAAGATCACAATATTAATGGTGAAAGTGAAGTTTCGGAGAATGAACAGGAAGATAGCGCCTTCACATTTGCATCTGTTGATGAGAACTCTTACGATAGTCTGAAAAAGACAGTAATTTCGAAACCAAAGCCAACCATTAAAACGAAAAAACAGTCAGTTTTATTTATTCAGATGGAATATTGTGAAAATCAAACATTATTTGATTTGATTCGCCAAAGACTACCGAAAGACCCTGATAGCTATTGGAGAATTTTAAGACAAATTTTAGAAGCATTAAGTCATATTCATGCTCAGGGAATAATTCATCGTGATTTAAAACCAATGAATATTTTCATTGATGAAAACCAAGATGTTAAAGTTGGTGATTTTGGATTGGCAAAGAATGTTCATAATTTAACTTCTGGATCTGCAAATTTGGTTGATATGAATAAATCCAGTGAAGAGTTAACATCTGAAATTGGTACGACTTTGTATGTTGCAATCGAAGTTTTAAATGGAAACGGCAGTTACAATGAGAAGGTTGACCTTTACTCCCTTGGTATTATTTTTTTTGAAATGATTTATTCCTTAGGTACTGCTATGGAAAGATATACCGCCATTAGAAATCTCCGCACGGCATCAATTGTGTTTCCAACTGATTTTGATACCAAAAGATTAAGTACCGAGAAGAAAATTATTAAAATGTTGTTAGATCATAACCCTGATAAAAGACCATCAGCGGAAGGGCTGTTACAAAGTGGATTGATTCGTGTTGAGCAACAGGACGATTTGATGAAGGAAGCATTAAATGCATTGGTGGATCCATCCTCTTCTTGGAATCATCAAGCTAGAAACATACTATTTTCTCAGCCCTATAGTTTTGCAAGAGATTTATTGTTCGGTGATTATTCAAGTAAAAAAATATATGATGTTTCTGATTTTTTACTACATTCGAAAATTATCGAAGAAATTGAAAAAATCTTCAAAGTCCACGGAGCTTTGAAATTTGTAGACAATAATGCTATGTTATTTCCAAAAAATCCTCTTTATGATTCAAATTATCAAATTTATCAAGTTTTAGATAGGGCTGGATCCGTCTTACAATTACCTTATGATTTGACCTTGCCATTGGCAAGAATTTTGGGTAGATGCAAATTAAAGCCTCACAAAATTTATCGTATTGACTACGTGTTTAGATCAATGGAGAAGGACGAAGGTGGTGGACCTTTAAAATTCAAAGAAATTGATTTTGATATTATAACAAGCGCAAAGGATCCAGTGGAATATCAACCATTTTATGATGCCGAATGTATTAGGGTTGCAAGTGAGATTGTTGGAATCTTTCCATTTATAAAGTCCAGTAACGTGAAAATTATTTTGAATCATTGTAATTTGTTGGAAACTATTTTGGAATTTTGTGGTATTGAAAGTGCTCAAATCTTAATCGTTGGCAGAGTTTTATCCGAGATTGGATTCAGTAAAACAATGAAAGATGCCCAATTGATTTTGAAACAAGACTTGAATATATCAAGTACAGTATTAAACGAGCTTGTTCAATTTGATTTCTCTATGACTTTGGAAAACTGTAAAGCAAAATTGCATAAGTTGATGTTGGATAGCCCTCTGCTGATTCCTGTTGACACCACCCTAAATTATATTGCGAAAGTTGTTAAATACTTAGAGTTATTCAAAATTGAGTTTAGTGTGGAAATAAGTCCTTTTAGTGGCTATAACTCAACTTTTTATAAAGGAGGAATCATGTTTTCAACTGTACATGAAGAAAAGTTTAAATCTGTTATTGGAGCTGGTGGTAGATATGGCAGCTTAATTGCTTCCTTAGCTAGAAATAAAGATCACAGTACCTTACCTAGTGCAGTTGGCTTGAGATTGGCTTGGGATTTTTTGTTTAATTCAATGAAAAGATATCAAGAAATGTTTAAGGATAGAAAAATATCAAAGAGTAACAAATTTCAAAAAAAAGACTTGGCAGTTAGTTGGGGAACTCAAAAATGTGATGTCTTGATTGGGATTTTTACTACAAATTTATTGAAAGATGTTGTCCCATTTATCTTAAATAAATTGTGGAGTTCTGGAATAAGTGCCGATATAATCAAGAATCGTATGACTTCTGAAGATATGATCAATGAAGCCATCAATGATAACGTTAAACTAATTTTGTTTGTTAAAGCTCAAACTACATTGAATGCGTTACAGAGGGATAAACCGAGTAAATATAAGCCGTTAAGATTAAGAAATCTGGACACAAAAACAGACCAAGAGGTTGATATGTTTGAATTAATTTCATCAATTAAGGCTGATATAAACGTATCTAATGGATCTTTACAACACGCTGATCAAGAGCAGGATCAACAAAACCAGTCGCAACAACCTCCTTTGAAGTTACCTGAACAAAACCAACCCACAGAAGACCAAAGATTTATTGTGGTTCCTAATAATGCGACCAATGCAAACAAGAAATCAAATAAAAAAGAAAAATGGGCTATGTTGGAAGATTCACAAAAGGCAGTCGGTTCATTGTTCAGTATGCTATCTAATGCTCCAGTGTTTACTATAGAAGCCAGAGAAGAAGTTTTGGACATGATTTCGATTACCTCATTGGATCAGCCTGAAGAATGGAAGAGAAAAGTTGGAGGAGTTTCCAGAGACACACCAAGATCATTTGTGGTCAACATTTACAACTCACTATCCAAAGAAGCAACAAAAGGTACCAAATGGGCTATTTTATATGGTGGAACCAAGACAGAGAAAGTATGCGTAGTAGATTTACAAAGATGAAAAATTAAATTATTTATTTATTTATAACTGTGTTTTAACTTCATATTGATGGTAATGTCATTTTCTGTAGTTAAGATTATGTTCTCGAAATTCAATAATCCTCCCCTTTTTTAGTAGTTTCTTTTCCTTTGGCATTTTGCATTATCCTTCTATTTTCAATCAATGTCCCTAGATCAAGATTTAGGTGCTGTGATTCCACTTGAATCCAATCCCGCAATATTTCAGGAGTTCGCAGAAAAGTTGGGATTATCGCCACTTTTATCATTCAATGATATCTACTCAATAACAGACCAGGATTTAATGGCTTTTATTGCACGTCCCGTCTACTCAATCATTCTGTTATTCCCAATTTCCTTAGAATATGAAACTCTGAAAAATAGAGAGGAACTTGAGAGAGAACATTCAACCTCAAATAATGTAATGTGGTTTAAACAAGTGATTAAAAATGCATGTGGTTTATACGCTCTTTTACACGCCTTATGCAATTTACCTTCAAGTTTGATAGTCAGTCAGTCGAAGGTATACAATTTTATTGAAAATGTCAAGTATACCGACGATATAAAAGTTGAGTCATTATTGGTGAATAAGTTAGCACAAGGAATATATAATGAATTTAGCAAACAAGGCCAAACTGAAGCCCCACCTGCCGAGGAAACTACTGACTTACATTTCATTTGTTTTACGAAAGGATTAGATGGAAAAATATATGAATTGGATGGTAGACGAGAAGGCGCATTTTTACTTGGAGATTCCATGGAAGGGGATGTTATGGACCAAAAAATCGTTGTGGACAGAATCCAAAAATATATGTCTTTGGCTACAGGTGAAAATAGTTTGAAATTTGCAATGATGGGATTATGCCCTACGATATAATAGAGTGAATATTTCATTCAATCAAGTTTTATATTTACAAGCTTGTATATTATAACTATACACTTCAAGTTTCCAACTTCCTTTTCTTATTGCTATTTTTTTTTATCTGCTTAGTAATATCTCCTGAAAACTCTTCTTCTTCGATTTCTGTATCTCTTGCAAAAAGAAGTTCCAACTTTCTAGTGCCCTCTTTTTCAAAAACTTTTCTTTGATCATTGAAATTGCCATATTTAATTTTCATGTTATCAAAGGCTAAAACAATGGCAATATTATGGGCATTTTTTATAGCCTCTGGCTTAAGGTCAAATTCGAAAATTTTTGATCTGACTTCAATCGGCAATTTTTCAGCATCGTCCGTTTCCATGAAGTTGGAAAAATCGGAAAGAGTTTTTGGATCAGCCAATCGATCATAAATCTCTTTAAAACCATTAAAAGATTGGTAACGTTGAGAGAAATGAGTCAAAAGAATCTTCTTTGCTTCCATAACGATGCCAACATGAATGGCTTCAGAAGTGGTTGTATGTCTTTTTTCACAAGCATCCGTAAATTTGCCATCCTCTAAAGTTGATTCGTGTATTAAAAGATCTGAATTTTTACCTATAGTGGAAAACTCAAATCTAGGTCTAGTATCACCAGAATATGAAACCTTAAAAGTGTTGTTAGACTCCAAAATAAATTCAATTGCACATGAATAGGCATATTCACAGTGATTTGCAGGACATATGTCAAAATACTTAATATTTAGTTCATTAAAAAGTTCTGTAAGATTTTTGAAATTACTTGTGAATGCAACCGGTCTAACATTCACTTTTTCAAGTTCTGACAAAGGAATATTTTCAATTTCTAGTTGTTCGTATTGTGAAAATTTTTTTCCTTCATTAAATTCTTCACAAGACAAATATCTTATCAAATTAAAATCTATAACGTCTTCAATCTGGTTTATTTCTTCGATAAATTTATTAAATTGCCAAGGCGAGATAATAAATAGATTCTTTCTTTCATTTTTTGGTTTTTCCATCTGTCTGATATTCCACTCCTTTATTATATCAATAATACCTAAATGGTGATCCGCATGTAGATGAGATAGATATATCATTTCTAATTCATCAAATAACATAGTCACCTCTCCTGCAGTGTATGTTCTTTTTAAAGTACCCAAAGTGTTTTCACCAGCATCTAAAACTATCGTTTTAAACAATCGAGTCCCATCATTCTTAGTGTATGGAATACGCAAAATATTAGAAATAACATTTCTAGTCAGAGAAGGTATTGCAGAGCCAGTGCCTAAAACTAAAGTTTCAACTTGATCTTTCAAAGGAATGTCATTTCTGACTGCTTTAGCAAGAGATTTTGCTTTTGATGCATTTTCAATAAACAAATCAAAATCTTGCTTAGTAGCAACATCAGACAATCCAACTGGGAAGATTTCATTGTCATAGAGATCATCAAGTTCCTCAGATGTCACTATATTTGGGTCTGAACCAAATTTTGTATCTTGTTCCAATGTAGCAGATGTACTTGATTTTAAAGATAGTCGCTGTCCGGATATCATAGGCAAAACGCGACCAGTTTCATATAATTGCTTTGGAACAGCTAATTGTGGTTGTGATGTCCATTTAGGCAATGGAAATAGAGGACCAAGAAGGGATTTCCATTTTAACGAAGTGAGATATGTTCTTTTATAATTCAACAGGTTTGGAGAGTATGAAGAATGCGATATGAGATGCAGAGTGTGAGGGCCAAAGGAATCAATAAATTTTACATATTCTGGATTAGATAATGGTTCTTTAATGGATTCATCAATAAAATGATAGACTGCAGCATACGGTAGACCATGTTGAGAATCAGACATCCAGTTATAACGGAGAGTATTAGTTAAATGACCAATAGATGGAATTTCAAGAAATAAAATGGGATTGTAGTATTTGGTAGGCTCAAGTACTTGGTCTGGACTAATAACTTCACCTGATTCAAGTGTGACTTTCTCAAAACTACACAATGTTTTGAAGTGCTCAACTTTACAACCCAATTCTTTGGCTGCTTGAACTTTGAATTTACCCCTTGTTGGTGTCGGCGTAAATATCCAACTAGAGGATACGTGTGGATTGACAATTGATTTCGGTAGAGTCACATCAGCTGCTCTTTTAGAATTGTAAGTGGGTGAAGAGGAACTTGTTGGAATAGGAAAAATTCCCGACATTATAGCTTTTAGCTTCAAAATATCTTCATCTTTCCCTTCATTATTTTCAAATGAAGTATCAGAACCTATATTAACGGGTTGAAAGACAAATTTGCCTGTATTAACTTCTTTAATAGTATCTTGCACCTTTATATTTAGTCCAAATCTGAAAATAAAATATCTAAAACATGAAATTAAATATTGAATAACATTATTTCCGCTATGATATATTCCCAAATCTTTCACTCCTTGATCACTGACAGTAAGAATTAATCCCGGCAAACCTGCAATTGAATCCCAGTCGATGATACCAGTTAAAAAAATGTTTTCTAATCTTGCTGTTTTGATTTTCATTGCAGAACATTTTCTTTGTAAACCCGCAGGTATACTTCCAACTATATTTCTTTGACCGGTAAGTAAGTCTTCAACCAGAATAGCAGGCCTCTTCGTGTCTGAAGTTGGGTGGGTAATAACGGTTAATCCTAATGACATTCCGGTAGATCTGCTTAGCACACTTTTCGATATTGGTGAATAACTGGATTTATTGGAGAGGTTACTCCAAAGAGGCAATCTGTTTGAAATAGATGTAATCAACTTTAAGAGTTAATTCTATGAACTCCTCAATAAAGTATGTGTGAGTTTCTTAAACAAAGCAAAGAAAAAACAAAAAAGGTTAGGAGAGAATTACCGTTTATCGTGTACAATCAGAATCATGTTGAGCTCTCCGGGCCAAAAAAAAATTTCCAAATCAATTCACGAGCATATCTACAAATATTTACATGATTAGTCATTTTATTAAAAATTATTTTTAAGTATAAATGTACTTTATATCGATTTAAATTTCTGCTGAGAACTTCAGATGACAAAACTAATTACAGTAATCACGATTATTGTCTAATGGATCTGACGTCTTTATTATCTACTGTAGTTCAAAAAGCGACTGAAAAAAATTTTTCAGCTAAAAAATTTTTTACATGAATTTTATTAGTACCTTTTTCTATCAAATATACTTTAACACCATAGCAGCTCATCAATGGTTGAAAAGAGAAAGAGACAAGACTCTGAACAGGAGCCAGCAAAGTCTATTTTATTGGCCACCGCAGAAATTGCTTTTCCAAGAGGTGGTGCTTCTGTCTTGACTCCCCTTGAAGTAAAGGAAGTTGCTAATGAAGCTACACAGGATGCTTTATTTGAACAATCTGGTTCGAATTCATCTAAAAATATCACCTTGCCAGCTAAAAAGAAGTCGAAAAAGAACAAAATAGAGAAGATCCTTTCAGATGAATCAGAAGAAAAGCCAGTAACAGTCGATTCACTTTCTTTTAATATTTTAAACCCAGGAAGTATTGTCTTAGGTAAAATTAAGCAAATAAATAGGATGGAAATTATCCTAGCTTTACCTGATAATTTGGATGGTTATATACCAATTACCAATATTTCTTCTGAGTTAACATCTCAACTAGAAGAATACGAAGATCAAGAAGAAGAAGATGATGATGACGATGATTCAAATTCAGATGCAGATAATTCAGATGTTGAAATGAAAGATAAAACCTTGAATAAAATTAAAGAATTTCCTAACTTATCAGAAAGATTCTATGTTGGCCAATTTTTACGGGCGGCTGTTGTTGAAAATACAAAATCAAAAATCAAGAAGAGAGTTGAATTAAGTATTGAACCTGAAAAAGTTAACTCATCTATTGACGAATTAGAAGATTTGATTCCAAATGCAATTGTTCAAGCTTCTGTCAAATCGGTTGAAGATCATGGTGCTATTTTAAGCTTCGGTAGAGATTTTAAATTATCTGGGTTTATCTCCAAAAAAGAACTCTCTGGTCAGCAAATTTCCATTGGTTCTGTTTTACTTGTTTCGATTACCAAGTCTAATCAAAGAACTGCTACATGTAAAATACCTTCAGGCAATGTAAAGAAACAACCAATTGTTCCGACTATATCTTCCATAGATGCAATTTTACCCGGTATGCTTATAGATGCTCTTATAACAGATACCAGTAGCGATGGTTTGGTCTGCAAAGCGTATGCACTATGTGATGCCACTATCAATTTTGCTCATTTGGGTGTTTATGATGCTGAAAAAATTAAACATAAGTTTTCTATCGGTTCTAAAATTAAGGCCAGAGTTATTGCATCATATTTAAAAAACAACGAAAAGAAACTTCAACTTTCAATTTTACCGCATTTACAAACTTTATCCACACCTGAAGGAGATGCATTAGAAGCTTTTACAGTTGGACACATTTTTGATTCAGTGACTGTTAAAGGCAAAGATTCTAATTTTATTTTTGTCAATGTTGGTTCAGGAGAAGTACCAGGTGAAGTCCATTTTTCGAGAATTTCTGAAAAGGCTGACCTTGATATGGATTTCAAAATCGGTTCCACTCATAAGGCAAGGATTTTAGGATACTCCACATTTGACAACATTTACATTTTAACTTTAGATAAATCTAAAATTAACCAAACTTTTCTCAGAGCCGAAGATATTCCTGTTGGCAAAACTGTTTTATGTGAAATTAAAAAAATAATTACCGATAAAGGAATTAATGTTAAAGTTGAAGATATTTTTGAGGGTTTTGTCCCGTTAAATCAAATGAGCGATGTTAAATTAATTTATCCTGAAAGAAGATTTAAAATTGGTTCCAAAATGAAAGGTAGAGTATTGAAAATTATAAGCAATGGTTCTAAAGCTAGTATATTTATTAGTTTGAAAAAATCAATCGTTAATATGGAGGATGATGATGTTGTTTCAAGTTACGATGATTTACAAGTTGGTAAGCGTGTTCCTGCTACTATAGAAAAAATTTTACCAACGGGATGTGTGCTTACCTTTTTTGGTTTTGTTAGAGCCTTCCTACCCAATTCCGAAATCAGTGAAACTTTTGTTAAAAACGCTTCGGATCACGTTAAGTTGGGCCAAACAGTGAAAGTTAGAATTACATCCATTGATAAAGAAGCAAAAAAGGTTCAAGCAAGCCTAAGAGTGTCGGGCGACTTATCGGAAACTCAAACAAAAGCGATGGATATGTTGACCCCAGGTAGATCCATTGTTAAAGTCCAAATTGTCGAAAAAGAAAAAAATGCTGTTACCGTCGAGTTAGAAGGTAACAACTTACGTGGTATTATTTATTCGGGTCATTTGAGTGATGGTAACTATGAACAAAACAGAGCTACTTTAAAAAAATTGAAGGTTGGTTTAACAATTGAAGCACTTGTGATATCTATTGATTCTAGGAGTAGAGCTGTTTTCCTATCTGCCAAGCCATCTTTAATTACTGATGCAAAAAATGGTACTTTACCAACTAAATACAAGGATATTTCGGTTTCCAGCAGCACTTTGCATGGTTTTGTCAAATCTGTGATTCCGACCGGTGTTTTTGTTTCGTTTGGTAACAACCTTACAGGTTTGGTTATTCCCAAGTTTGCCTCCGAAAAGAGAATTGCAGACTTAACTACTGCATTTATTCCAAATCAGTCTGTTAGTTGTAACGTCATTACTCTAGATGACACCAACAAAAGATTCTTACTTTCATTATTAGTTGATACTTCAAATGATAAAGAACCTGCCATCAACCCAATTGATAAATCAGTAAAAGTGCTCGGTGAATATGTCCCGGGTAGAGTTACAAAGGGTACGATTAAATCAATCAAAGATTCACAAATTAATATTCAATTAGCTGACAACCAGGAAGGTCGTGTTGAAGTTAGCGAAATATATTCAGATTTTGACTCAATTAAAGATTCACAGAAACCTTTGGCTCCATATAAGGTGGGTCAAATTTTGGATATTAAAATTATCGGATACTATGACATGCATAAGAACCGTTTCTTGTCTGTTAACAAAAACAAATCCAAGAATACCATTTTAGAATTATCAATTAGACCTGAAGATTTATCTGCTAGCGAACCTGTCATTCCTCTTTCTGTTGATGACTTGAATGAAGGTGACGAAGTTACCGGTTATGTTTCTAGTTTTGGTCGTGGTTTCATTTGGATTTCTATTTCTCCGTCATTGAGGGCCAAACTCTCATTGGTTGATTTAACCAATGATACTAATAAATTTAATGACTTGGAAAAAAATTATCCCATTGGAAGAGCTCTTCGTGTCAGAATCTCTTCAATCGATAAAAAATTTAATTCTGTCACTGTTTCCACCCGTGAGAATACTATCAAATTCATTAAAGATGTAAAAGTTGGCGCAGTTCTTCCTGCCAAAGTTCTCAAGACAAAAGAAAGTTACGTTCTTGTTTCATTAGGTAGAAATATTTCTGCCGTTTCGTTTATTACAGATGCGTTGGACGATTATTCCGATAAAGTGGACGATGTGTATTCAACGGGTGATGTCAGTGCTGCCGAAGTTCTTGAAGTTGATATTCCAAATAATAAAATTTATGTTTCTTTAAGAAGTGCATCCGCCAAGGATAAGTTAATTAATACTGTTAATGATATAAAGCGTGGTGATATTGTTAAAGGTTTCATTAAAAATGTTGCAAATCAAGGTTTATTTGTTGCTCTCGGTCGCAATGTTCACGCATTAGTCCGAGTTTCTGATCTTTCAGATTCCTTTTTGAAAGATTGGAAACAATTTTACAAGGTCCATCAGCCTATTACCGGTAAGATAATCAAAGCAGATGAAGATGGAAAAATTCTGATGACATTGAAGGATAGCGAAGTTAATGGTGACTTGAATTATTTAAAGAGATTCGAAAATTTAAATGTTGGTGATATTTTTGAAGGTTCTGTTAGAAGAGTTACAGATTTCGGTGTTTTTGTTAAATTGGATGGTACTTTGAATGTTACAGGTTTATGCCATCGTTCTCAAATTGCAGATTCCCCGGTTGAAAACCTGGAATCTATTTTTGCCGAAGGTGATAGGGTGAAGATCAAAATTTTGGGAGTTGATAGTGCAAAGAAACAGCTTTCTTTAGGTATGAAGGCTTCATATTTCAAGCAAGTTGATAACGAGGAAGACGAAATATTAAATGATGAAGATATTGAAATGGGAGATGTTTCCGAAGTTGACTCTGATTCCGAAGATGCCATGGTTGAAAATGCATTTGCTAAAAAATCCGATGATGAATCTGAATCTGAATCCGAGGAAGAGGATATGGAAAATACTGGTGATAACAACGGAGAATTGATAACTGGTATAAGTAGTGGTTTATCAACTGGTTTCGATTGGACCACTTCGGTTTTGGAACAAGCTAAAGAAGAAGAGTCATCCGACGAAGAAGAAGAGTTTGAAAATGAAGTGAATAATAAGAAAAAGAAGAAGAAAAGATCCAAAAACGTCGAGGATAAGACAGCTGAGATCAATACAAGAGCTCCACAGTCTGTTTCAGATTTTGAAAGGTTATTGATTGGTAATCCAGATTCATCTATCTTATGGATTCAATATATGTCTTTTGAATTACAATTAAGTGAAGTAAATAAAGCTAGGGAAATCGCCGAAAGGGCTTTGAAGAGTATTAATTATAGAGAAGAACAAGAAAAGCTCAATATCTGGATTGCCTTCTTGAACTTAGAGAATATGTTTGGTGATGAAGAGTCATTGGACGAGGTGTTCAAGAGGGCTTGTCAGTATATGGATTCTTATATCATCCATCAAAAACTGGTCACCATTTACATTGCATCAGAAAACTTTGAAAAGGCTAATGAGTTATACGCCGTCATGTGTAAGAAGTTTGGCTCTAAACAATTGAATCTTTGGGTTTCGTATGGTAACTTTTTACTCGATAGAAGCAACCAGGAAGAAGCTCATAAAATTTTAGCCAAGGCGTTACAAGTTCTACCTAAAAGAGAACATGTTGACGTTGTTCGAAAGTTTGCCCAGCTAGAATTTTCTAAAGGTGACATGGAACAGGGACGATCATTATTTGAAGGTTTACTTTCAGATGTCCCTAAGAGAATTGATCTATGGAATGTTTATATTGATCAGGAGATGAAACTAGGTGAAAAGAAAAAGGTAGAGGATTTGTTTGATAGAGTTGTTGATAAGAAATTGACTAGAAAACAGGCGAAATTTTTCTTTGGTAAGTGGTTGACGTTTGAAGAAAAAGAAGAGGATGAAAAGGCTGCTGATTATGTGAAGGCGAAAGCAGCTGAGTATGCTCAAAAGCTTTCTGATAGAAAATAGATGTGTGATAGAAATTTTAGTTATATTTTTGCTTTTCTTATTGTTTAGTTTTGTATTTTGTATTTGTTCATGTCTATACACTGATAGAAATATATATTTTTTCCTTTATTACAACCAGTCAGTTACCTTAACTTTAGTGGTAACAGTAGCAGAAACTTCTATAACAAGAATAATCAGTCAACGATGTATAAAACAGTTGTAGATATATTGAATTTTTACTATTTTTTTTTGCTCCATAAATGGTAAAGAATCTAGCCAAAAATGGATTATATACTATTTTCAACCAGGGCATTATGATTTAATAACCTCTTATTCCTTTATCATGATTGTCAGAATAATTTGAATATATCATGTTTTGGAAAAAAAAATAAGTTTTATTAATTACCCAAATGTGCTTTTAAATTAAATTACAGAATCCGATTATCGTAATATTTTGGTCTTGATTTTGTCCATTACTGGAAAATAGAATGCTGTACCCGATTCCAAAAATGTTTCCAATTATATAAAAATACATATACCCGACCAAACTATTCGATTACCTAAATTTTGTTGGATAGTTATGTAGAAATTAAAACATGGACCTGTAAAATATGAAATATAATGTCATTTGATTGTTTACTTTAACCATAAAAAATGCTGCTTTGATTCACAGAAAATAGCTGACAATCTGAACTCCGGTTTTCAAAATACTGCTTGATTTCCATTTTCAAACTTACAGAGATTAATCGTGTACCTACAAGTACTAAAAGATAATCGACGCGTCGAATAAATTCTAAAAAAATATTGCACTTTAAAAAAATTTTATATTTATTCTAAAAAAAATTTTCAATATATTGAAGTTTTTGTATAGAGTTAGTAAAATTACAATAGTAAAATGATTTCTGCAACTTCATGGGTTCCAAGAGGGATACCTTCTGAATTTCCAGAGACTTATGAACTAAATGATGAGGAAATGTCTAGAATCAATGCTATGGCTAAGTTAAATATTACTGAAGCAGAAGCGGATATTGATGAAGCGGAAATCAAAGACCCTGAAAGTGAAAAAGGAAATACAGATACAGATAAATTGAAGGATGAGATCGAAATTGATGAAGACTTGAAAGAATATGATTTTGATCATTATGATGAGGATGATTTTGATGAAAATGGTGAACCAATTATTATGTTTCCTGGTTTATCAAACACTGGTGCAACTCTTATTAAAAAGTCCAAAAAGGTTAAGGAAGATAAAAATCAGGATAGTGAAGGTGAAGACGAAATGGAATATGAAGAAGAGGATATCGAAGAAGAACAATATTTACAACTTCCAACCGAAGAAGAAGACTTAGAAGCTCATGCAGAATTACAAGTGTATCCTACGGATAATATGATTTTGGCTACACGTACAGAAGATGAGGTTTCATATTTGGATGTTTACATTTATGATGACGGTGCAGGTGCGCTTGGGCCAGATGATGATAAAGAGGAAGATAAAAATGATCCAGATGTTGCACGTGGCATGGTTCGTGAAGGTAATTTATATATTCATCATGATTTAATGTTGCCTGCATTTCCATTATGTGTTGAATGGATGAGTTTCAAACCAAAGGGAATTAATGATGATAGTAACATCGCCAATTTTGCCGCTATCGGTACTTTTGAACCAGTTATTGAATTATGGAATTTAGATTGCATTGATAAAGCATTTCCAGATGTCATTTTGGGTGAAGAAGAATACTCTGAATTTAATTCCAAAAAAAGTGCTAAAAAACTTGGTTCTAAAAAGAAGAATAAAAAGAAGGGTAAAATTTGTGCTGGATGTCATACTGATGCTGTTTTATCTTTAGCTCATAACAAAGTTTATAGAAATGTTTTATGTTCAACATCCGCAGATAGTACGGTGAAATTGTGGGATTTAACTACATGTTCCGTTGCTAGGGGTATTGATGATGGATTACATGGTGGCAAACATGTTTCAAGTTGTTCATGGATTCCTGTTGGATCCGAAGAAGGTGGTAGTATTTTATTAACAGGTGGTTATGACGGTAGTATGAAATTATCAGATGTGAGGATTGAAAATGTTGTTAAGGAGAGTAAACAATATTTTTGCGGAAAAAGTGGAGAGGAAGTGGAAAGTGTCAGTTGGGTCGGAAATGATAAAATCATTGGAGGTACCGATGCAGGTAATGTTTACTGCTACGATATTAGAATGGATGAAAAACCATTATGGACGTTACATGCTCATGACTCGGGTATTTCAACTTTGAGTAGTAATTCATTTATTGATGGATTGATTGTCACTGGTGCCATGGGAGAAAAGGACATTAAAATTTGGAATGTGAAAGATAATAAGCCTTCTATGGTTTTAGGTAAAGATTTTGGTAGTGGTAATGTTTTAACTAGTAGCTTTGCAAACGATTTAGAAGTTGCAGGGCATTTAGTTATTGGTGGTACCAATCCAGGTTTGAAGCTATGGGATTCTTTCAGTAATAAAGCTGTTGTTAATGCGTTTAAAGATGAATTAAGACAAGTTCAAAATAAAGCAAGAGAAGAAGCCAGCAAGAATAATAGAGTGTCAAGAATAGCTAGAAAATATAGAAGAGGATATGAAGAAAGTATTATCGAGCCAGAAGTTGGTGGAATGGAGCAAGAAGAAGAAGAAGAGGATTCGTAAAGTTGATTGTATAAAGTTATACTCAAATTTATAAAAATATTAATTAAGTTGACAGATTTTTCACCAAGTCATGTGGGTGGATCAGTTTCCTGATTAGGAAATTAGATGCATCACGTTTAAACATCTTCGGCGAAAATATTATTCTCCACCGAGGGCGAATAAAGGTAATTGAGTGTTATCATATAATTTTTAAGTGCTATAGGGAATAAATAAAAGTCAAATAAGATTAGTGTGCCTAATGTGTTGTATATTGACAAGCTGTTCAATATCTACCAATTTATACGAATATAGTGTAAAGCCAAAGACACCGATTTAAAATAACATTTATGGGTTGATTGATATTCAAATTTTTTCGCTGGTTTTCTGGACCATGCTGCCTTTTTCGTCACTAAAATTATTTTTGATAAGGAAAACTTAAACCAATTGGTGAGGACATCGCCGCTGATAAGAATTACGTAAGCGTAAAATTTTTTTACTGACACTCTAGCTCGCGCTAATTGGACATTGATAGTTCTTCGTAAACGCTAGATTATCTTTCTCCACTTGTAGCTATCCTTATTTCTTTCCAGTGACCTTTATTACTTTTCTTCCTTTTGTATTATCAAACCCAACTTCAACTTGGCTTACGTTTAATTCACACTTTTACACTCCTTATATCAGATATATTTACTAGTAGTATTAGAATTCTTATAAAATCTATTTAATACACCCGCATTCACATGGTTATCAAATCTGATCCTCAACAAGAGTACCAGCCTTCTCCGGGCGAGAAAGTGGACTCTTACTCAGTTTATAAATATGATGAAGTCCCAGAAAATAAAAGTTGGGCATCTACAATCCCAACTCAAAAAGGTTTATATAACCCTGAATACGAAAAGGATAATTGTGGTGTTGGTATGTACATTTTTAAGCTTAGATATTTTGTTTTATTTTTGAATTTTTACTAACTCTTTTTTTAGGTTTTGCTTGTCAAATTAAAGGTAATGCTTCGCATAAAATTATTTCCGATGCAAGATACTTACTTTGTAATATGACCCATAGAGGTGCAGTTGGTTCTGATGCTAGAGATGGTGATGGTGCTGGTGTTATGACTTCTATTCCTCATAAATTTATGAAAAGAGAGTTTGAGTATCATTGTAACGTTGAATTACCTTCTGCTGAACAATATGCGGTTGGTAATTTATTTTTCAAAAAAGATGAAGAAGTTTTCCAGAAATCAAAATCAACTTTTGAGAATATTGCTACTTCTTTAGGTTTAAGAGTTCTTGGTTGGAGAAATGTTCCCGTTGATTCCTCTATTTTAGGACCCGCTTCGCTTTCAAGAGAACCAAAAATTTATCAACCTTTAGTGGTTTTGGAGGAAGCATATGGATCTGGATCTTCACCAATTAAAATTTCTGATGATGAATTTGAATCAAAGTATATGAAATATTTTGAGAAACAACTATATATTTTACGAAAACAAGCAACACACACAATTGGTTTACATAATTGGTTCTACATATGTTCTTTATCCAATAAAAATATTGTGTATAAAGGTCAGTTGGTTCCTGCTCAAGTTTATTCTTATTATCATGACTTAGTTAACGCCGACTATGAATGTCATTTTGCTTTGGTTCATTCAAGATTTTCTACGAATACATTCCCCTCTTGGGATAGGGCTCAACCTTTAAGATGGGCAGCTCATAATGGTGAGATTAATACTTTAAGAGGTAACAAAAATTGGATGAGAGCTAGGGAAGGTGTTATGTCTTCAAAATTATTTGGTGATGATATTGATAAATTATATCCAATTATTGAAGAAGGTGGCTCTGATTCTGCTGCTTTAGATAATGTGCTAGAATTATTGGTGATTAATGGTGTTTTATCATTACCTGAAGCAGTCATGCTGTTAGTTCCAGAAGCTTGGCAGAATAATGAAA
This sequence comes from Kregervanrija delftensis, assembly GCA_019155655.1. Classification (NCBI taxonomy): domain Eukaryota; kingdom Fungi; phylum Ascomycota; class Pichiomycetes; order Pichiales; family Pichiaceae; genus Kregervanrija; species Kregervanrija delftensis. Next base: position 1,690,739 of record JAFMZF010000001.1, on the reverse strand, counting down.
ATATGGATCCTAAAAAACGAGCCTTTTATGAATGGGTTGCTTGTCTCATGGAACCATGGGATGGTCCTGCTTTATTTACTTTTGCAGATGGTAGATTTTGTGGTGCAAATTTGGATAGAAATGGCTTAAGACCATGTAGATATTATGTTACTGATGATGATATTATGATTTGTGCTTCCGAAGTTGGTGTTATTCCCATAGAATCTTCTAAGGTGGTTGAAAAGGGAAGATTACATCCTGGTAGAATGTTATTGGTGGATACTAAGGAAGGTAGAATTGTCGATGATAGAGAATTGAAAAAACAGGTTGCATCTAGGTTTGATTTTAAGGCTTGGATCTTATCAAATATGATCACTATGCCTGAATTATGTACCAAGTTAGAAAATAAAGGTGTTGATTTAACTACTAGCGTTGATTTTAGTGTTAAATTACAAGATGATCCTAAATTATTGGCCTTTGGTTATACATTAGAACAAGTGATTTCGTTACTAGTTCCTATGGCGAATAATGGAAAAGAACCTTTAGGTTCCATGGGTAATGATTCTGCATTGGCTTGCCTCTCGGAACAACCTAGGTTAATCTATGATTATTTTAGACAATTGTTTGCACAGGTTACAAATCCTCCAATTGACCCTATTAGAGAAAAAATTGTGATGTCTTTGGAATGTTATATTGGACCTCAAGGTAATTTGTTAGAGATGAATCCATCTCAATGTAATAGGCTTTTGATGAATTCTCCAATTTTAACAAACGATGAAATTGTTGCTTTGAAAGATATCACCAAAGTTTATCCAAAATGGTCCGTTACTAATATTGATATCACTTTTGAAAAATCTGAAGGTTTAACAGGTTATACTGAAGCTTTAGATAGAATATGTGCCGAAGCAACTCAGGCTATTGTTGATAATTCTCAAATTATTATTTTGTCAGATAGAAACATTTCTGCTGATAGAATTGCAGTCTCCGCCTTGATGGCATCTGGTGCTGTTCATCATCATTTGGTTAGACAAAAGCAACGTTCTAAAGTTGCTATTATTGTTGAGACTGCTGAGGCCAGAGAAGTTCATCATTTCTGTTGTTTGGTTGGTTATGGTATTGATGCCATTAACCCATACTTGGCGATGGATACTTTGGTGAAATTGAACAGCGAAGGCTTATTGTCTGGTGGATTCTCAAATAAACAAGTTTTGGGTAACTATAAACATGCTATTGATGATGGTATTTTAAAGGTTATGTCCAAGATGGGTATTTCCACCTTGGCTTCTTATAAAGGTGCTCAAATTTTTGAAGCTTTGGGTGTTGATAATTCCGTTATTGATAGATGCTTTGCTGGTACTGCTTCTAGAATTAAGGGTATTACTTTTGAATATATCGCTCAAGACGCATTCTCCCTTCATGAAAAAGGATTTCCGTCAAGAGATACTGTTAAGCCACATGGATTACCAGAATCTGGTGAATATCACTGGAGAGACGGAGGCGATTCACACATTAATGAACCAGCTGCTGTTGCTAGTATCCAAGATGCAGTTAGAAATAAAAATGGAAAAGCTTATGAAGCTTATTCTAAGAAAGAGTATGATGCTATCAAGAACTGTACTTTGAGAGGTTTGTTAGACTTTGATTTTGAATCTTCAACTCCTGTTCCAATTGATCAAGTTGAGCCGTGGACTGAAATCGTGAGAAGATTTTGTACTGGTGCCATGTCCTACGGTTCTATTTCTATGGAAGCTCATTCTACTTTAGCCGTCGCAATGAATAGATTAGGTGGTAAATCCAACACTGGTGAAGGTGGTGAAGATGTTGAAAGATCGAAACCTTCTGAAAATGGAGATTCCATGAGATCTTCCATTAAGCAAGTTGCTTCTGGTAGATTTGGTGTTACCTCATATTATCTATCAGACGCAGATGAACTACAAATTAAAATGGCACAAGGTGCTAAACCAGGTGAAGGTGGAGAATTGCCAGGTTACAAGGTGTCCAACAGTATTGCCAAGACAAGACATTCTACTCCAGGTGTTGGTTTAATTTCTCCACCTCCTCATCATGATATTTATTCCATTGAAGACTTGAAACAGTTGATTTACGATTTAAAATGCTCTAATCCTAGAGCTAGAGTTTCTGTGAAATTGGTTTCTGAAGTCGGTGTCGGTATCATTGCGGCAGGTGTTGCTAAGGCTAAAGCTGATCACATTTTGATTTCAGGTCATGATGGTGGTACTGGTGCCGCTAGGTGGACCGGTATCAAATACGCAGGTTTGCCATGGGAATTGGGTTTGGCTGAAACCCATCAAACTTTAGTTTTGAACGATTTAAGAGGTAGAGTTGTTGTTCAAACTGACGGTCAGTTGAAAACAGGTAGAGATATTGCTGTTGCATGCTTGCTAGGTGCTGAGGAATGGGGGTTTGCCACTGCACCTTTAATCTCTATGGGATGTGTTTATAACAGAAAATGCCACACTAACACTTGCCCGGTTGGTATTGCTACTCAGGATCCAGTTTTAAGAAAACAATTTAAAGGTACCCCAGAGCATGTTATTAACTTTTTCTTCTATGTTGCTAACGAATTGAGAACCATTATGGCTAAATTAGGATTTAGAACAATTGATGAAATGGTCGGTAGAGCTGAAAAACTGTACGTTAGAGACGATTTAAGAACAACTAAAAATGCCAATATTGATTTGTCTCCAATTTTGACACCAGCCCATACTATTAGACCGGGAGTTGCAACACGGTGTGTTAAGAAACAAGATCACAGATTACATGTTAGATTGGATAACAAGCTTATTGATGAAGCTGAAGTTACCTTGGATAAGGGTTTACCTGTCACCATTGAAGCCGAAGCTATCAATACCGATAGAGCTATTGGTACAACATTATCCTATAGATGTTCTAAAAAGTTTGGTCCAACTTCGTTACCTCACGATACAATCCATGTTAACGTTAGAGGTTCTGCTGGTCAATCGTTTGGTGCTTTCTTGGCTGCTGGTATTACTCTAGAGCTAGAAGGTGATTGTAATGATTATGTTGGTAAAGGTTTATCTGGTGGAAGATTGATTGTTTATCCTCCAAAAGATTCGAAATTTAAAGCTGAAGAAAACATCATTATCGGTAATACTTGTTTATACGGTGCCACTTCGGGTACTGCATTTTTCAGAGGTATTGCCGCCGAAAGATTTGCAGTTAGAAATTCTGGCGCCACTGCTGTTGTTGAAGGTACCGGTGATCATGGTTGTGAATATATGACTGGTGGTAGAATTGTTGTTTTAGGTGCTGTTGGTCGTAACTTTGCAGCCGGTATGTCAGGTGGTATTGCATACGTTTTGGATATGGCACAAGATTTTGAAGACAAAGTTAACAAGGAACTAGTTGAATTAACATCATTAAGTGAACCGTCTGAAATCGCATTATTAAGGGCCCTACTAGAAGATCACAGACACTACACTGGTTCAGAAATTGCGGATAGAATTTTGAATGATTTCAACAGATTTTTAAAGAGATTTGTTAAAGTTTTACCTTTTGAATATAAAAAGGTTTTGGAACAGGATGCTAAGAAGCAAGCCGAACTGAAGGAGAAAGAAGTTTCTAACTATTTCTCTACCATTAAAGAAGATCCGGAAGCGGATATTACCAACGGTGAGTTTTCTAAACCAAAGGCTAAGTCTCCAAAACACGAACCAAAGGTTATGGATTTAGAAGATACAATTGTTGATATTAAAGCAGAAGAAGACAAGGCTTTGAAATTGGACAAAGTTGGAGGTTTCATAAAATACTCTAGAAGACATGAAAAATACAGACCAGTCAAGTCCAGATTACATGACTGGAAAGAATTGACTAATAGGTTGACTAAAGAGGATTTGAAGTATCAAACTGCCAGATGTATTGATTGTGGTATTCCATTTTGTCAATCCGATACGGGTTGTCCAATCTCCAACATTATTCCTAAATGGAACGAATTGGTATTCAAAGACAGGTGGTATGATGCTTTGCAAAGGTTATTGATGACCAATAATTTCCCTGAATTTACTGGTAGGATTTGTCCTGCTCCATGTGAAGGTGCGTGTGTCGTTAACGTTTCAGGTAATGCCCCAGTTGGTATTAAGTCTATAGAGGCTGGTATTATTGATCATGCATTTAAAGAAGGCTGGATCGTTCCACAACCACCAAAGATTAGAACAGGTAAGAAAATTGCTATTGTTGGTTCTGGTCCCGCTGGTTTAGCTGCTGCTGATCAATTGAACAAGGCAGGTCATAACGTTTCTGTCTATGAAAGATCCAACAGGGTTGGTGGTTTACTGATGTATGGTATTCCAAATATGAAATTAGACAAAGGTGTTGTTCAAAGAAGAGTTGATTTAATGGCGGCTGAAGGTGTCTCATTCATTTGCAGTACGACAATTGGTGAAGATATTACCGTTGATGAATTGAAACTGCAAAATGATGCCATTGTGTTGGCTGTTGGTTCTACCATTCCTAGAGATTTGAAGATTCCAGGAAGGGAATTGAAGAATATTGATTATGCAATGACTTTGTTGACCTCTAATACAAAGGCATTACTGGAAGACGATCTTGAGACTATTAGGAAGTCTATTCAAGGTAAAGATGTTATTGTTATTGGGGGTGGTGATACCGGTAATGATTGTTTGGGTACTGCTACTAGACATGGTGCAAAGTCCGTTACAAATTTTGAATTATTACCACAGCCACCAAATGAAAGAGCTAAAGACAATCCATGGCCACAATGGCCTAGAATCTTTAGAGTTGATTATGGTCACACAGAAGTTAAAGAGCACTATGGTAAAGATCCAAGAGAATACTGTATCTTGTCGAAAGAATTTGTCGGTGATGAAGAAGGCAATGTTAAAGGTATTAATACTGTCAGAGTCGAATGGAAGAGATCTGATTCTGGTGCCTGGCAAATGGCTGAAATTCCAGGTTCAGATGAATTTTTCCCAGCGGATATTGTTTTGCTCTCTATGGGTTTCATTGGTCCTGAAGCCAACGATCTAAGTGTTGAAAGAACTAAGAGGGGTAATATTGCTACTGTTGAGGCTACTAGTTATCAAGTTGATGGTAACTTGTTTACCGCTGGCGATTGTAGAAGAGGTCAATCTTTGGTCGTTTGGGGTATCCAAGAAGGTAGACAATGTGCAAGAGAAGTTGACTTGTACTTGATGGGTAAGACTAGACTACCGGGTAACGGTTCCATTGAAAAAAGAGATTACCAGCTGTTAGAAGAATTGGCTGCTAAAGTCTGATAACTGGTCACTAAAAAACGGTTTTCTTTATTAGCGCTTTATTATTTCTTCCTCTTTCTTTTTCATTTCTTTCATTTGTACTTTTTGTTTAATTTGTGTTTTATAATTTATTTACATTATTTTGTTCCTTTTTTTTCATTTATTTTCTCTTGTCTGCTATTTTTTTTTGAATAATATTTTTTATGTGTGAGTTTAAATTGTTAATAAAAATAATTATGAGAGTAAAAGAGAAATATAAGATCGGTGTTTTAAGAATCAAAGTAAATGCCTTAGCGTTTTAATAAAGTGTAGAAGCTTTTACTGTATGAACCGGTTTAAAGTTCCTTTATCCGGATATAATACAAACCTGATATAATCGTATAATTACAAAAGTTAACTTCAAAAAAATAGAAATATAAAAGTAAATGTACTACATGTGAAATAAGCGTCACTATAAAGGATCACCAACATTGCTGTCTAGCTTGATCAATTCAATATTCATCGCTGTATATTAATTATCGTTATAGTTATTGTTATTTTATCTGTGAAAAGTTTCGATGCTAGCTAATCCTTATTAAATATCAATGGTATCCGCCTCTACCTCCTCTTCCTCTGGTTTTACCCCGATTATTAACTGTTGATGGGATATGGACATTATCAACTCCTAAAGCTCGAGTGCTCCGGGGAGATCCAGTAAAAGTATTAGGATTGGACTTTTGAGTTTGCTTATTCTGGGTAGTATCCATACCAGAGGGGTCTAGTAACCTGTAGCTAAAATCAAACCCGTTGGAAACGCATTCCATTCCCACTTTACCATTCTCTAAATTTAACATTAAGTGACCATATGTAAAATCACAAAGGTTATAATGCCATGCATTTTGGAAAGCTATATAATATAAATCATTGAGCTGTCTTATAATTGCGTTTACTTCGTGCTTTGTCTGTAAATCTTCATCAAATGTTATTCCAGGGGATAAGGACAATGGTAATATTTCATCCACCGTTTTTGATGATATTGGAATTTTATCATAAACCGACAATGCCAGTTCGACGTAGGTAGTTAAAATTGAGTTAGGTAATTGTAGTAAAAGTTTTTCATATTTTTTTTGTAATTTTGACCAAATTTTTGATAACTTCGTTCTTGATTCGTTGAATTTTATTTTGAAATTTTCAAATGATGGATTAATAGTTAATTCATTGTAAGAGGAGATATACTTAAAGTGTAAAGAATTTGAGATTGTGTAATCCATTTTAAAAAAAATAGAGAGGTGTTCAATTAATGGTTCACGAGTGGGTGATTGATGTGTTATAAAAAATTTTATCGCCTTATTGTATAAATCAGGCTGTTGTTCGGAAAATTTTGTTAAAGTGTGAATTAATCTACCTAATTGAAGCATGGTGATCCAAATATTACCCGGGTCGCCACTGATTGGGATGATCTCTTGTGGTAAATTACAAAGTTCGTCATTCGAAACAATATCTTTGATATCTTGTGGAGATCCCTGGTGAAATAGCTTATGATATGATAAAGAGCCTCCTATACCTGCTAGAAGTAGAACTTGGTTCGATTTTTCCAATGTAATGGTATGAACATTTGCATCATCGATTATATGGAGATTGGGAATCTTATAGACACCATATCTGAACTTATTAATCACCAGTGAATCTTCACACATACCATATATAGTGTAAACAGGTACATTCAACTTTAGTTCCCCTTTAACAAATTTAGTTAATTCTGAAAGTTCTTGTTTTTGTAATAGTTTCTTCAAATTCTCATTTTCATTTGATAAATGTTCAACAGAATCCCCATGCACCTTTGATAATTTTGAGATATGAAATATTAAATGCTCAGGAAGTAGAGGAGAGAATTCAACAATATGTCGCAAATAAGATTCGTGGATCCTATCAATACTTGACGCTTCTAAAAATCCGAAGTTACCTGTATGGATTATGACGTCCGCTTTGTGTTGATCAGCTAATTCATTGAACAAAGATAGTTGGCCTCTTATATCGGCTACGAATAGTATTCGTGCACCTTCTTGTTGAAGAACCTTTGTTTCAGTCATGAGAAAATGTTTAATAGTTTTGTATATATAGTGGCTATAGTCAAGAATATGACTGATAAAGAATATAGGTCAAACAAAATAATGTGGAAAATGAATTTTGATATTTTTTGGTGCAGAGATTTGTCGAACGCTTTCGCAAAAGCACTATGTATGGATTCAGTGTTTATTGCTTTAGGTGCCATGAATTCTATCCAATTCATATCCACAGCAGTGGGGAGGGCGTTGTATCCTCCTAAATCTAAGACCTTGCCAGTATTGTCTAGTTTAGAAGAAAATATGGCTCAATCAGGCTTGGATGCTACAAGTGATGACACAGAATTAAAAGATACTGCTAATAAAAATAATAACGACGATAATCTTGATAGTGGTGATTCTATTAACAACGATAATGATAATGATAATGATAATGATAATGATAACGACAACGAAAATATACAAATACTTAATGCTAAAGTTGAAATAGTGGATAAACGTGAACAGAATCAAAGACCAGAGCCGGAATTCAGTGATGACGATATAGTGACAAGACAAGATGGTAATAGTAAGATAGAATATTCACTTGAAGATGACAAAGATGATGATGTATTGGATGAAGATTATGAATTGTCTCAACCTGTCTCTCTATTTGAACTTGTGTTTCGAATACTGTTTTTTTTGCCAAATCACCTTATCATTACTCCAGTTTATTACATATTCTATGTTATATTATACCCCTTCATCGCAGTTTATTTTTATCTGTATCCCCAAAAACAATTAGAAGATATTGCGGAGAAAAAAATCAAGGAAAACAATAATAAAGATGAAGGCCAATACCCGATGGATGATTCGTACGTGGAGTTGAATTCGTCCCCTAACAAAATTGAATTCTCTCCTAGATCAAATTCTATCTCCACTATTATGGAAGAAGGTATTGAATTTGATTTAGGAAAACAGGATGATTTGATCAAATCACCTTCAGTTTCTGACCCAACAACGTCAATTATAGTGGAAAGACCAACAAGACTATCCAAAGTAAATCAAAGATTACTTCAATTATCTAAGAATCCCAAAACAGCCACATCTGCGTTAAATAACAATAGTATTAACACAACCGGAATGAAAAAACCAAAGAAAAAGAAATTCATCTTTCCTAAATTACTATTTAATTTTGATATTAACAACCCTCCAAATCTTCCAAAAAAGGTTTTAGTTCTTGACTTGGATGAAACTTTAATACACTCCCTTTCACGTCATAATTCTTCAATGCTAACCAAAAATACAGGTATAACGATTGAAATTAAAGTCAATAATAATAAGCTTGCCACATTGTATCATATTTATAAAAGACCATACGTGGATGAATTTTTGAGCATTGTTAGAAATTGGTTTCATTTGATTTGCTTTACGGCGTCGATTAAAGAATATGCTGATCCTGTTATTAATTATCTTGAACAAGAAGTGATTTCGAAGGACAAAAATCCAGATCTAGGAAGTTCAAGCACAAATACAAAAATCTTTTCTCAAAGATATTATAGAAATTCATGCATCTTTGTTGAAGGAAAAGGGTATGTGAAAGATCTTTCTGTATTAAATATATCCAGTATTCAGTCGTCGGTATCCAAATTAAGTACACCTATAAAAGAACCTTCATCAAGGTCAAGCTCGCATCCTAGAGCAAGGTCTAATTCACTACCTAAAAGCACCAAAGGTCCTGATTTATCCAAGATTATCATCATTGATAATTCACCAATTAGTTATAGTTATCATCAAGATAATGGTATCATGATTGAAGGTTGGATTAATGACCCAGATGATTCGGAATTAATGAATCTTTTACCACTATTAAATAGTTTACGATTTGTTAGTGACGTTAAAACGGTGTTGAGTTTAAAAAATGGCCAATCGTCATTTAAATAGATTTTTTATTCATACTTTGCTTTTTATTTTATGCCACATCATTTCATACGATACCCCCTACCTAATTCTTAAAATTGTAATAAGATAGATGTATATAAGTATATATACATTAGTTAATATTCCATTAAAGATAGTTATTATCTATATAGTACATTTGATATAAAACAAAGAAATAAACAAGTAATCAGTCACTCATCATCTGCTCCTCCTCTCATTGGTTTAACAATTCTTAAATTCAAACCTATTCTACCACTTCTTAAAGTATTCTCTTTTATCTCGGGTGTTGTGAAACCAAAAGAGGCATGTTGATCATTTGAATTTTGAGAAGTATTTGAACTTTGATCCTCATTCAGCTCATCTGTTGACGATTTCCCAATATTTCCAGGAATATTAGTTGCAGTTTTAACCGTCTCCGGAAAAGGAGTGGCTTTCTTACTATTACTATTTAAAGACGAACTTGAACTTTTTCTCGAGCTGGAAACACTATTATTAGGTAAGGGTATAGATGTTGTTTGTGTTTGTGCTTGAGCTTGTTTTGCTGTATTCAATCTTGATTTCAAATACTTTAACTTATTTTCAAAACCTTCGGAATCTTTAGAAACCAACTCATTTCGAAGATCAAGCTGAGATTGTAGCTCGTCAATTTTATTTGTTTTCAATACTGATATCTGTTCTACAGCTTTAATGTTCTTTCGTAGTTGAAGATTTTGTTTTTCTACTTGCTCAATGTGTGTTGTGAATTGCTGTAATGCTTTTTCCAGTGCGTTTATTTTTCTATCGTTATCAGATTTATCAAGTAGTTTATTTTCCAATTCCATTATCTTTGTTGAACGTTTTAGAAGTTCATCAGTCATTAACTTTTGACTTGATTTCAACGATATTATGGTTTCATTTAATCTATTGACTTCTTGTGGTGTATTTTTTAGTTCAATTATTGATTTATAACGCTCAAGTTCACTTTTTAATAATTCATTTTCTTCGTTCAATTTTTCATTTTCATTTGAGAGTTTCTGTATTTTTCGAACATTCCCTTCATTAACAGCAATTTGATTCAAATAACGTTTTTTAAGTTCATTTGTACTTAATTCACTATTAACATGAATAACATTTGTAATTTTTTTAGCACGAGAACCAAACCTTAGAGCAGACAATGTTTCTTGCTCATTATATGATGATGGAGAGCAATTGATTATTAAAGTCGTTCTAGAATTACCACCTAATGATTCCTGTAATATTCTAGTCAATTTAGAATCTCTATATGGTATATGTGTTGATTTACCATCTGTTAAAGAATAGATTACATTTCCCAAGCTAGATAACGAAAAATTGATTCTTTTAGCTTCTTCTAAGATTTGGCCAGTTGCAGCAGTTTTATCTATCTTTTCGGATCCTGCTAAATCTACTAAAAATAAGCTCCCTGTCTTAATTTCTTCGGGATTTTTAGACGTCAATTTAATTTGAAATATGGCATGAGATCTTGAACTTTGACTATTCATTGAAGTTGATCCCGTTGCTCTATTTTTATTACCTTGAAAAAGAATTTCATACACGTCCGACAAGTTTGCAACGTATAAGATTTCTAGATTAGAGACGTATGCTGCACCTTCGGTTGATTCATGTATGGCCAATTTTCGATTATTTTTTGGATTCAGTAAATCTTTCAATGATTCGTTATAAACTTCCATGTAAGAGACACCAACTGTATATTCCACACTTTTAGGGGATTTTTCAATAATTTGAAATATTTTTTCAAAAATTCTAGGTATCAAGCCTTTTTCAATTTCATCTTCTAAATCACCCATCATGGTATAAGATTTACCTGAACCTGTTTGACCATAACAAAAAACTGTACCATTGTACCCTTTACTCAAGTCATCGGTTGTTTGATCAATTGAATATTTAAAAATATCATCCTGTGATGAAGATTCAGGAAAAATCCTGTCGAATGTGAACATACTTGGACCATTATATCCAGAACCAACTCTTACTACTTGATCATTATTGCCATATTCAATTACATTGCCATAATCTGCACTCAGCTCTGATTCATTTTCAGGACGGAATCTAACAATAACTTTAATGTTTGAGTTTTGTTTGACGGATGGTGTGCCATTAGTTAGCTTTAATGACGCTTTGGAAGGAGAGTATGACCTATCTAGCAATTCGGTGCTAGATGAAATAGAGCGAGACCTTGACATAGCTTCAACAAAGGGTAGCAAATCACTAATATAGTAAGAAAAATAAGAAACAAACGGGAGTATCTAATGTAATAAAAGTAAACAAAACAAAGAAAAACGCGGTAAATGAAAGATACGAACTGCCATTTCATGTTTGTGTCAATTTTTCTTTCATGAATTGATTACTGTAGAACTTTTCGCCTTTCCCTGACAACTTGTTGAGTTTAAATACAAATTAAATAATAATATGTCTCTGTCTGTTACAGTCCTAAACGGATTTAGAGAATTCAAGTATAAGGTCAGCCCTTCAACACTCCTATATGAGGTCCTTCAAGAAAGTTGTACTTATTTTCATATTTCCAACGTTGAACAATATGGTTTAAAACACGGAAATTCAGAATTAGATCTTTCGTTACCTTTTAGATTTGCTAATCTTCCTCAAGGTTGTAAACTTGATCTAGTTAAATCAAAATCAAGTAACAAACTAGTATCATCACTCTCAATCCCAACCCAAGTCACTATAAGATTGCAGATAATTGCGCCAGAATGTGATTCATCTTTTAAGTATCCTTTGCCCTCTGATCTAATAGAAAAATTCAATGGATCTGATACTTTCATTCAAATATTAAAAAAATATCAAGAAAAAACAGGCGTCATACTTGTTAATAGAGAATGTACATATGATGATTTAAAATTGAACAAGAGAATTTATATTAAATATGCACCTCAAATCCAAATATTATCAAAGTTGCTAAGCACAGACAACGAATTAAATACTAAGCTTGAATTATTTGGTATGAATACTGGGAATCATAATATTAGGTTGAAATTTAAAAAACTGGACACTGGTGCTGAAGATTTAAAAATTATTAGTGAAGAGGATTCAGTTATTAAGTTTAAAACCAGTTCAACAAAATTGGGGAATCCAGGCGTTGAAAAGATGGATGCTGATGATGAACCCAACTCAAAATTGGAAAATATACAATTGAAGTCAAAAGTTGAAAATGAGAAGCCAATTTTGAAAAATCAAGAATCGGACAAAAATCCAAATGAACATATCAATGAGAACCCTAAAATAGAGGTTTACAAACCAATTACCACAGCACCAATTCCTCGTTATCAACATGAAGAATCAGTTTATGAAATGAGTGTTGACCAAGCCCAAATTTATCAAAAATTGCTATCTAAACAAGCTGGTTCCAGTCCTATGATGACCAAATCTCAGCGTGAAAAATTAGATCAAAAATATAAATTGGCAATTAAAGAATGCATAATAAGGATTAAATTTCCAGATGGTCAAACTGTACAATTAACATTAGATTCAAGAAGATCTTTAAAAGATTTATATGATGTTTTAGTCCATAACGTTTTAAAACTAGATGAAAAGATCACCGAAGAAAATATTTTCTTTAAATTATATGTCCCGTATCCTCATACCATTTTATTGGATAAAAACTCTGATTTAACGGCAGGTTTACTAGATTCTGGTTTTGGGCATAGAACTTCATTATCGTATAAAGATACTAATGGCAGTGATGGCACTAAGCAATATATTAGCGATAAGTATTTAAATAAAGCAAAGACGTTGAACGACCTAGAAGAGGTTAAGCTTGAGGCACAGAGAGGTGAACTTGATGATGATTCTGCCAAAAAATTAACCTCCGCCCAAAATAATTTCACACACAGGCTTTCGTCATCTTCTTCCCCAACTTCTGCAACAAAAAAGAAGGTTCCTGCCTGGTTAAAATTGAGTAAAAAATGAAAGTAAAAATTGAAGACGTCATTGGTATTTATTGCACAGCCAGTTTCCCCATATATTTTTAATTTTACTTTTGCTGTTCTATAATGAATATTATTTATATTTTATGCTATTTTCTTTGTATAATGATAGCAATTAGTTAATAAAATGACCAAAAACTATAAAAAGCTATCAGTACCTTCTGTTTTTGGCGAAAGTGAAGCATATTGCAACACTGATCATCTGTCAGCAATAGAGTTACAGTCAAAAATATCCCCAAGCCAATCTGCAATTAAATCTGCAACAGAATCAATAGTAAATAATCAATTAGATATACCAGCTAGTTATGAATTTAACCTAGTAAAATACTCTCCACGATTATTGCTTTATACTTCGTTATTCACCACGCTTGGTGTTTTAATGTTTGGATTTGAACAAGGTGTAATGTCATTACTTGTTAGCTCAGAATCTTTCCTTTCACATTTTGCAAATCCAAACCCAATTCTATTAGGTACAATGGTGGCAATTTTGGAATTCAGTGCTATGATATCTGCTCTCACAGTGCCTTATGTTTCTAACACATATGGGCGTCGATTGAGTATTGTTTTTGGTGCCGTTTTGTTTGCCGTTGGTGGATTTTTCCAATTTATTTCACCTCATGGAATATCTGGAATCGTGGTAATGATTTTTGGTCGCTTTGTATCTGGTTTAGGTATTGGTGTGTTGAGTTCAGTAGTCCCATTATTTCAAAGTGAAGTATCACCTGTTGAACAAAGAGGATTCTATGGTTGTTTGGAATTTACAGGTAATATAATTGGATTCTCTTGCAGTGTGTGGATTGATTTTATTTGTGGATTTATTAAAGGTGATTGGGGTTGGAGAGTTCCTCTAGGAATACAAGCTATTTTAGGTACTGTATTAGCTATTGGTTGTTTAAAATTAGTGGAAAGTCCAAGATGGCTAATATCCAAAAATAAAGAATTTGAAGGATTAACAGTGTTAACAAGATTGTTTGGTCCTACAGCTGAAGCTCAATTTCTTGTAATGAAAGAAGGAATTGAAAAAGAAAGAGAAAACTTTTTTGGTAGGAAAAATTGGAAAAGTGTTGTTAAAAATAACTGGAAAAGGATATGTATTGGTTCTAGTTCTCTAACATTGGCACAATTTGGCGGAATTAATTTAGTAAGTTATTACAGCGTTATTATTTTTAAAAAGATCGGTTTTCAAAGTAGAACTGCTGGATTGATTTGTGCAATTAATTCTGTTGTTTATTTAGGCAGTACTTTTGTAGCATGGATTTTTGTTGATAAGAAATATGGTGGTAGAAGAAAGTTGTTCATTGGAGGTGGTTTATTGATGGGTTTTGCTCTATTTGGTGCCGCCATTGGTGAATCAATTGGAAACAAATCTGGTAGTATCCTAGTTGCAATATTAATAGTGGTTTATCAATGTGGGTTCGGATTTTCATGGGGTCCAATTGCATGGCTATATAATTCTGAAATTTACGCAGATTCGTACACCAGAGCAATTGGTAGCAGTATAGGTACATCCTGCAATTGGTTTAGCAATTTTGTAGTGGGCGAATTAAGCCCAGAGTTATTAGAAGTGATTGGATGGAAATTGTACATGATTTATGGCTCATTTTGTTTTGTTGGTTGCTTCATTGCTTATAAGTTTTATCCTGAAACTACAGGTGTGGAATTAGAAGATATGGATAATTTATTTGATGATTTTTACAGTGATAGCGATAAGCCAGGAATATAAACATTAAGTATTTTGATTTTATAATACATGAAAAAAAAATTGTAAATATTTATCTGGTGTGTTATTTTATAAAATATTATTCAAATGTTAGTTTTATTTTACAACTTATTGAAATCGCGTTGATAAGTTTCCTAAAATATGTCGTATCGCTACTATTGACAAAAAATGACAAAGTTAGTTAATGAAAAAGTACTTCCCATTACTAAAATATCTGTTGAAAAAAAAATTAACATAATCTAAATAACCTCCACTGCCTTTGGTTAATATTAGACTTCTATATATATGTTTTTATTGTTTTGCATTTTGCATTTTGCATTTTGAACTGTTTTGCTGTAAATATTATTGGTGATGATTTTTAAGATTTAAGATAAACTAAATTTCTTTTCTAGAAGTAATAGTTTTTGAATCACTAAAAATTCCTTTGAAAGAGATTAGATTCATATACATTATATATTATACATTATATATTATACATTATATATTATACATTATATATTATACATTATATATTATACATTATTGGATACCATATCTTCGAATATGAATTAATTATCCGAAGAATAAGTGTAGTGTATTATCTGAAACATTTTAGATATAAACTTTCTGAAGCCATGATGGAATCAACCTAGAACCCAAGGACAAGAGGGATGACATAAGTGTAACGAAACTGAAAAATTATACATATATTACGAGGGATAATGACCAGGCATTAATAAAACAGTTGCTAATGGCAACGTTGAGAACAACGAATTCTACTTCTAAATTCAAGTTATTTTTTTTTTGGCTTTATCAATAGCAACGGTTACAATATTTTTGAGGCATCTTCTTTAAATCTCAGTGTTCTTTCTACTAAAATTAACATGACTAAAAGTGAGGACAAAAAATGCAAAAATATTCATATATTATAGTATCTTCTTTTAAATAAAATAAAATCAATCTTTATATGCTAACAATGTTTTAAGATATCAAAACCGAAAAATTAGAAACAAAATGATAGAGTAGAGAAATAAAATTAAAATTTCAATAGTTTATTTAGAATAACATCAAACTTTTTCAATCTCGTGACAAAATCATCAAAATCATAATCTTCAATAGCTTCTGCCAAGCCAGGCAATTCTTGACCTTTATAACCTGTATAACGACCACTAGCGTAAACTGAATGTTTAAACCATGGTCTGTCTTTCAAACCATCTTCATCAATGAAATGCCTCTCATAGTATTTTAATTTCATATTTGCACGTTTAGATTTAAAATGTAATTTAATTTTTTCCCATGGTGACAAATTTTCCCAGTCATCATATTCTAGAGATAACTCATTCAAGTATTCATCATAACCTACTGATTTTGCCTGTAGATTTTCTAATTTATCATTAATTAAATCAAGTAAATCAGATAATAACGGGCTTTTTGGTGATGATTTCGAACAATGATGGTAAGGCAGTATTTCTGATGTGACTGGTTTTATTTTCCATTTTGAGGGGATTTCAAGATCATTAAAATATTTAGATAGTTCAATTGAATACTGTTTAGTTCTTAGATTTAAAATTGGATTTTCACTTAAATTCAAAATAACTAAACCTAAATATTTTGAAAGTAAATTATGGAAAACAAAATTTGGATCACCAAACTCACTCATCCAATAATAAGAATCATATAATGAATGGTATTGATAAACTGGCGAATTTTTAAGATCATTTCTAAATTCCATATTAACTGATGGAATACCTAAATGCTCCAAAAAAACTGTAAAATCAGAACCTGAACCTAATGTTCCAATTTGATCATTGCTTTTTTTTTTATAATGCTCATGTAATGAAAAATTACTGTTTGGATAAGGGATTTGGTCTGCAGTTTCCAATAAAAGGTTGAATAATAAAGGTGAAGATTGTAGAGTGAGTTCTGAACCAATGGTGGCAATGTCTGTATTAATATAAGCAACAGTTTTTTTCATTAATAGGTCGCTATTATATTCACCAAATTCTGTTGAGCCGATTAAACCATATTCTTCGCCGTCCCAACTTGCAAAAAGAATACTAATGTTTGGTTGCCAACCAATTTTTAATAATTCTCCAAAACCTCTAATAACTTCTAACATTGCAGCAGAACCAGAGTGTGGATCTGCAGCAGCTGGAGTCCAAGAATCATGATGGTTGCCAACAATAATTAGTTTACTGTCATCTTTACCTGTAATCTTACCCATAATATTATACATTGTTTTAACCTTGAAATCTTGTTCATTAAATAAGTTTAACTTAAAATTTGGATTTGGGCCAATTGAATAATCAAATTCTTCAACTAAACCTTTCCAGCTTTTAACTTTAGGTCCATGGCCATTTAATTTTTTTAAAATTGGCGAAACTTCTTTATAAGAAATGGGTAATGCAGGAATTTTAGGAATTGTATAATAAGGATCTGATCTCGGCTTTTTTTCGCCTGGTTTAATTGCATAACCAGGAGTTGTTGGATCACCTGGATTTATTGATAAAAATAATGCAGAGCCTCTCTGAATTGCAGTTGGATTACGGGCATAACCTTTGGGATAAGATTCAAAACCATTTTGCGTAATAACTTCACCATCATCGTAAGTATCAGTAAAAAGTAGAACAGCTGACATACCATGATCTTGAGCAAATTTAATCTTTGTACCACGATAAATCTTACCATATCTAATTATTGCAATTTTACCCTTTAGATCGACATTTAAGCTTGTCAAAGTCTGAAAATCTTCATAAGTACCATAATTACAAAAAATATATTCGGCAGTAACATTACCTGATGCAGCATAGCCTATAAATGCGGGGACACTTGCTTCTGAAGTCGGGTCTTCATCAAGTATTTCTTCTTTTAAAGTTGGTTTATAAATAATAGAAGAATCATTGGAGTCTAATAAGCTTAAAGATTGATCAATTGGATAAGCCATATAAGAAGTATATTCATCAATATAAGAATCAGCTAATCCAAGTTCTTTAAATTTTGTTAAAGTCCAATTAACCATAGGTAAATTGGTACCAGCAAGCTGGTTTGATTTACAATAATGCTTTAACCATTTACTAGCATAATTAGTTTCCAAGCTCTCCAAATAAGCCAAAGAAAGTGAATCTAACGTGTTTGAAGCTGAAACTGAATCCCAGATGGCACTTGGTTTGAAAAATATATCAAAATTGAAAAAATTTGAAAGTATCAAGATAGAAAGAGCTTGCACTAAAATTACAACTGAAATAGTAGTAAAAAGCAATGATTTCTTAATCAATGGTTTCGAAGGTTGTGATTGTAATTCACAATCCACAATTTTTTCTGACTTCATGATAATGAAAGTTCAATTAATAGAAAAAAAATGCTGTGAATGGGAATGTTAAAATAATAAATAATTTAAAGTGTTTCTGTACATATATATATATATTGGGATATCAATTACACAATTGATTGTGTTCCGATAGCAAAATAGGAATATAGATAGACGCTTGCGGGACGGGACTGCCTCAAATACAATCAGCCACACTACACAGCCCAACGTATTTGACCATAGTGGCGGATGCTTTGTAGTGTATAGATCAATACAACAAAACTATGACATCATCAGTGTGTCATTTTGCGGCTAAAAAAAAAAGGAAAAAATTTACACATTCAGTGGCAGTGCAATCAATTACTGTAATTTATTTCGGATAATTGTAAATTACGTACTTTATATTCCTTTTTCTGAGATTCAATGCTTCTGTCTCTTTCCTTTTTCAGCCTGCAACATTCAAGCTGTTTAAATATCTGTATACATCCTGATTGTTTTTTATTTCTATCCCTCTTACTTTACTTTATCTTGAGTTTTAAGTTAAATTATTATTTAAATTACATTAGATTAAATTTCCATTACAATACTATAATTTAGCATGACTGAAACGATTAAACCGCTTTCCACCCCAGTCGAGGAACCAGCTAGAAAACTTGATTCACCACAAGATATTGGTTTCGTTTTTGATATTGACGGTGTTTTACTTAAAGGTAAAAAAAGAATCATTGAAGCTACAGAAACTATTAATTATCTATCAGAGAGAAAAATTCCTTTTATTTTGCTTACAAACGGTGGTGGTATGACAGAAAGTAAGAGAATTGATTTCATTAATAAAACATTACAATTAGATGAATACCCAATTCACACTGACCAATTAATTCAAGCTCACACCCCAATGCGGACATTAATTCCGCATCATAAACGTGTTTTAGTTGTCGGTGGTCCAAAAGATGATACAAGAGAAGTTGCGATTAATTATGGATTTGATGAAGTTTTAAGACCTGTTGATTTAATTAGATCGAATCCAACAATTTGGCCATATCACATGTTTACCGATGAACAAATCGAAGAATGGGGATTGGATCCAAAAATTAGTAAAGTTGATGTTGATAATTCAAATTGTGGTGTCAATGAACCAATTGATTCAATTTTGTGTTTCAATGACTCAAGAGAATTTGGTTCCGATTTACAAATTATCTTAGAATTATTAAATTCTGAAAATGGTGTTCTAGGTACAAGACGTACTTGTAAAGATAGTAAACCAGGTATTCCAATTATCTTTTCAAATAATGATTTCTTATGGTCAAACGAATATAAATTACCAAGATTTGCAATGGGCGCTTTAAAGATTGCAATTATGACAATTTATGCCAAAATCAATGGTGGTAAGGAATTAGATCAATTAACTTTAGGTAAACCTGAAAAAGTTTGTTATGACTATGCTCACCATATTTTAATTGATTGGCGTAAAGTTATGTTGGGAGAAAAAACTCCTGGTAATTTATGTTTACCACAACTGAATGATCCACCTATTAATTCTCCATTTAAAAAAGTTTACATGGTTGGTGATAACCCTGAAAGTGACATTATGGGGGGTAATAACTATAATTGGGGTTCAATTTTAGTTAGAACAGGTGTTTATACGGAAGGTGATTTTGAGAGTTATCCTGAACTTTCAAGACCAAGTTTAGGTATTTTTGCAAATGTTAAGGAAGGTGTTATGGCTGCGTTAAAATTAAATGGTCTGGCTTAAAAATTAAAAAATTAAAAAATTAAAAAATTAAAGTGAAAAAAGTTTTTTAAACAAAAATTTTCTTACCTAATAAATTTACTTGTATAGAGTTTTTAATTATATATTTATAAATTGACTTTTTTTCTTTATTTATTTGATTATTTATTTCTTTTTTCTATATTCTAAAATGCATATAATATCTAAAAATCTAAATAAATATATTTGAATTATTCAAATCCATTTGCTCTTAAAGCAGCTTTGACACCATCGTAAACATTATCAAAAACACCAAAAGTTGGTCTAGCCAGTTTGTCATTTCTTTCAAAATCTCCATCTTTATAAACACCAGTTTTAACCAAAATTGTTTCCCAACCATAATTATTGCCGCCTCTAATATCACTTTCAGGATTATCACCAACCATATAAATTTTTTCAAATAATTTTTCAGTTGGTTTAATTCCTAGTTCTGGTACAATTTGAACAGTTTCATTAAGTCCATTTAGTCTTTTCCATTCTTGACCTAAGACCCACTCGGCATACGCGAAACTAACACCGCACGGTTTACCTAAAACTGTATCTTCTAATGATGCACCATCATTCAATTGTTCATATAATGCTCTCACTGCAATTCTAAATGCACCTTGACCAAATCTTGGTAGTGGATAACCAGTTGACCAAAGCAAATCCATATTGCTCCAGATAATTGGAACACTGGGAGCTTTTGAAGATTTGTTTCTTAATGTTGCTAAAACCCCATTTTTTGAATTTAATAATTCACTAATAATTTGTAAATCTGTGCCCATATCTCTTGGGTCATTAAAAACTAGAATTGCATCAATTGGTTCATTCAATTTTGATTCACTTGGATTTAAGGCAAAATTTTCTAAATCATGAGGTGTATATTTATGAAATGGCCAAACTGATGGATCTGCTCTAACAATATCTATTGGTCTAATAACTTGTTGAAACCCATAGCTTTTTGCCACAGTTCTAGTTGATTCTTCTGGTCCCCCAACAACCAACACACGTCTATACTTATTTACTAAATTTTTCATTGGTGTATGAGATTGAACAATTTGTGTGGATTTTAAATGAGAATCAAGCACAGAATTTATAAAATTTGTACGTGAACTTTCTAGTTGTCCACCACCATTTGTTAAAAGAATATGAGGAATCTTATCTTCTTCTAAATGATTTAAAGTTAATGAAGCTTGTGGTAAAATCGGAGTACGTGATTGCAATAAAACGCCATCAATATCAAAAACAAAAGCTATTGGTGCTGTTGAAATTGAACGATAAATCAATTTTTTTATTGATAAATTATGTAAATTATGTAAACTATTAAATTTAATCATTTTACTTCTAATTAGATAAGAAATTTAAAGGGGTAATGATAGTAATAAGCCAAAAAGTAAAGAAATAAACATCTAGAGATGTTGATAAGATTCTAATTTCTCGCGGGGTGATTTTGTATGTTTCAACCGAAGATGTTAATTTGATATATTGACATAAGATTACGTAACGATAAATATAGATTAAGTGTTTTAGTTGTGTTATACGTACATATATATATATATATATTTAAATATATTATTTTTATATTTTATCATTTATAATTCATTTTATTTTTAATTATCAATCAGATAAACTAAAGACCACGCAGATCCCGCAGCTATTGAACCAATCAGCACCATTTGAATACCTTCACTAACTCTTGTCCATATTGTACATTCATGACCCATGGAAATCAAACTTTTAAAATACCCAAACCAAAATAAAGTGATTAACATGGTTATAACTGAAATTAATAAACCCTTACCGACGGTTTTACAAAAAAAATATGGAATTAAGGGAACAAAACCACCAAAAAAATACCCAGAACCAATTGTTAATGCAGAAGTCACAATCCTACCTTGAGGTGGTTCATCTAATCCTTTACCAAATCGTATAACAAAATCGATCATATCTCTTGGCGATTTAGTTAAGTCTGATATAAATCTATCAGCTGTGTCATCACTTGCACCCATATCTATTAAAATATCAAATAACTGATCCTGAACAGTATCTTCAGATTGGAAAAATAATTGTTTTTCCCTACGAACCTGAGTATAATAATATTCCGATTCCGATTTTGCAGCTAAATAACCACCTAAACCCATTGAAATTGCACCTGAAACTAATTCAGCCATACCACCGGTAATAACCAATTTAGTATCACCAAGAGATGATAAACCTGCAGTTAAAGCAAATGGAACCGTAAGCCCATCTGACAAACCAATAATTAAATCACTCATAACTCTTGGATCAATTGAACTTAAAAATGGAACGTGTGTGGAATTATTTGAATTATCTGATTTTGAGGATAAAATATCAGTATTTTGATTTGAAACATTTTGAATATCAATTATACCATTTTCTAAATCATCACTATCTGATATTTCATTGGTAGAATTGTATGAATTTGGCTGTTGCACTAAGGGAGAAGATTCATGATTACAGTTGCTGTCAGTATTGTCAGTATTACTGTTATTGTTTGAATTGGGTAAGACAGTTGCCAGTATAACATTTTTAAGCGCAACAAAAGACATTCTACTGTATTTATCTTAATATGTGGTAGCAAAGTGGATAGACAATTATTAAAAGAATAGTGAAAATAATACAAATAATAACTTCAGTTATAAAGTACAAGCTAAATAAAAAAAATAAAATACAAATATTTTTAAGCAAGGAAAGCCCATCGTGTCTCGCACAAGGTAAGAAACCAACCACAGTTAATTAATTCGTAAGCGATATTTTGGTCTATTTTTGCATTTTTTTGGTTTTTTTTACCTCCTCAATTATCCTCACCAATTCTGTAATTTTCTTATCGTTTTCATTCGTTTGCATTTGCCACCGACCTTATCAGTTTTATCCTCCTTTTTATTTTATTTTTTTTTACTCTGGATTGTTTTCTATTTTATAATCGAAATATATATTATTAAGATGAAGATATCCATAAAACTTAACAATCAAAACTCTTTCCAAGTCACTGTTCCAGATAATTCAACTGTTGATGACCTTAAAATAGCTTCTCTTGTGGCATTGCCTCCATCGGCAGATATTAATTCTAAAAATGCAAAAATATGGTTTAGTGGTCGTAAATTAGAATACAATCGTTTATTATCAACTTATGGTATAACTCCTGAAATTTCTGACCATTGTACTGTGTATTTAACATCCACAGAATCAGATCCTGATTGCGCCATTTTAGATGAAGATGAAGAGTCATCTCAAAATACTAACATGGATACTAATGCTGAACAAATAATACAAAAAAAGGCATCTTCAACTTCAAAATCGGGAAGATCAAAATCAAGATCGAAATCAAAGTCAAAAAAATGCTCTTTTGGTACTTGTACATATTCACCATTAAGAATGGTTGGTGACTGTCAATTTTGTCAAGGAAAATTTTGTTCAAAACATAGATTATTAGAAAGTCATAATTGCAAAGGTTTAAAAACTTGTAAAGATAAGTGTTACGAACGTAATGCACTAAAATTACAATCCGAACAAACTGTTGCTTCTAAAGTTTAGAGATCTATTTTATTTTTTGTTATGAAGGTTTTATGAAGGTTATAGGATCGGTTATTATTTTTATTTTTACTTTTTTTTTTTATTTTATTATTATTATTATTATTAGTATTTTTTTATCTCATTACTATTATCTGTGTCTATATATAATATTGTTTCTTGTTAGAATACTTATGAATATTTTTATTTCATTTTATCTACTTTTTATTTTCTATTTCAATTAATTTAGTAAATCAAAAAAGTAATATTATTAAACAAACAAACAAAAAAAAAGGTTATAAAAAATTACAACTAGAACACAAATGAATTAGATTTATTTATCACTTAATGGTTTCTTAGCAATATATAACATCATTGGCGTAAATAATTTTTGTTCACCACCTTCAACTAAATAGACCGCGGCATCTTCTAAAGCTTCAGTAACTTTAACGGAACCTTTTGGTGCAACACCTAATTTCTCTAATGCGCCGACGGCTAATGTTGTCACTTTTCTACCAATATTACTTGTTCTAACAAATGTCCAGACATCATTAAAACTTTGAATATATTTCCATTCACCACTTAATGGATAATACCAAGGAATTTCATCATTATTATCCGCTAAATCATTTTCATATAAGAGTTCAAAACCAACTTTTTTTAATGCATCTTCAGCAACTTGTCTTTTGTACATTTTTGGAATACCATCCCCAACTTCAATACCATAAGCAATTTTTCTATGCTCTTCATTATTTTCATCATATTTATCGGTCATAACCCACTCATAAACACCAAAAACACCGCCTGGCTTTAAAACTTTATAAATTTCACTATAAACACCTTCTAAAACTGGTGCATGAACCGTTGCTTCAATTGCATAAACTGCATCAAAACTTTCAGGTTCAAAGTCCATTTGCATAAAATCTCCTTTAACGAAATTCAATTTATCACTTAAACCATAAACTTCAGAATAGTGATTTGCTCTTTCAACTTGATAATCATTATTATTCAAACCGACAATTGAACATCCAGTAAATCTACAAATTTCTCTTGCTGGACCACCGACACCACATCCAACATCTAACACTTTCATATTCTCATCAATGCCCATTTTATAAGCTAAATAATGTTCATGTCTAGCAATTGCTTGTTTAAATGGTTCGCCTTTGTAAAATCTACAGAAGTGGAAAGATGAACCCCAACCGTATTCGTAAAAGTCAGTCACTAAATTATAGTAATGCTTTGTTAACGATGAATAATCTTGTAAACGTGATTGTTCCGTGGTTTTATCAGTTTTACCATCCCAATGTTTAAAGTAGCCTTCAATTGCTAACTCTGACGCTTTCTTATCCTTCTTAGTTAATGCGCTTAAACCACTTGATTCAGCAGCTTTATTACCATGTAAGGCTTTTGCAAATTGTTTATCTTGTTCAAATTGTTTTGGAGCTAGTTTAATTTCTTCAGTCATTGTTGAAATGTTGAAATATTAAATACCGATATATGAATACTATATCTATGTGATCTAAAGAAAGTATCTTAAAAAAAGATTTGTATTTTTAGAGGAACAAAGAAGTTGGGAACGTGAATGTTTATAAAACGTCCATTTTATATGTATTAAAAGTGATAATTTCCAAAATTATAGTGCGGAACGAAATAAGCGAAAAAATCACAGTAATAAACGATTTAAACGAACTAAACGAATTGAACGAATTGAACGAAATGAACAATCAAAAAAAGTTGAACGAGGGGAACGACGGCGACGATTTGCTAATGCTCAAAACTTTAGCGACGATAAAATGTGGAACAGCAAGAATGCAAAAAGTAGAAATTGAGAAAAATCTAGAAAGTAAACACAACTGCCCGGTTGAAAAATGTGCAAATAAAAAAATTGCCTTAATGCAGAGTTTTATCGAGTAAATTAGTTTTATTGTGTAAATTTAGACAGGTGAGAATAATAAAAATAATAATTCTATATACCCATTTCCGTTAGGAAAAGTTAAAATCAAATTATATTTCATTATATGCCATTATATGCTCAACTATGTATGCTTTAGCTGTATATATGGAAGGTTACAATATACTGTAATAAACATTGTTTTCTAAATGTATCAGTAGTGAATCCTACCCAATTGACTAACATTGTGGCATTATATTAATTGCAATTACCTGGGGTTAAGCGGATGGCAATTATGCGCCACAAAATAATTAGACTAATTGGGAAAGAATGTATCCTTAAAAAGGAAATAATGCTTTGTTGTCATCGGAACCGGAGCTGACTGACAGTCGAGATCGAGAAAAAATTCTGACAACTTAATGTCTCATGATTAGATGAGTTAGTTTAATTGACTCCTGATTCTCTCATTTTTTCAATTCTTATTTTTCTTTTCTTGTACTTTCTGGTTGTTCCTTTCTTTACTAAAATTTATTAATTGATTATCATACTTAATTAATACACAATGAAGCTTACATCTGTTTTTCAAATTGCTCCATTTTTAATCCCGTTAGCATCTGCTGATTATGTTAAATTAGAAGCTTCTAAATTAAGAGGTTCTTGGATTCAAGATGCTGAAATTGACAATGAACCTTTTTATGGTTATTCTAAAGCTTTTGCAAATGCCACAAACCAAACTGTTGTTGGAGCATTATTCAATGAAAAAGTTTATTACGCAATCGATTTAGCACTCGGTTCGAATGCTCAAAATGTTACTGTTTTGATTGATACAGGTTCTTCGGACTTGTGGGTTAACTCTGTTGATAATGAAGTGTGTGCTTTCGGCTTAGAACCACAAACTAATTTCACTTTAGAATATCAATACCCATCTTCAATTTCATATAAAGCATCTGCATCCGCCTCCGCCTCCGCCTCTGCATCTAATATTGCTTCTTCTACTTCCGAAGAAACTGGTTGGGGTATTTTCTATACTGATGCTACCGTCACTCAAGATGCAACTACAACCGCTACCTCAACAACAGTTCACGAGTCTGTTGTTTCTCGTGATATTCAATTTTATCCATCCGCTTCTTCAACTAACTATGATAGTGCTTACCCAACACCAACTTACAATGTGTCCGCTCTTATCATCGAATATTTTGAACCACAAAACTGTTCAGCTTGGGGTTTATTCGATAAAGATTCTTCTGATTCTTTTGTTTCTAATGGTACTGAATTTAGTTCCGTTTCAGATGATGATGATGAAATTTCAGGTGAATGGGGTGCAGATTCCGTTACATTAGGTGGAGTTACCGTTTCTAATTTATCATTTGCTATTGTTGATGAAAGTGAATTCGATTCTTTTGGTGTTTTAGGCTTAGATTTGCCAATTGATGAATCAACTTATTCAGAAAATGGTACTTTGTATGAGAACTTACCTTTAAAATTGAAGTCAGAAGGTTTAATTGAAAAAGTTGTTTACGCTTTAGGTGTTTCTTCTTTTAATACTTCTATTAACTCCTCTTTGATTTTCGGTGGTGTTGATTTAGAACAAGCTGATGGTAACTTCACTCTTGTTCCTTTAATTCGTTATGCTGATAATTCTACCAATTCTACATCCATCGCAATTACTTTAAGTTCAATCTCTTTTGATGATAACTACTTAGATGTGAATGATACTTCTTTACTTGCTTCAGGATTAGCAGCTGCTGTTTTAGATACCAGTGATGCTACTGCTAAATTTCCATACTATATTTTTGATGAAATTGTTTTGGCTGCTGGTTTCAACTATAGTGAATCTTTAGGTAACTACGTTGCAAACTATACCGAACTTGTTAACAAGACAATTATCTTTGATTTCCAGGGCGTTGAAATTGAAGTTCCAGTTGTTGATTTAACTTTCCCATTAGTCGATTTTGATACAGGTGTTGCTTCCGATTTTGTTGTTATCGGTTTAGAAGCATGGGACGAAGATTCTTTTGTTTTAGGTGATTCTATCTTATCAAACTTATACTTCGCCATTGATTTAGAAGACGATGAAGTTGCAATTGCTCCAAGAAACTTTAATGCCGTGGGCGAGAATATTAAAGAAGTTGTTTCTACAATTCCAAGTGCTACAACCGCTTCATCTTATAATTACACCATTGGTTATCACTCAGTTACCGACTTGAAAATAGCTACCGTTTATAATCCAAATTCCGTTACCACAGTTTCATTTTCTCAAACTGTTGTTCCAAGTGCATCCGCATACTTTTGATACCTTTATAACCTTATCCATTTGATTTTCTAAATTTTTTGTTTCTACCCTTATTATTATTTTTAATGTCCGTCCCCTTTTAATCTGTTTATTGTGAACTTTTATATACTTTTGTGTACCTTTTTGTTTATTATTGTTTATATATATTATTTCTTCCGTTTGAAAAAAATCAAAATAAAAATTATATGTTTGATATTACAAAATCTAAAAAAATAATTTCGAAAAGAAAGAAGGAAAAAGAAACCAAATGCCATACAAAATTTATAATTATCAGTCTAATGATAGACCATAACCAGCTTGATAGACTTCTAAAATTTCAGTAGTAGTAGGCATTATAGAAATGGTATTAGGATTAACAACGGTAGCTAAATTCAATTTAGTAATACCATTGTAACCATAAGAGTAATCCCATAATGAAGCTTTAGTGGCACCTTGAATTTCATTTTCAACAACAATAATATCTTCACTATTACTATTACTAATCTGGCCGATTGCCAGTGTTTCATCTTCCATATCTACAACCAAATATGCATTTGATAAAAAATCATCTCCTAGTATGAAACTATCATCATCTGATGAACTGACGGATAAAACACGCAAAGTGGTTTTAGTAATTGATTGGCCATCAATAACAGGAAACGTAAAATCAATAGCTGGAACTTTGATTTCTGCACCTTGAAAATTGAAAATTACAAACGCTTTTTTTTCTGGGATCAAAGATTCATCAATAACGTAATTGCCGATTTGATTGTTATATTTGAATCCAAATTGAACAACGATGCTATTGATTATATAATATGGTAAAATAGAACTTGTAGAACCTGTGTCAAATATAGCCAATGTTAAACCAGATGCGATTAACATTTGTTCATTCGATGATGAGGACGAGGATGATGAGGATGAAGATAACGATTGGATAATGGATAGTGAGGACAGTGTTGATGAAATATGAAACGGGCCACTACCACGCTTAGTTGAATATTGCTCCTTAGTCATTGGTAATAAAGTTAATCCATTTGTTGGTTCGTACCCATTTGCATTAAAAGCACCAAATAAAACCGAATTGTCTTGATTTTGTCCTAAATTTAAAGAATAAACAATTTTTTTGATTATTTTCTGCTTTTTAAGCAAAATTGGAAAATTAACATATCTTTCACCACCATTCTGATACGGACTTTCATTAGCTGGAAAGCCAAGGCCTAAAATACCAATCGGTTTATCCGAGTCTATATTCAAACCAAGGAAAACATTGGAAATTTCAGTATACTTACCATCAGCTCCAAGAAAATAAACATTATCGGTTCCAAAATTACCCTCAGCTGAGGAGCCATCTGCGTATTTAATGTCAAGCGGAACATCACTTATATTAAAAGTGTCCGATTCATCTTGATCAAAAAGTCCAAAGGTTGTACAATTGTTGATGTACACCATTCTATCTTCGATGGTTTCCCAGTAAAAATCATCATCTTGGCTAGACGGTTCAAAGGCAAATGTTGCTTGTGGATAGGAACTCGTGTAATTTTGAGCAGCAGACGGAAAAATTTTTGTTTCCAGAGTGGTTTTAGGATTGCATGGATTAGTATCATCTTTAATTTCACGTTTGAATCTATAATATGCGTTCTCATCAGATTGATCGCCATCGTCAGATTCAGATTGACATAATGCATTACTTGCGGAATTAACCCAAAAATCTGAAGAGCCAGTATCAATGAAAACTGTTACTGATTCTTTATTGGATCCAATGTATAAATCAATTGTATAGTAGATTTCTTCATTTTTTAGATTGATCAAAAGAGATTCTTCCGAATCTCTCTTTGATAATTTATTAGGTTTAATAATGTAATATGGCTTATTTCCTTCCAGTTTATCGTTTACAGAGGAGCTTCTTTTTTGAATAGTATGTAATTTAAAATATGAAGATTTCGCCGAAACGATTGATACAATCGCAAAAATTCCAAATATTATTAATAACTTCGTCATTTTTTCAAGTACTTACCTATAACTCAATACCATAAATTTGTGAAGTAATATTTTGAGGTGATTTTGAAATACTTATATTAAGGAAGTATCAGCAAAATTGCGTTAAAATTCATGATTGCATCAATCTGTTGAGAATTTCCTAAATGGGAGAACTCAATGGAAGGATTTAAAACTTTTTTCCTTTTTAGACATAACATCTTCCAGCTATAGCCAATTAAATTTAAGGTTGTATTTCCTCAGGAACTTGAAACACGTCAATACATGCTTTGCCATTTACTTGATGTTAGTAGCGTGTCGAGAAATCAGAAAAAGACGTTAGTTTTTTTGGTAATTAAAAACAACTAATTGTTATCAAACTGAAATATTTCTTATCCTTTCATTTTTCCTTTGCATGTTCCTGAAAAACAGTATAAATATTAAACAGCATAGACCAGCAACTTTTTAACCAGAAACTTCGTGAAGGATATTTCACCTTGCAAGTGGAGAAAAAGAGGTTTATATTTTATCGTTTATTATCCGCTTCGAGACCGAGCATGAATATTTTGTTCCCTTTTCCATATTAATTTATCAAAATGCCTATCTGTCAAAATGGGAAAGATTATATCAGAGTTGGCCACAGACACGCGATGTACGTAACAAATAATGAAGGCATCACTGATATTCTCCCTATCTACAAATAAAATATTAGTATAGTATAGTAATTGTGTTCTGTATTATGTTCAGAAAACATCACCGGTTTCTTTCTCTTAGAAAGAAAAAATATCACAGCAATAAATATAAAGAGACTTCTGAGACTTCTGAGACTTCTGAGACTTTAAAATTAGATATCGATCCAAATGCTATCCACTCAGACCTGATTTTAAATTCAAAGAGTTTACCAAAAGGCTTTAAAGATAAGCCAATAACTCGACGTCATTCATTTAGTCTGAAAGGACGGTTATCATTGAGAAAATCATCGAAGCCTGCTACTAAATGCAACAATTGGTCCTATGTAAGCCAACACGATGAGAGGATGTATTCAACTGTTGAATTAAGGAAACTAAACTATTCAACTGTATCAAGCTATAATAATTCAATTAATATAGGTAATAGTTTGAAAGGCACTGACGGGGATACTTTGAGAAGGTTATTCCGTGAACCCTTATCTCCATTTGATTCCCTGAGTTTGGATTATTGCCAACTGTGGAATAGTAGTAAATCAAACTATTTACCTATTAAGGTCAATTACACAGGTATTGATATATCTTTGGATTCAATTATAAATGAAGCCAGCAGGCAGTTTAAAGAACAAATTAATGCTAAGAAAATTGAAGCTATAAGGAAGAAATTGGATATGAAATATGTCAAAGAGTTAGAAAAGTATCATTTTCTTTTTCGACATCCCTTTGATGAAGAACTGAGAGCCGAATTTTTAGTAACAGCACATGACGTGGAAGACTACTATAGCACCCTTTGGAGAATTATTGATCATCCACATAGATCACATATTACGACTTTATTGGATTTTGAATTGACCATCAATGAGTGTTTATTCTCTTTCACTTTTGAAGAAACGGTTATCTATGCCTACGTGCGAGACGTAGTGGCGCAGTTAAAAAGAGAATTGGAAAAAAATATATTCCTACGCCACACACGGTTCAATAAAGCGGCTGTAAAAAATGATATCACTACGTAAATATATTTTAGCTTTATTAATTTATATTTTGTGTGTACACACTTGCTCTTTCTATTTCTCTGGTTTTTTAAATATCCCAAATATCTTGGTTTTATACTGTATATCTATAAATGTTTAATAGACCAACACAAACTAGGGCCAGAACTCCAGACTCTGTAATATCATCAGAATCAGTTGATTCACCGAATCATTCACACTACCCGAGCATTAACAATAGACTAAGAAATCAACAATATAGTGATCCAAGAATACACGATGATAAACTTATAGAAGATATTGGATCAATAGACAAACTGTGCGAATACCCAGCTCAAAACTCTGCTTTATCTTCATCTTCATCTTTAATACCACCTGAGTTGCCTGATTTTACCAAGACTCCCAAATCGGCCAACCATAAAATGTACAATGTATCACCCACACATTCTTACGCTTATAGTAGAAATGCTTCAGTATCTTTCTTTTCCGATGAACCGACAGATGAAATTGTTTATAACGAGGTGCTAATCGATGAAGATGAAGGCATTGATGAAGCCGACGAGGGAGAGGGCATTTCTTATATCCAGTCGGTGTCCGGTACACCTGAACCATGTGATCATGATGATGATAATTCATTAACTGATGTTCAAACTTCTTTTCCTCTGAAGAAAAGTTTATACACGACGGAGATACCAGTTTGGTATAATCCTTTGAAACTAGATTATCCCGGAACTTCACCTTTAGAATATACTGATGAAGAATTTAGTACGATGAACCATTTTGATTTCTTACATAGTGTAAATTTAGAAGAACCACCATTGTTACCAGTTTATTTGAACTCAAATCTATTAAATGATTCTTCAAAGAAAAATTATAAAACATATCCTTATCAATATCAAGAATCAAATCACGTTTACATTAATGAAATATATCGTTATAAAATTAACGAGTTAAGTTTAATGGATAAATATAGTGCAATGAAAACATCTAACCCAGTAAGACCCGAATTTAAAAGATCTGGGTCAAATTCAGGTGGATCATCAAGTTCTTCAGTTAGATCTGCAAAAAGTTTGAGACATATTAAGCAGAAAGGTAATAATAATAAACCAAAAATAAAACATTCAGATAGAGTCCATCAATTTGAGCAAAACATGGTTCCTCATCATGTTATGCTTAATCATTTGATAACTTGTAATTTGAATAGAGATGGTTATATTACAGGTTCTTGTATTACAAGGTATAAGGGAAAGTTTATAACTCAAATAATGTATTTTTCGAACGAATTAGAGGATTCAAATTAATTGAATTTCAGTGGTTTTGAGTATTATTTTTCTAGTTGTTGACGCCTTTTTTCTCTCGCTTTATCTCTTGTTTTCTTTTGTTTTCTTTTATATTCATTTTTTCTATAAGAAAATAAAAGTGGTATATAACATGATCTATCAAAAAATAACATTTAAATTCTTCAAACATAATTTATCGACTAAAATTTTATATCAGAATCTAAATTTGTCCTTTGATATCAATTTTTCTGAACACCTGATTCTTTAATGATTCCACATGATCTCGTGCCTTGATCGAATCAAAAACCATCGATCCTTCATTAACATATTGCTCTAAATTTTTATCCTTTAAAAATTGCTTGAATTCTATGTCATTTTCTTTAGAAAGCATTTGTTTTAGGAAAGGTATAGCTATTTGCCTATATGATTTACACAAAATAGCTAACGTCTTAACTGCTTCTCTATCTATTATCCCCACCAAAAATTTATAAAAAAAGTAATACTGTTTATGATTTAATAGCAATGACTTATCATTGCTTATTGTCAATTTTTTTATGTCAATTTGTTTTCTTTCATCATCCTGGCCTAATTCTTTAACTTTTTTATAGATTATACCCAAAGAATAGTAATTGTCATTAATAACATATTCTGCGATATTGAATGCATCTGTGAGAAAACAGTCTGAGTCAATATCAGTTCCATTATCAATTAGTTTCAATTTTAATTCAAAGGCCTCGTTAAAATTATTTGTGATAGTAAAATAAAGAATACGATAGGAATAAAATTGATTCAAATTCCATTTTTGTAATGTGCCATCTTCATATAATATCTTCAATTGCGATTGACATTGATTAAATTCACCTAAATCACCAAATTCAATAGCAAGTTTTGAATGAAATTCATATACCATTATGGTAAAGTTAGTTTTGATATTTTGAACAGTCAAATCTTGTCTTAGAGATTTGCATTGATCACAAAGGTAATTGTAAGTTGCACCATCAATATATTTATCTAAAAGCAACTGCAGAGTTTTACGAAGAACGGGTAAAGGTCTAACGGTTTCTGGATTAGGTTGTGATGTCAATCTTAAATATTTTTTTTCTAGTACCTGGCATGTACCAATCAATGGTTCCGTACTTAAAGAATATTCAGATGAAGAGCCAATGGAGTCAACAGACACATTAAGTTCACGCTCAAAACGTTTGCCTCTAAGGGCCATCCTATCTGCAATTGAAATTTGAGTTGAGTTTTGTTTTCTTAAAAGTCCAGTTGACGATGGAACTGGTGGAAGAGTTGAAGGAACTAAGACTGTTTTCTTTGATTTTTTCATTTTCTTTAAATTACTTATGAGTGTATTGTTTCTTTTGTGAATGTCCACAGATATATTATTACTAGTGTTATTATCGTTGTCGTCAGATTCAGATTCAGATTCTCCAAATATATTTCTTTTTCTGGAAACAGATTTATTTGAAAATGTAGTCAGTGGCTCAAAAACAGGCATACTATTATTAATGGTATCACAATATAATTTTAGTTTTGCTTGGTTATCTTTCAACAAAGATGGCAGTTGTTGCATACTCCAGTTGTTTATTTCTATCTTCCCTTGGTTAATGGCCATATTGATCAATTTTTTCATTTCTCCTTGAAACCTTTTCTTTTCTTCAGGTGACAATTTCATTTCATTAGCCTTCGCAAATGAAGAAGATATAAAATCATGCAATGGCTTGGGCCACTTACTTGGATCTTTCATATCTTTTTTTGCTTTGGACTCACTACTTGCGATATTTACGTTTGCTGTTTTCTTCAGTGTCTTAATACCTCTTGTACTATTGTGTGACAATGTTTGCCGTGGTTGTACTGCATTATATTTTTCGGTCATATTTGTATTATTTAATTCTTAAATATAGAGCCTTCTATGAGTTGGGAAAAATATTTTCTGTGTAAAAAAAAAAGGAAAACTCAATATGAAATTTTATATGTGTGACAGCATTGTTAGGGTCGTAGAATTAGACGCTTAAACTACTTTTATTTAACCATTTGCCACTTCATGGCAGCCATATTCTCATTTGATGAAGACGAAATCTCTTCAAAGCTTAAACAAGAGCTGAAGTTAGACCAAAATCTTGAGCAAGCAATCGAAGAAGATGACGAACAAGATGATTTAGATATTAAACATTTCAAAAAGTACCGTTCAGACAGTGTCATATCTGTAGGTCAATTAGACAATAGAATCGGTACATCTTATGAGGTTAAATTAGATGAAGTTTACGAAGCCGATGATAGTAGACAAACTTTCGTCAGTAGTGACGTGGGTGTCCCAATATTGGATAGACAGACCTTACAAAAGCCAATTGTTTCAGATTTTAAACCAATCAAAGTTTTAGGTAAAGGATCTTATGGAAAGGTGATTTTGGTTAAACATAAAAAAACTGGGAATTTGTATGCCCAGAAACAATTAGGAAAAGCTTCAATGATTGTGAACACAAAACATTATGAAAGAACTTTAACTGAACGTACCATACTTGAAAAAGTTTCTCATCCAAATATTGTTAAACTTTACTATGCATTGCAAGATTTTGATAAAGTTTATTTGTTTTTGGAATATCTAGAAGGTGGTGAATTATTTTTCCATTTATCTCAAGAACGTATATTATCCGAAAAGGTGGCCTGTTATTATATAGCGGAAATGATTCTTGCGTTAAGACATCTTCATATTAATGCAGGTGTTATTTATAGAGATTTGAAACCTGAAAATTGTATGTTGAATAGAAGGGGTCATTTGGTTTTAACTGATTTTGGATTAAGTAAAGTTTCCAATGAATGTAACTCATTGTTTGGCACTGCACAATATATTGCTCCCGAAGTAATTAAAGGTGAACAATATGATTCACAATGTGATTGGTGGTCTTTGGGAACTGTGCTTTTTGATTTACTTACAGGTTCACCCCCATTCACTGGTAATAATAATAAAAAGATTATGGATAAAGTTTTAACACAGAAAGTTAAATACCCATTCTATCTTTCTCAAGATGCAAGAGAGTTTTTGGCAAAATTACTCAATAAAAATCCCCAAAAAAGGATCAATATAGATCAAGAGTTTGATAAAGTCAGAAAATATAGATTTTTCAGATACATCAATTGGGATTACATAATTGATCAAAATGATGAGTTGCAACCACCGCCAATTATTCCCGTGGTTAGTAATCCGGAAATAGCTGAAAATTTTGATGAAGAATTCACCTCTATGTCAATAACTCCTCCAAACTCTCCTCTTTCGAAGGCAATATTTGATAACATTGAAGAAAGTAGATCTAATAGTACCTCTTCGTGTATTGTTATTAAAAAGCCTAATAGTTCTGGTGAACTACAAGAATCTGTTTATTTCACAGATTTTTCATATACCCATGAAAACCATTACTTAAATCCTTAATCGCATATTCTTCTTATATATGTAATTTTATATAAATTTATGAATCCAATTATCGTTTCTTATTTTTCTTCTTCTTAGTAGGCTTCATAATTATTTGACCTTCTTTGACTTCATCGGGTGCGTCCTTAAACTTCTCTTGACTTTCAAGAAAAAACATTAAATCCGTCACTTGTTCTTGTAATTCCAGATTAGTTTGTTTAAGTTCTTCATTTTCTTTCGTTAGAAAATCGATTTTTTCTGATAAACCTTCATTCAATGTTTTTTCTTCACTATAAGATTTTGTGATTTCGGATAACTTATTTTCGATACCATTCAGTTTTTCAACTTTTGATAACCTTTCATCAATATCATTATTCTTTTCCAGTAATTTACTCATTGCCTCATTCGAAAAATTCAATTCGGAAACAGTTCTTTCAATGATACTTTCATAATATTCCCTTTGAGATTCTAATTGTGAAATAAGCAATTTTGAATACTCAAAACCAATTTTTTCAACTTTTTCATCACTACTTTTTTTACTTTCATCACGTAAGGGTAGTTCCACTAATTTACCATCAGCTTCATTCTGAACCAACCTATGAACATAATTATCACCTGCATAATCCCAAACTCTTTGTGTAGTCGTTTCCATTGCAAAACAATGTGATGTATCCTCATAATGTTTTATGGCATGCTGTTGCGCATATCTACCGCAACCAATATGGCCACAAACAAGGCAGATCCAAAGGTTATCATTACCACCACATTCCAAACATATTTCTTCACCTTGCATTTCCTCTAAAGCTTCTTTTCTTTTCTTTCGTAGGTCAAATTTACTAGAATATCTACAAACAGGGCATGTATCATCCTGCCATTTTGATAAACATGAGCAATGAAATGTGTGTTGACATGGTATTGTTAGAAGACCAGTAACACTGCTATCTAACCTCTCGAGGCACACTGGGCATGTTGCTAATTCAACACATGGTGCACCGGATTTTAATTTATTTTGCGAATTGACATTGTTGGTGAATGGATCTTCCAATAAATACGGAATTGCACTAACTCTTTCGTTATTATTGCCTTCAACTGGTCGGAAAATAACTTCTTTAATATGTATCACATTACAAGTCTCAGGTTCAATAGAGTTAAAGTGACGACCATTGTATGATTTAACAAACTCTTCAACTTTATCCTTGTTTCTGAATTTCATCAAAACCATGAATCTATTCGGGCTCTGCGTCTTTATTAGCCTTATATGAGAGACGTTGTCGGTCACTGATTTATCAAAAAAACCCAACAATAAATCACTAGAAGTAAAATAGAATGGAACAGATAAAACAGCAACTGTTGTACCATCACCTGGTACTCTTATCAACTCAGAATCAATACTTGATGTAGTATATTGCTCTTCTTCTTTATATAGTCTTATAACACCATAACCTAATAATTTCGCACGTAACGGATCATTAGAAGATAATAAATGTGATTTTGACATTATATCTATTGGAGTTACTTCAATTCTTGAAAATCTGTAATCTACTTTATCTAGATGTTCTACTGATAATTTTAATTCTCCAAGTGTTTTTTCAACTAGAACTAGGTTATTAATCTGGGTATTCTTTTTAAAAATGGAAAGAGAAGAGTTTACTGATGGTAATTCTTGAGATCTTAGTATAGGGTAAAATATATCTTGATACTTATAAACGTTATTAGACCAAGAGTCAAGAACTAAATCGTTTGGATAGTCAATTAGTTGCTTTTTGTTTAACACGGAAACGTACTGAGTTGCTATATGATTATTTGTATTAAGTGCTTGAGATAAAAGCTGATTGGGTTTAAAAATGTCAAAAAACAACGTATAAGTGTGGTGTTCCATCACTATCTACCATGCTAATTGGTTAGCAAATATTATGGGATCGTGACGTGAAGTGGAAACAGAAAAGTTCCCAACTTAAACCGCACTTTTCAGAATCATCAACGTTTACTTTTATACTTTTAAAAGCTCAGTGCAATTTTGTAAATCTAAAATTTCAAGAAATATGTCAAACGAAAAGCAGCAACCATCCAAGAAGACTATTGAAGATCTATTGAAGATGTTGGCAATGGGTGAACAACCTACTGCCAGTCAAAGAAAGACAATGGAAGAGTATAAATTTTGGAAAACTCAGCCAGTTTCCAAATTTGATGAAGAAATTATAGAAGAAGGTCCAATTAATCCTTATAAAACACCAGATGATGTTTCAAAGGAGCCATATACACTTCATTCATCATTTGAATGGGTCACTTTGAATGTTGATGACAAGAATGATTTAGATTCATTACATGGATTACTATATGAACATTATGTTGAAGATCATGATGCTACATTTAGATTTGCATATACGCATGATTTTTTTAACTGGGCGTTGAAGCCACCAGGATGGAAATCTGATTGGCATTTAGGTGTTAGAGCTAAAGATTCCAAAAAATTAGTTGGTTTTATTTGTGGTGTTCCATGTAGTTTGGATGTTCGTGGTAAGACCGTTCCAAGTGTTGAGATAAATTTCTTATGTGTCCATAAACAACTTCGCTCTAAGAGATTAGCACCATTATTAATAAAAGAAGTCACCAGAAGAATCAATCTGTGTAATATTTGGCAAGCGTTATACACTTCTGGTACCGTTTTACCAAGCCCTGTTAGTGTTTGTCGTTATACTCATAGACCATTAAATTGGGAGAAATTGTATGACGTTGGATTTAGTTCATTACCAGAAGGGAGTAGCAAAGCAAGTATGATTGCTAAACATGCACTAAGTAACGAAACCAAAACTAAAGGCTGGAGAAAAATGCAACACAAAGATGTTGAAAACGTTTGGAAATTGTACGAAAGTTGGACAAAGAGATACGATTTGGGTCAAATAATGGACCAAACTGAAATCGAACATTGGCTATTTGGTGGTGAAAATCAAGAAGGTAAGGTTGTCCATACTTTTGTTGTTGAAAATGCAACAGATGGTAAAATTACCGATTTTATTTCATTTTACGATTTGCCATTTACTGTCTTACAAAATGCTGATTATGATAAATTGGGTGTCGGCTATTTGTATTATTATGCCACAGATATAGCATTAGGTAAAGATAGACTGGATAAAGACTTTGATCCAATCCTAAAGAAGAGATTATGTTCATTGGTTAATGATGCTATGATTGAAGCGAAGAAATTGGGTATGGATGTCTTTAATGCATTAACATGTCAAGATAATGTTTTGTTTTTGGATGATTTGAAATTTGGGTTAGGTGATGGTTTTTTGAATTATTATCTTTTCAACTACAAAGCTTTCCCTGTTTCAGGTGGTACCGTTGAAGGTAAAGACGAGTATGACTTAGTAAATAAAAGTGGTGTTGGTGTCGTTATGTTATAGAAAAACATGGACACCACAATAAATACTTAAATTTGTATATATCTTTTATTCCCAATATAATATAAAAAAACGTTATATAACGCATTTTTGTTTTACCTAATTAATTTCGAAATTTGATTTTTTACGACAAACCACCCCTCTAATTTCACCTAATTCAGTATTATTGTTTGGATCGATGGAATCATAACCTCCACTGACCAGTCTATAACCGACAAAATCCATGTAATCACCGGTAAAACCTACACAAACACCATCCATTGGATCCAATAAACAAGGATGTGTATAACTTTGAAATGCCTCTCGTTCTTCTTCTATGGTACTGCGCCTTTTTCTTAATCTGTGTACATTACTGTTAATTGGTGAAATTGTTACATCATTATCAACATCAACACCACTGTTGATATTATCAATATTACTACTTTCTTCATTTGAACTACCGCTAACGGTACTAATACTTTCTTCCACTGCAACGGCATCATTTTGGTCGATATTAAAGAATTTTCTAATTGAAGCAACACTTGATTTTCTATTTATTCCTTTAGCAGTGGAGCTTCCTAAGAACCCTTCCAAATCTTCGGTATCTTCAGATTCAACACTTTTACCTCTAGTTTTGATTGCATCTAGTGCAATATAGTTTAATAATGGTCTATAGTGTCTGTCAAAAAACATCAAAGCAATGATGGTTGTTGGGAACAATGGAACTATCAAACCTGCCAAAATAAAAGATTGCTCTAAAGCCAGAGCACCGAACATTTGTAAATGCAGAAAGAATAATCCAAGACAAACTCTTTTAAAGATAATTGGCCAAGCTTTACCAGTACTGTGATATGGATGTACCATTGAATAAACTAGTTGATATTTATAAGTGTAAAATCCTAAAACAAAATAAACCAATCCTGAAACCAAAATTTTAGTTGAGATTGCAGAATATATCATAGTAATTATTAGTATCATAATGTGCTGAGGTAAAATTAAACCAAGATCAAATATTGCAGGTTTATAAAATAACTCTCTATATGAGCGTGGAGTTTGAGAACCAAATCTAAAAATGCAATCCCAAAAAATCATTGCCAAATCACCAAATTGAAGCAATTTGAACGGGAACATAGTCAACCCTTGAAGTAAAATTAAATCAATATAAAATAAAGACAATGACTTAATCGATGTTGCTAATAAAGGGGCAATTTTTGTTGTATCCGTAAGTAAAGCTTTATAACTTGAAAGTGTACCAAATAATGTGAAAACTAAAAAAAGATTGAAAAAAATATACAGGAAATTTTTCTTTATGACGGATAATTCAACATCCCCCTTAGATGACAAGCCTTGTAAACTTGATAAAAATGAAATAACATATGGTAATGCAACATTAATAAGCGTGAATAAATATGTTGGTAATAAACCTGTTACTAAGGTTCTCACTTTTTCATGTTTAATCAAATATTCGCCAAATTCTGACCATATTTTTTTAATTGAAGAAACATTTAATAATGATGAAATATATCTAATTGGAATAATTAATAACATACTAAATGCAATAATCACAATTTCTAATAAGTTTTTTCTTAAAAAAATTTTCTTGGTACTCATCAATAAATTTTGCCAGTCTATATCTAAAGGAGCAGGCGCAAGGCAAGTAATTAATTCAAAGACCTTCGGTGAAAAAACTGCTTGGGCTGCCATTTGAGCATCAGAAACTGAATCCATAGTGACAAAAGCATGTGGAATGATTTTAAAGTTAAATTTATCACCATCATTTTCTTTACATTCCTTAATATCTTGATCTATTTGAATTAATTGCCGAATATAATGATCAAACAAATCAATTTTTTGACCTAATGGCCACCAATGTATTCTACCTAGTGGTTTCGATTTACCCTTTAAATTTGTAAGAATTGGATAAATTTGTGGCTCATCTTCCACAATTGAATTTTGGTCATCCATCATAGGTTTATAAACAATTTCATTTGGTTTTGGTGGATCTTTTGATTTTAAAGTTTTAATAAAAGTGAACGGGTCTTCATCATCATTTGAAATTAATTTAATGTCCAATCCGCAATGTTTTGAATAAAGAATTTCTAATTTTTGGATGATTTTGATTCTTTTTTCAAAAAGAATGACTAAAGGAGTATAATCATGAACTAAGCTAATTTGATCCACTTTACCGACCCCTAGTTTTTCAATATGATTTTTCAAGTCAGTTTCATCTCTTAAATTTTCAGGGATATTTGAAATAAAAATTGTTCTATCTGTAATGGAACGTTGTGACCCAAGAAACCTTTGTCTTATTTTAATAATATGTAATGTTTCTTTGAATAAAAAATAATAAATAATTGCTGTAAAAAAATAAGTGAAAACAGTACAAATGAATAGATAACTGAAAGGTTCTGAATCTTGATCTGGATGATTCCCCGATTTTTTTTTGAATATATTGATAAAACTGTTATCCTTATCAAAAGATCCAGTTAAAAAGTACCTTAGTGGACTTAAAATAAACAATCCTAAAAGACTCAGACATAATAATATTTTAATACTCATTTTGAAAAAACATAAAAATACATAGGCATCTAATCCAATAACCTGTAATAATTGTTCATTATTAATGGAAATTAAAATTTTAATCCAACTAAACATATCATTGGGTAGATGTTTAATTTTAGAATTTTTATATGGTCGTATCGAAAAAATCAATGGGAATCTTGATCTAACAAAACAGAAAATAAAAAACAGTAAAATGCCCAATGTGGTACAAACATAAAGTTGAACTTTAAAAACTGTTTGCGTTTGTCCACGAGGATCAAAAATAGGAGGATCGTCCGACTTATCTGGCACAAAGCTACTATAAAGCGAATCATAAAATGCATGCATAACCATAGCCAATATATTAATTTTTATGTTCACTAAATAGATGTATTTAAAGCAAACTAAATCAG
The DNA here is from genome assembly GCA_019155655.1 of Kregervanrija delftensis. NCBI lineage: Eukaryota > Fungi > Ascomycota > Pichiomycetes > Pichiales > Pichiaceae > Kregervanrija > Kregervanrija delftensis. The sequence continues at coordinate 1,648,456 of JAFMZF010000001.1, read as the reverse complement.
CTTCATCTTTTCAATCTTTGATTTAGGAAAAAATTTAAACAGTAATCAATCGTCGCGCCGATTATTTAGTTTCATACTTTTTTCACGCCAAATTTTTTTTCAACGAAAATGGACGATTTTTCACTTCTTTATAATATAAGTTTTGATCTGTCATAATAATTTACTTTTTTTATCAACCATATTTATATTTTTTTCTATTCATAATGGCATCTCCATCACCGCCGGTATCCACTATTACCACTCCTTCAGTTATGGTTAATAATCCCATATATATTCTGATTGATTTTCGCATTGAAGATAATAACATTGATGTTAGTATTAACTCTGAATTCAAACAAATTTCATGGAGATTAGTTGATTCAGTTAATTTTTCTACTGTTTGTGAAGAAACATTTGAGAATTCATATTCAATTAAAGATATTATTGAAAAATTAAATGAAACAATCCAGACCAATATAATTTTGAAAGAAAAACCATTTAGTTTTATAACTTTAAATAGTTGGTATTTAAAAATGAAATTAGCTAATACTTCCCGAGAATTAAATTTAAAAGTTTCAAATTATATTGAATATCCAAGATATTTTGATTTAATAAGAGAATTTATTAAGTTTCAAGATTTTAATCAAATTGATAATGTTAATGTTAATAATGATAATAATGGATCGTTAAGTTTAAACTCCATGATGAGTATTTTAAACATTAAAGTTGATTCCAATGAGTCTAATATTGATAGTATTTTAAAAATTGTTAAGAAACTAGTTGAATTAGATAATTCGTCAAATATTTTTAAAAAACCACATGATATGAATTTAGATTTAAATCAATTTTTTATTGAAAAATCAAGAATATTATATTTAACAAATTTACCAGCTGATACAACACAATCTGAATTGGAATCTTGGTTTACACAATTTGGTGGTCGACCAATTGCATTTTGGACAATAATGACAACAGTTTCTGAAAATAATAATAATAGCAATAACAGTACTATTAGTACAAATAATGCTAATAGTAATGGTAAAGCCACTCAAGGTTTTGCAATTTTTTCGAATCATGAAGATGCCATTGAATCACTAAAAATGAATGGTAAAATTTTAAATGAAAAAATAATTGAAGTTCAACCATCTTCAGTTAGAGTTTTAGATAAAGCACAAGAAATTTTAACACCATTCCCATCATCAAAGAATAAACCAAGACCAGGTGATTGGACTTGTCCATCATGCGGATTTTCAAATTTCCAAAGAAGAACTGCTTGTTTTAGATGTTCATTCCCTGCTGCATCTGCTGCTGCAATTCAAGAATCAATTTACGGTGTTAATACCAATACTAATTCCAACAGCAATAGTAATATTAATACTACTATTAATAGTAGTAGTAGTATCAACAATAATACTAACAATAGTAATAATAATGTCAATATGAATCTGAATGGAAATAGTAGTGTTAATTTGAACAATCACTTCATAAATCATAATAATAATAATGGTATTATTAATAATAGTAGCAATAATAGTGGTAACCATCATTATCATAACAATACTAATGGTAATGGTTTGCCATCCAGTTATCAATCTAATAATAATAATAACAATAATAATAGTAGATCATCATCATCTAATGTTCCATTTCGTGCAGGTGATTGGAAATGTATTGTTGAAACATGTTCATATCATAATTTTGCTAAAAATGTTTGTTGCTTGAAATGTGGTGCACCAAGAGTTCAATCTGCAATAATTAATGGACACGCACATAATCAACATCATAATCATCACAATAATCATAACCATCATAACCATCATCAACTTAATAATAATAGTAATAATAATGATTTTAATTATCAGTCAAGATCAAATAGTTTGCCCAATCATATTCAACAACAACAGCAACAGCAACAGCACGCCAACAATAATAATAATAACACCAATAATAATAATAGTGTTAAATATAATAAACAATTATCTGATTTATATGGATTTACTGTCAAGAGTAGATCACAATTATCATCGGTTCCAAGTACACCAACATTTACAGGATATACAAGTAATAATGATCCATCTTTAGAATTAGCTAGTCGTATTTCGGGTTTAAATTTAACTCAACAGCAGAATCAACAAAATCAACAGCAATTTCAACCGCAACCTATAAATATGATGAATTTTAATGCAACGAACTTAAAACTAAATGTTTCAAATTTGAATAAAACTTTAAATTCACCTTCAGGGTCTGCTGTTAATACCCCAACAAGTGGTAATTTACCTAATGTTAATCTTCTTGATTTAAATAGGTCATCACCAACACCTACAGGTAATGTTAACGTTCATGTTAATAACAATAATAATAATAATAGTAGTAATAATGGCATCAATTAAAAGATAAAGTGTATCTTATAATTATAGAAAAGTTTGATTGGGTTAGGGTGTAGTTAGTTTTTTTGTTGTTTTAATTTTGTTTTTATCATTTATTTTATATATAATAGATTTCTAGACACATATATGTATATATTAAACTTTATAGATATTAATAGTATTTGAATTTGAATATGAAAATCAACATCAATCTCAATAACAATATCAATATTACTATTCATTATAACATTAACCGAAAGGCGTCGTCAAGTAAAATTTTACTTATGCACTCACTGCACGGGCGCTTTTGCTGTTCAAACTACCTAGCCGAACGCAAAAATACTCGTTTTGTACATGAACAATTTATATCCCGCTATTTTGATGAATATGCTGGTCAAACAACTTTTGCTATTTTATAGGAACCCTTGTTTAAACATAATGCAAGCTTTATTCTAACCTTCTTAATATTGTATCTGCACGTTAACATCTACTTTAACTGAAAGCACATACATACACTTCACGGAACTTCAAGCCACACAATACGCGCTTATATTTAGTATTCAATAGTGTCCCCCTAATTCGTGTGGTAAAAAATGATGGCTCTCATTTCTGCCAATGATAATCTCTGTAATCGCCTACTTTACTGTGTGAATTATGCGTGACTGTGAAACCCTAACAGACTAGCTTTCACATATAACCCAGTAAACAATTGCTAAAACCTATATAGCAATCAACATACATGTGATTATACGACCCCATCATCAACAAAATGAGTACTTTGTTGTATTTGTGGTTCACATGTGCGTCGTATCAGCGTAGACTGGCAGTTTGATGTAGCGCATAGCACACACAGCTTACTATGCTAATACAAAAATTTTAATTAAAATTTCATAGTGATTTGGAATGAATTTTGCCTTGGTTGTATTATACATTCACATGTAAAATTGAATGTCTATATCAATATGTACACAAACTATGTCTGTCAAGCATATTTAGTGATTAACAGAGAAAATCCCTCCAAACCTGCACAGGTACGGTAAAAGTAACCTGAAACTGATGACAAGATTGTTTCGCTGCAAGCTGAGAAATTTATCAATTCAACGCTGTAATTATAGGCAGGTTGGGTCGATCGATCGTCAATAAATTATTTCCCCAGTTACACGTATCATTAATTCTTAGTCTTATTACTATAAGTTGCAAACAGTTCTTTAATATATCTCATACACAAGCTTCATATTTATATACATATACAAAATTTATATATAAATATATATCAGCCTACTACCTATGTCTCAACCATACCAGCAGTACCCATCTTATCAAGCCGGTTATAGTTCTAATATTTCTTCCCAACAACAACAACAACCTCAAACCCAACCTCCATCACAATCTCAACCTCAAGTACCATCACAATCACAACTTCAATCACAAACGCAATCCTCTCAATTAGATCCTCAACAAGCATCAACAATGAGTTACCATCCGCAAGCTGCTGCTTCCTATGAAGGTAATCAACAAGATTCGTATAGAATAGACCCACAACAACCTCATTATTTTCCGAGTTTATCCCAAGATCAACAACAACAACTACAATCACTAGATCGTAATGCTTCTCAACCCTATATAACAGAACCATATAATTCCACCCAATCAAAATCAATTACAAATTCAAATCAAGGTTCAAATACTACAGCAAATAGTGCTACAACTGCAGCAGCTGCCGCTGCTGCGTTGTCGTCTTATATGACAAACCCATATGCTTATCAAGCAAACAATCCAAATATTTACTATTATCAGCAAATGGACTATTATGGTAAACAGAATATTCCACAACCAAATTCACCAACTTTGAAATCTGCAAATTCTGCGAATAATACTTCGATAAATAATTTATCACATTCAAATTTACCGCCACCATTATCTTTGCCTTATTATCAAGCTTCAAATTATCCATTACAGTATTTATATCCGCAACAAGGGATTTATTCATCGGCACCTCAACAGCAACAGCAACAGCAACAGCAACAGCAACAGCAACAGCAACAACATCAGCAACAGCAGCAACAACAACAGCAGCAACAACATCAGCAACAGCAACATCAACAACAGCAGCAGCTTCAACAACAACAACAACAGCAGCAGCAACAAACTCCCCAAAATAACTCGTCTATTTCAAATGGAATCCCGATTCCTATCTCAATTCCAAATAATTCTCCAAATCAGACAAAACAACAATTAGTAGTTCATACCGTTATGAAGCCAAAAATTACAACTACAATGTGGGAAGACGAAAAAACTTTATGTTATCAAGTTGAGGCAAATGGTGTTATTGTTGTTAGAAGAGCTGATAACGATATGATTAATGGTACGAAATTATTAAATGTTACTAAAATGACACGAGGCCGTAGAGATGGTATCTTAAAATCTGAAAAAAGAAGAAATGTTGTTAAAATTGGCTCTTTGCAATTAAAAGGTATATGGATTCCATTTGAGCGTGCATTAGCAATGGCTCAACGTGAGGGTATTTATGATATGTTGTATCCTTTATTTGTTAAAGATATTGCTAAGTTAATTCAGCAAGGTACGCCAATTGAGACAAAAAGTAATAATAAAAATGACACTAGTGGCAGTATTACTTCTGATAAAAAATTAATCAAAAAGGAAGATAATTCGGATTTAGAAGATTTTAAAGCAGAAGTTCCAACAGTTCCAAATCCAAGTACAAATAATGCAACCACAACAACCGTTGCACCTTCAATCTATCAACAGTATCAACAACAAGGCTATTATAATCAACAACCACATTCATTCTATAATTATCAACAACCGCAACTTCAGCCACAAAGAATTATGTATAGAAACAATGTCCCATTTTATTATCCGCCAGCAGATCCATCAAATCTAAATCCACTTCCGACAAACCCAAATTTAATTCCTACAAATGGTTTAAATATAAGTAGTGGTAATACTATTAACTCATCGGGAAGGATTCCAACTAATTCAAGCTTAAGCTCTGCTAGTAAATCTTCCGGATCGTTTAAAAATACAGAGGAAAAACAAAAGGATTAATATAGAGAAATCATTTAAATATGATTACAAATTTTTCCTTATAATTATTTTCTGTAAATTAAATTATATTTATATTAATGCATCTAAGTTTTTTTTTTAGTTTTTATTTTTATTTTTAATTTTGTTTTTGTTTTATATTTCTGTTTTATGTTCAGCTTTTTCTTCAGTTAATTTTGTTTGTATAGTTTTAAAGTTTTTGTTCAATATATTTATTAGTTTTAAAGTTTAATTAAATTAGATAGTTCGTTTATAAAAAAACATATTTTGTATTGAATTTTATATGCCTAGTTCATTATTTTAGCTACTATTAGGCTATTAGGCCATTAGAATGTTCAACTCACTCTAATTTTCAGTCGATGTACATACATTAAACTATAAACGTAAAACGTATATCTATATACATATTGAGCCTTACATTTGGTAAAATATCTTCTCTCTTATAAGCAAATACACGACCAATATCGCGCATTGCACATGAATAGTAGAATTTCTGAACCGTAAGTAAGATCTGAATGCACAATTACGCATTAAATTGATTTTTCGAAGAGTTTATTCATTAAATTTGAAAATATTGTAACTGATAATAGATAAAACTGTATAAAAGAGATGATAACAATTAAAACTCAACACAGATGTGTGCTTGGTTAGATAATTTTGTAAAATACACTATTTTTGCATAATCTTTACAAATGTTGATATTATAATATTGTCGAGTATTAAATTAAACTACAAAATATTTCAATTATTTCAAGTTAATATTTATTTATTTCTTATAACTTTTCAGCAATTCTTCTTTGATCTCTATTTCTCATTTTGAAATATGTTGTAAAACTTAGTTTAATTAACCACAAAATTATTCTAACTTTAAAACGATTTAAAAAGTTGTTAACTAGCAAAAAATAACTTTTACTCTAAAAAGTCTATGATTACTCATTGAAATATCAATTCAAAGCTGGTTTAACTTCCGTCCACATATAATGTGGACGGAAGTTAAATATTTTGTTTGAGTGCACTCAAAACTCCGTGCACCAACATGAAACGAAAATTTTTTTTAACCAGTTTTTTTCCAATTTCTTATTTATTTCGATAAATAATTGATTCTTTTTTTTATTTATTAACTTAAAAAGTATACTAATTTATCATGTCATTATTTGAAATTGAAGGTTGGGGTTTGGAAGGAAAGTCAGCTAAGAAAGTTGGTGGAAAAAAGAGTAGTGGTGCTAAGATTAGAAGAGAAAGAAGAGAAAAGAACAAAAAGAAATTAGAAGAACAAGAACAAGGAAACGGAGAAGAACAGAAAAAAGAAAAAGATGAGTCCAATAATCATAAAACGGAAGATTCATTTAAAAAGAGAAAAATACATGATTCTAAATTTGAAGATAAAGAAGATAAGAAAATCAAAAAATCAAAAACAACTGATACTGAAATTAAAACTAATATTAAAGATATCAGAGATGTTAAATCTTTCAATAAATCATCATATGTTCCGTTGAATGAAGTTCCTGAAATGCCAACGGATATAAATACCGATAATTTAACTCCATTACAAAAAAAAATGTTAAATAAATTATCGGGTTCAAGATTTCGTTGGATTAATGAACAATTGTACACCACAAATTCTGAAAAAGCTTTAGATATGATAACTAAACAACCAGAATTATTTGATGAATATCATAAAGGTTTCGCCTCACAAGTTGAGGCATGGCCTGAAAATCCAGTCGATTTATTTATTAAACAAATTGTCTTTAAAGGTGTTTCAAATATGATTAATGCACCTGGTGGATTACCGGGTGTTGCTAATAAAAATGGTAAAAAAGTTGTTGTTGCAGATATGGGATGTGGTGAAGCAAATTTAGCGGTCGAAATTGATAAATTTATGGAATCGTATAAAAAAGATCCTAGAACTGCATTAAAGACTTTTAAAAAAAAATTTGGTGGTAATAAAGAAGTCACAGTTAAAAATAAAAAGTTAGAAGTTGAGGTTCATAGTTTTGATTTAAAAAAAATTAACGAAAAAATTACTGTTGCAGATATTAAAAATGTTCCATTGAAAGATCATAGTGTTTCAATTGTTATTTTTTGTTTAAGTTTAATGGGTACAAATTTCTTAGATTTTATTCAAGAAGCAGATAGAATTTTAATACCTAGAGGAGAAATTTGGATCACCGAAATTAAGAGTAGATTGGCTGATCCAAAGGGTGAAAGTTTTATTAAAGCAATGGATAATTTGGGTTTTAGACACAGACTAACTGATGATTCCAATAAAATGTTCACCAAATTTGAATTCTTTAAACCGATTAAGAGATATGAGCTTAAGGATAAAGAATTGCAAGAAAAAAGAAAAGAAAGACCGGAAGGAGAATGGTTATTAAAACCATGCATTTATAAGAGAAGATAAGTTCTATAGATTTTTGAAAATGTAAACTGAACCAAGTAATCTAATTGTTTCCTCTAGATGAAATTGGATGAAACATCGACTCGAATCTGTAACTCTGAAAACCTCCATTTAGTAATATATTCAAAAGGGTATTTGCTAGTGTTTGATAATATTCGAATTGCTCTTTTCAATACACCAATAAAATATTTTTCAAAAACATCAATCGCAAGAAAAAGGATTCTCTCCCGTTGAAAATAATTCAGAGGCTAATTGATTCTAGCTAAAAAATCAACTGGTCATTTTCGCTGACTTAACCATTAGCCTTAGTAACATAGTTTCAAAGAACAATCATGTTAAAACAAGCTTTGAAAACGCCACTTAGAATTGGATATATTCCAGAACATTTCTCAACCCCAATTGCATTTGCCAACAAATACAAATTTTTTGAAAAAAATGGACTAAAGGACTATGAATTAATTCCATACCCAAGTGGATCGGGACATTTAATAACTTCACTTAAAAACGATGAAGTAGATATTGTCATAGGTTTAACTGAAGCATTTGTTAGAGGTATAAGTAACGGTGATGATGAATACTACAAAATTGTCGGGGAATACGTTGATTCACCATTATGTTGGTCAATTTCATCTGGTTCTAAAAGGGATGATATAAATTCAATTGAAGATTTAAAAAAAGAGGGTAAGAATAGAATCGGTGTTTCACGTATTGGATCGGGTTCGTATGTTATGTCATTTGTTTTAGGATTACAACAAAATTTTGAAAAAGAATTTAAGTTTGAAGTTTTACACAATTTTAAAAATCTAAGAGATTCTGTCAATAAAGGCACCACTGATGCTTTCATGTGGGAATATTTTACCACTAAGAAGTATTATGATAATGGTGAAATAAAGAAGATTGGTGAAATCTACACACCATGGTCTTCTTGGGTTATTACAAGTTCGAACAAGGTCGCCGAACCTATTGTTAATTCCTTTTTAAAAACCGTACAAGATGGTATTCAGTACTATAATGGACACAAAGAAGAAGCTATTGATTATATTCTTTCGGATTTAGATTACAACAACAGAGAAGACTTAGAAGAGTGGACTAAAAGGGTTAGGTTTGTTGAAAACGTCTCCGAAATTCGTTTCCAAAAAAATATCGTAGACACTATGGAAATTCTTCGCACAGCCGGTATTGTGGCTGGTGATCCTGATGTGGTGTACAGAAGACTTGTTAAAGGTTGTGGAGCAGCAACATCCTAATCTCTTTGAATCTGCATGTGATTTTGGTACCCTGGTCTGAATTGGCGTTTCTTTCTTCTCCTTTTGTAATATAACTTATGAAATCTATATATATAGGTTACACGCAATAAATATATAGCTGATGTCTTCCGATATCCCAGTAAAGAAAGTTAGTACGGGTAAGGGTAAGGATACACTTCAGGGTAAGAAACAACCTGGCAGTCCCTCTATACCTGCGACTCAACCAAGTTCACCAAGTATACCAAACAGCTATATGTTTTCACCAACGCAAATGAATACAGATTTATATTTAAATTCGGATATTGATTTTGATACAGCTTATATGTTAATGACTGGTGAACAATCTCAACCACTACCAATGCAAAAGCAAGTTCAACCTCAGACACCGAAAATGGTCCAAGCTCAACTAGCAAGTCGATCACAAACACAAACTCCTCCATTTTACTCCCAATTGAACTTTTCACCAGTGCAGCCCCAATCACCACAATTTCCATATATTAATCAACTGTTTGAATATTATCCCAATCCGAATCCAAGTACAAATACAAATACAAATACAAATCTAACTTCGAATCTAAATTCAAGTGCAAATACAGATACTACCACAAATAATATGATAGGGCAAAAATTTCAAAATCAGTCTCCTAAAATTAACCAGATAAGGTTACAGACTCCTGTTAATGAAGCTCCTCCGCCAATAATAGAGCCTCCAATATCACCAAGTACAAAACATTTATTAAGTCAATTCAATAATCTCAGTTATTCAATGTTTACCAATCAATTAACACATGATACAAGTTCAACAACTAATACCAGTATAGAAAGTTCTGGACTGGGTATGAATTTTGTAACACCTTCACAAATTCCACCACCACCAATATCAGTATCGTCACCTGGAATAAAGTTTGGATTTCAAATGGATTTGTTATCTAATACTGAAACTTCAGCATTAGAAAATTTTTTAGATTCGATCGTAAATGATTCCAATTCCGTTAAAGCTCAGAATAACTTTTATAACGAAGATAAATTTAAATTAAAACGAGAAGAAAATCACAATGATAATAATGTTGATGATGATAATAATAAATTTAATAATGCAAGCAAGGATAATGGTTTTAATAATGTTGATGATAGTAATGATAACGGTGATTATAATAATAGTAGGAGAAATAGTAATTCCAAAAAACAATTATTAAGTGAACATGAAAAGAAATTAAACCATACATTTTCAGAACAAAAAAGAAGAGCTATGATTAAAAGTGCATTTGATAAATTGTCAGACTTGGTCAAAACGTCGGGTTTTGAATTAGTCGATGATACAAATAGAGAAGAAGTTATGGAAACTAAAAGAAAAAGAAGAAGAATAAAATCCAAACGAAAAAATCTATCTAAGTTTGATGTTCTTAGTAGATCAGTTAAAGAGATTGAATTTTTACAGGAGATGAATAAGCAGTTAAAGCAACTGGTTGGAAATTTGTAGAACCATATGTTTATGTAAAATTATTTGATACTGCGTCGTATATTAGTTAATGATATATTTAATAAAAAACCGAACATGAATTCAATACGCGATTTTTAGAAAAGTAAACACAGGGGATGATGAGTGGTAATGATGTATCCTTTTTTAATTTCTTTCTAGATTAGCTCGATTCGGTACAACTATGTTAAATATTCAGAAAGGAAAGAAGAGTACTACTTTTAACGATGATGAAAATTATCATTATGATAAATATTCTAGCGCAATAAATTTCCCGAATTTAAATCTTTCCGATTCTTCTGAAGATGAAGAACTTGAAAACAGTAACCAGTCAACACAACAGTTACCAATTATAGGAGATCAAACATTTAAGAATTTTCTTAATTTAAAATCGGGTAAAACTAAAGATACTAAAGAAGCATTATCAAAAAAGAAAGAAAACAATGATGAGAATCATAATTCCTTCATATCTAGCTCAACGCCAATGTTAAATACACCGCTATCAAAAACAAAGCAGCAATCACAGTCTCACCAAAAACCGTATATTCCACAATATATTCCTGTTCAGCCTATTCTTCAAGCACAATACCAGCCACCACAAGCGTCACAATTCTATCAAAGTTCTCCGAGTCCCCATTCATCACCACAACATATACAACCCGAATCAACAGTCTTTCAGAATCAATATGACAAATTACTAAAACTTTTACAAGAACAAACTGGATTAACTTCAGCACTTCGCAAAGAAAATCATAATCTCAAAAAAGAAAATGAAAAATTATATATAACTAATAGTGCTCTTGAAAAAGAAAATGAAAAATTACACATAACTAATAGTGATCTTGAAAAAGAAATTAATCATTGTAGATCATCGGAAGGTAATATCAATAAAGTACTGGGTGAGCAGCAATTCGGGTTCTCTAAATACCATAATTTACAAATGAAAGATGTAGAATCTGAAAGTAGAGTCTCGTTGCAGAATATTGTCAAGAATATTATGAATGTTTTGAATGCAAAATTTGACGGTTTGAAAGATTATATTAAATTTATCAAATTTGATGTTTTTCAATTTATTAAGAATATTCATTCTATTTTACATGATAGTGATAATGAAGTCTTAGATTTTAATGACATAGAAAAGATGAATTCATGTTTTAATAGTATGTTGAAAGAAATCAAAGATTTAAAAAAATTCGTTGATTAATTTATAAGCTTTGCTAGTTTTTTTAAATATATATAATTGAAGTATGCTGTATCTTACCTTATTACTATAAAAGGATAGTTTTTATTTAAAATATTTTTATAAAAAAGCAATTGCGAGAACCATTTATTTCTTTAAGGTTGACAAATCGATTGGCTTACCTTCAGTACAGATATATGGGTACAAGATATCTGTTAAGAATTCAGCCAATGGTGCCTTACCACTTAACTCGTTTTTCAAGGCAGTAGCAGCGATTTCAAATTTGTTGCCTGGTTTGGTGGCTAGTTTAGCAACTTCTTTATCAATCAAATCACAAACAAAGTCAGAAGTAATAGTAACACCAGTATCATTCATCTTAACTTGATGTTTACACCAAGACCATAGTTGCAATCTTGCAACTTCAGCAGTGGCTGCATCTTCCATTAAATGGTTGATTGGAACACAACCCAAACCTCTTAACCAGGATTCCATATAATTCAAACCAATGTAAATATTAGCATTCAAACCTCTGTTGGTAATTTCACCACCCTTAATATTAGTATCGACTAACATTGCTTCGGTAATGATATCATGTTTTTGAACAAACAATTGATTTGGAGTTGGCATATGTTCTTCAAAAACAGATAAAGCAGTCTCTAATAAACCAGGATGAGCAATCCAAGTACCATCATGACCAGCTAAAACCTCTCTTAATTTATCCTTTCTAACCGCTTCTAATGCAACCTTATTAGCTTCTGGATCATTTTTAATTGGAATCAAAGCAGCCATACCACCCATAGCATGAGCGCCTCTTGCGTGACAAGTTTTGATTAACTGTTTAACATAGTTAGTCAAAAATGGAACAGTCATTAGAACTTGTTGTCTATCTGGTAATATATGATCTTTTTGGTTTCTTAATCTCTTAATGGTGGAGAACATGTAATCCCATCTACCACAATTTAAACCCGAAGAATGTTCTCTTAGAGCGTATAAGACTTCATCCAATTGGTATGAGATTGGTAAAGTTTCGATCAAAACGGTAGCTTTAATTGTACCTCTTGGAATTTCTAAAGCATCTTGGGCAACGCAGAAAACATCATTCCATAATTTAGCTTCCTGCCAGTGTTCCATCTTTGGTAAGTAGAAAAATGGGCCTAATCCTTGACTAATTAAATACTTAGCGTTGTGGAAGAAAAATAAACCAAAATCCATAATTGAAGCAGAAATTGGTTCTCCCCCAACAGTGATGTGTCTATCTTCCATGTGCCAACCTCTTGGTCTGACAATCATGACTGGAACTCTTCTTCCTTCTTTATTAATTTTGTAACGTTTACCCGTTGTTTCATTAGTAAAGTCAATTTTGTCTCTAATACCATCGAAAAGGTTAACTTGACCATAGATCATGTTACTCCAAGTTGGAGCACACGAATCCTCAAAATCAGTCATATATGTATGAACGTCAGTATTAAATGCATTAACAATCATTTTCGCATCTGGTGGACCTGTGATTTCGACTTTTCTTGTCATTAACTTTGGATGCGTTGGAGAACATCTCCAGTTTGGATCATTTCTAATGTATTCAGTTTCTTTCAAAAAGTGTAAAGATTCACCAGCATCCAATTTTTTTTGAACTTCTTGTCTATTAGCCAAAAGTTCTTTTCTCTTGCCATTGAATGCTCTGTGTAACATAACAATAAATTTTAAAGCATCTTGAGTTAAGATGTCTTTTGGGGTAGAAACAGAAAGTAAAGGTTTGTCGGAGACTTCACCTAAAATTTGAACGTCGTTAAAAGATGTGACATATAATTGAGCCATTTTGGATATTATTAATTGTTTGGATATATATAGCAAAAAGCTAAATTGAGTTCAGTGGCAATAGATGAAACATGTGGAATGACTGGAATATTTATACAAACAGAATAATATTAGAGTTCCCATCTCCGCGACGACGGAGCGATCAATGAAATCTTCCCTTAAGCCTTTATCGCTGTCCTTTACTATGCAAATAATGCCCACCTTCTGCGTGGGATGGCCTCACTACTATTTTTTACCTACTAAAATAACGGACGTCGCCGGTCAAGCGCAAAATTGTGTACATCCGTGCACCTACGGATATATGGGGTATCAGAGTCATTAGAAGTCTCTACCGGAGTCGAGAACGAAGTCAGGTTGAGATAAACAATTCTACTTACAGTAAAGATAATCGTTTCATATCTATAAAGCTTTTCCTACAAATGATAAAAATTTACTATAGCTAATAGCATAGTAGGAAGAGGGGATCATTTCACTAAATCAATACCGGTTCCACATTTCTATTCTATAAGACAAATTAGTTTTTAGCCCAACTACATCAATATAGCTAATTTATAGTTCTGAATTTTAATTATAAACTATTATATGAATACTTAATTTTAAGTGTACCCAAAATCTATGTTCATTCTGAAACAAAACCCACATATAATAGAGATATATTTCAGCAGTAATGAGAGATATGTGGCTAATGTTGTTAATACTAAATTCATTTATCATCATTTATTACTATTAAAGGATTTACAGCATGCTTTAGTCGGACAAATCAAAGCATAGATCAATATAATCTTATTATCATATCCAGGCAACTACCCTAAAAGTCATAAATTCAAACTAATATAGTTAGCTATATTATAACAACTAGAAAAAAGCATATCAAATGAATGTAAAGAAAATCAATGTCGTCTCAAATACGTGAGTTCCCCATCAGCAGTACATATTATAGAAATACTCCATTATAGTATACGCATTGGACATCATTCGTAACTGGTAGTTATCGCCGGTGTTTACAAATTCAGATCTGTTCGAAACAGATGATATCAAGAATACTACCGCTTAGGGTTGTTGAAGAGCATAATTGGAATTATTTGATGTTCGTTCTTGGGTAGAGATGAAGGTAAAAGGAAAATTCAGTGAAAGGAGACAAAATGAAGTTGGGGTATGCCTGGTTATATATTTTTCAACCCAATATTGGACCCCTATGCTAATCGCATTGATTAATATCTATGATTTCCAATTTAAATTATTCCAGATCGATCAAAAAATATGATTTCTTCATATTTTAGGATTTGATATTTAGTTGCATACTTGTCTTAAGTTGTTCATATTTTTTATCTCTAAATATTATGCATTGATTGACAAGAGTATTATTCTGATAAGTCGGTAGTACAATTACCGAATTTATGGTGTCCAAAATTCATTAATCCATATCAGCAGTACTCAAATATAAAAATAATATTGGAATAATTCTAGTACTAATGATCATAAGACTAATATCGGCAATAATCAGACCCTGTGGCATGTAATTACCGA
The DNA here is from genome assembly GCA_019155655.1 of Kregervanrija delftensis. Taxonomy (NCBI): domain Eukaryota; kingdom Fungi; phylum Ascomycota; class Pichiomycetes; order Pichiales; family Pichiaceae; genus Kregervanrija; species Kregervanrija delftensis. The sequence goes on along the minus strand of JAFMZF010000001.1, from coordinate 1,633,401 downwards.
ACGCCGACTCAAGTTTGGGCTAATAGGTGTAAAGACCTGCGCACACAAATTGTGTGAAGTTTTAATCAGCACCAAGATGAAGAAGAAAAACAAACGACTTAGTAATTATAATTGCTGTTATTGTGTTTTTTTAAATAGGAAGCATGTGTACTGTAACTACCAAATGAATCGTATTTGGAGATATAGAATAAAGATAACTAAGACTAACAAGACTAACAAGACTAACAAGACTAACAAGACTAACAAGACTGACAAGACTGACAAGACTGACAAGACTGACAAGCGCATAAAGACCATTATTAAAATTTTAATCCCATTCACTATTGAATAACCTACAATTTATAATTTCTGAAAAGATAAATGATTATTAAAAAATATTAAGATAAAAAAATTATTTGAGAGAAACAATTGTAAATTTTCAGAAATCAAATAAAAGATATAAGTCCTTAAAGACGCTTTAGATTGTCGGTATGTTTAAGAAACATCAATTCAGTCCCATGTGCATGTAGTTATTGCAAAATCATATTCACTCCATCTCTATCATTACTTTAGCTCAAAAATACTTACTAAGAGCTGATTTTGAATAGCAATATCCATTTCTCACTACTCTTAGAGAAATGCTGTCGCCTGTATAAAGAAGTTCACAAACTTGTTCACAAATAAAATATCAAAAATAGTAACATTTCTGAGCAGAAGTTTAGTTAGGAACATAGCTAATAATATTACTGCAGATTAAAGGTGCTCAAAAGTCGTAACAAAATTAAGTCAGATGAATATCGAAATATCGATTGTATTTATTTATTCTATGGTTTCAATAGCAGTGGTATCTCGGTAATATCTATTAACTGTATACGCAACTACCGGACGCTTTGATAAAACTCGCGTAATTAATTTACTTATACAGCAAACAAATATTGTAGTTCATACGCAAACAAATCTTGTACGCAGTGATTTTTACTGTTTCAATTGTTCAGTGGTTGAGAAATATATAACCTGGTGTTCTCTAACTTTGTTATCGATTGGATTAATCCAATTTCTTTCGATTTTCTTTTCGCCTTCATCTTTACCCAAGAACGAACATCAAGTAATTTCAATTATGTTTATCAACAAACATATACTTAAAAGCGTCAGTATTCTTGATATCATCATCTCGAACAAGTCTGCAAATTTATGAACACCGGTGACAACTGTCAGTTATAAATGATGTACAATGGTTATGCTAAAATGAAGCACTTCTACTGTAAGTATTGCTGATGGATATTTCTTACATTTTTTGCCTATTAGTTTCTTCAATGGTTGCCGTTTCCCATTGGTTATGAAATATACAAACTATATTAATTTAAGTTCCCAAATTTATCGAGAAGGAATAAGGGCTTTTAAGGTAGCTTTGCTGGATCTAATAACAAGATTACTTTTTTTTTTTTGTTTGATTTGTCTCACTAAGTATTGTTGTGCATTCTAATAGTAGTGTCAATGATGATAGAAAATTGTACTATTATATCATTAGGCGTAATTCCATCATCTCTGTTGAACTATACCTTTATAATAAGTGACTTGTTCCAGGTTCACGATAGATTTTGAATACACTTGAAATTTAGGTATCCATTTAGCGCTTTATAATTAAAACTCATAACTAGATTATCCCTATTGATGTGCGTTGTGCCAACAGTTCTTTGTTTGTTGTTTTCTATTGTGCTGACTAGTTCCACATGTTAAGTTTCACTTTGATATATCAACCAACAATATTACATTAAAGTAAAATAAATTAGATGGTCGAAATTTTCTTCAATTATCCGATGGCTTTATCTTTACCTTTTCTATTTCTATCCATTTCTATACACTTTATTCATAGTATGATCTAACTCTACTAAATATAAAATCATTTTCATTCTCTCTTTCTAATAAACTATACGTTTCGTTCACTGGGTCATAGTAGCCCATTTCCACCCACTGTAACTTGTTATGTCGAGAATACTTACCACCGTTGACAATTTTCAGTTTGTCTATAAAGCGATACTGCTTGACAGATCCATCACAATTGGTTTCAATATCTCCTTGTAAACTCATTTTAAATGTTCCTTTGTAAATTTTTAGCCAATTCTCATTACCAGTTAGAACATCATTCTCATTTACACGTGTTTGATAACCTAATTGTAATTTCTTAACAACTTTTTTGGGTTCTAATATAGTAATCATCTTCAAACAGCTTCCATCTGGATAAAATCTATAATATCTATAATAGGTTATAATTCTGAAAGGCAAATTCCATGAATTCGAAAATTCAGTTCTACCACCTTCTCTCATATATGATATCCTACTTATATAAACTCCCCTATATTTCAAAAACGGCCTCTCATTTAGCATCTTAAAATAATTGTTTCCCCATTGTGATTTTATAGGTATCCTGTATTTAATCTCTTCCCCTACTTCTGAATAAACTTGATTCTTGAAAATAATTTCATTGGATAAAAATCTCCACATAATATTCTCATGGAATCCAAGATATGACATCTTCTTACACGTCATACACATGTTAATCCAGGATACAGAGTCCTTCATTAAAATTATCTCCATTATTTTTAATATCACTTCATTTGGTAATCTGCTAATATAAACAGGTATATCTTTATCTTCTGGTATAAATTCAGAATTTGCATATGCATTTAATAATTCATAAACTTTGATTTTACTAAGATCCATATTTTTTTTTTCATTACTTGACACAAAATTTTTATTCCCTATAGGAATATGATTTTTAAAAAACTTCTCTCTATATTTCAAATCAACTTTTTCATCTAACTTAAAAGCTTTACGATAATAATCGGCAGCATCATTCAGTTGGCCACATTGTTCCTTAGATGATGCTAATTGAAAGTATTCAAAGGCAATTTCTTGTCTTGATTTGGTGGGGTGAGATTGAATTTCTTGGATGGTAATATTCTTTAACTCATCTTCTATACGATCAATATCAACTTCTGTCATTATAGTCGGTAAAGTTTAGCATAGGAAAGAATACAAATCTTTTCAATGTTCCATGTTAGCGTTTTTTATTTTTTTTCTTCTTATCGCTTTCAAATGTTAGCACTACGAATATTATTATTTTTTCAATTAACGTTTTACGATTAAGGTCATTATTGAAGATATATATATGATCATAAAATGATTACTGATACAATTACATTCTAAAATGGCTTTTATTTTTATAACTACACAGAATAAAAACACGTTTTAAAATAAAAAAATTTCATATCTTAACTTACTCTGAAACATTCGTCTAACCGCCATGATTCCAAACTTTTGCTAAACACAGCCGGAATTATATTAATTTAGGAACTTGTACTGTTATTTCATATATGTCAATTATTAAACTATTATGAATCATACTTGATGATTGGTCATTATGAGTTTAAATTGCTATATAATATAGCAAATATGTCCAATTTACTGTCATCTATCGTATATAAGTATATTTTTTTTATTGTGATCAATTAAAAAAAATTATAGTTAACATGTCTAGCTTTGATTCACAATTAAAACAATTAAAACAATTTGCTAAAGCAATTTGTGAGAAAAACGATGTTTCATTTTGTGGCATTTTCCATAATTCTAATAAAAATTTTGAAAAGACAATTATAGTGGGCAATACTAGTTCTTCTTTATCGGAGTTGAATTTTAATAATTCAATTTTAAGTAATTTATCAATAAATTCATTATCCACTGAAATGCAACCTAATTTTTCGTATTTGCTTAAACCAATTGAAACAACCCCTCCATCAACATCAATAGCCACTGGGACACAACCATCATTATCTTCTTCTTCTTCCTCTTCTTCTTCTAAAAATATTATAAAAGAATACAAAATGATTAATATAGATCCAAATAATACTTTAGAAGTCAAAAATTATCTTTACAATTGTTTTGAAGAATTTCAGCAAATTCCATGTAAATTATTATCAAAAGCATGGATCAAACTAATTGAGCCTAGAAAACAATCAAAATATCCTTATAAACAAGGTGATTTAACAAAACCATATTGGTGGCCATCAAATGCGAGACACAAAGAGCCTGATCATCTAAAAAAAGATGAAAGAATAAATTTATTGATAAGTATATTAAGAGTCTTCAAACATAGAGAACCGGAGTTAATTCACTCGGCCTCAACCATTAATGAGTTGTCTCCAAGTAATAAATTAACAAATACAGGAGATGAATTTGGCTCTAGAAAATTGGAAATTTTAGGAGACATGTTTAAGGTCGTGAAATGTCAATTAGAATTTGACAGAAATACAATTAGAGTTATTAAACCTGGCAAAAAATATTCAAGTCAAATTTATCAAAAACAAAATCAAAAAAAACAATATAATAATAGTGTTAATTTTGATAACACCACATTTTCACATTCGAGTTTGCTTTCAAATGGTAGTGGTTGTAATGAGGGAAATAATAATAGTAGTAACGAAGAAGAAATCAGAATAGCTCATATTTTAGCTACCCCAACAAACAATCAACCAAACCATTTTAACGATTTAACCCAATATTTTTCAAATAGATCGACATCAAACGTGCAGAGTGAATATCCCTCAGCGTTAAAACAATCAGCAGCTGGTGAATATAATTCATTGTTATCTTCACCATTTACTCCAAATCAAGCAACTACAATTATGATGACAAAAAATACTCCCCTATCGGGGATCGATGAAAACAGCAATAATAATAATGGCAATAGCAACACCAAGAGACCATCAAATTCAAATATTAATATTGTTAATCATAATATTGATCCAAAATTCTTGATACCACCTCAAATATCATCGAACAAACAATCTTTAAATTCCTCTCCATTATCAAATATATTATATAACCGTAATAACATGAAAGATAATCGTGGTAACATAAGTTCTTCTCCATCTTCAATTTTCAACAAGGCTATTAACCAGCACAATGGTATTCTTAGTTCTCTTAGTCCTTCTCATTTGAACGTAATGAAAATTCCACTGTCTTTGAAAGTTGACGGTAATAAAAATCATCGTATGGTTGCTAAACGGAACAATTCAAATGGGTTTGAAATTGGTAGCGAAGATACTATAATTCTACCTCATAGTCAACTATGAGAATATCTTTTTGATGTTTGCTTTGCCATTTCTTACTTCACTTCATTTTCTAGTTTTGTATTTATGTAATATTTTAAAAAATATAAAAAGACTAATCATATGACCACATGTCACTGGCTTGTAAACTACATATCGACTAGCTCAAAAAAATAACATCCATAAAAAAGAAAACAAAACGACGGAGAGTATGTACTTAAATTAAAAATCATTTTCGTTACTTTTTGTAAAATTCCTCATAATATTCAGAAGGATTTAATCCCAAATAATAATCTGTCTTCTTAATATTTTTTTCTTCCTCTTCTGGAGTCCAAGCATCCAATTCTTGTTGACTCGCAACTGGTCTTTCAGCTAGGGGAGTAACTCTAAACCCGTGCCTAATATCTTCGGAATCCCAATCAAAGGTAGCAGAATGGAGTAATCTTCTATTATCCCAGAAAACAACTGTTTTATCATCCCAGCTGGCTCTAATGTGAGCATCAAGGCAGCTTTGAATATGATTAATCAAGAAAACTAGTAAATTATCAGATTCGTCTTGTTTCAATCCAAGGATTCTTCTGGAAAACGCACCATTAATAAATAATGATTTTTTCTTTAATGTTGGATGATATCTAACCAACGGATGAATCGAGTCAATAGATTTCTTTCTTTCGATACTACCCCCACTTTTGGAGTTACGAGCTTGATCTTTGGAAGTATGCAAAACCTTCAAACCCTCCAATTTCTCCTTCATTAATGGAGACAATCTTTCATAGGCTTCAATGGTGTCAAAAAATTGAGTATCACCACCTTCACCTGTCTGTAGCATCGCCAAAAAGGTAATACCAGGTGGCTGTGTTTCATAAGTTATATCTGAATGAAAGCCCATCCTTGTCAAACTATTTTCAAATATTCTTGCTTGTTCATCTTTTTCACCTCTTCTAAACACTATATGGAAATTCTCCTGACCAGATGGGGCTCCTGAAGTTGGATGAACATGTAACGGACCGTAATATTTTCCCAATTTCAAAATATCATCAAACGATTGATCTTTCAAATCTTGATCTCTGAAAACAATAACACCACGTTGTGAAGTTAACAACGCCAAATCATCCTTTTGTTGATCATTTAACTTACTTAACTGTAACCCGCTGATTTCGGTACCTAATCTAGGAGTGATATTTTTAGTGATGACTTTAGGATTCTTCAAAATGGATTCAAATTTTGGATCAGCAAATGATCCTCTGTCGACAGCTTTAAAAGGTTTCGGATTAGTAAACTTTTGTTCCTGTTTTCTGTCCCAAGTAGGGGCAAAATGGGGATAATTTAAACGTTTGAAATTATTTTCAGAAATAGTTAAAACATCATCAATAATTTGATCTGTACCTTTATCTAAATTTGTTGTTGTGTTATAATCCTTTTCCCTGTTTAAAAAAACTGGCATGTTTTTACTTTATGTTTATTCCTTTTTGCTGGCAGTTTACAGATAAAAACACATATTTAAAAGTTGTGGGGTATGATTTTAATTTATAGTTTAACTTCAATAACCATGGCTTTAATGTAGTAAAAAAATATAAAAGTCAAAAATAACGAGTTGTAAAAATGGCCAACAGCCATAGTTGTTAGATAACGAAAAATCGTGCATAAAACTTCGAGATTGCGCCTTAGTTCTCTATTGTCTCCACAAATTATGCCACAGGATATATTGATATAATCTAGTTATAATCCTAAAGCACGTGATAATGCATCCAATGGCTACCATGTTTTGTTTCTGTATTCAATGATTGATTCAATGCTTCAACTGTGTTCTCAAAATTTGAACACATATCCCGTGTTATCGTTTTGCTTAGCATAAATCAAACTGTAAGCATTACGCCACCAAAACTAAAATATAATTTCTTTCTTGCAAGCTCATACATACCATTCAAAAAACTTTGAGACGTCACAATAGAAAAACCTAGGATAATCAATCGCTGACAAAAATATGAATTCAACTATGGCGTATGTAGTTATGAACCACACTTAGATTTTACTAGAATCATATGATTTTGTATAAACAGATTGTATTAATAAGATTTTCTGATTGAATATATATATAAAAGATTAATGAATATCACAAGATGGCTTTTCAACCTTTAAAGCACATAACAGTCAATTTTGAACTCTAATCCACTATGACCATTACTAAAGATTACAGTATTAGTACTTTATTCCATAAAGATACTGATAAAATTGTTGATGGAGTTTTGACTATTTCAGATGCAAGTTATAAACGGTTGAAGTATCCTCACTTTGCTCCAACCTGGGACACTAAACATGAACATGCTTTCACCAATCCAAAACCTTTTAAATATACCGATAGAGGTTTATTTGCTGATCCAAAACTAGAGTCTTTATATAAACATCCGGATGTTAAAATCACTGCAATCACTCCAAAATTAGGTGTCAACGTTGAAGGTCTACAGTTAAGTAAATTGACCGATCAACAAAGGGACGACTTGGCATTATTAACTGCACAAAAGGGTGTTGTGGTTTTCAAAGATCAAGATTTTAAAGATCAATCATTTGATGATATTTTGAAATGGGGTAACTATTATGGTCCATTACATGTTCATCCAACTGCGGGTGCTCCGGCAGGCCAACCATATATTCATTTACCTTTCAGAAGAGGGGAAAAGGGTGAACAAGCTAGACTTTTTGCAAACAGTTTGAATAGACTGTCCTTTCATTCTGACGTTTCTTATGAAACCCAACCGCCAGGGATCACATTGTTAGCTATGCTACAAACTGGTGCTGGTGGTGATACACAATTTATTGATACTGTTGAAGCTTATGAACGACTATCTCCATTAATGAAGGAGAAATTGGATGGTTTGAAAGCTTTACATAGTTCCAGAGAACAGGCAGATTCTTCTAAAGCAGCCGGTAGTATTGAGAGAAAAATATCTATTGAATCCATACATCCTTTAGTCAGATATCATCCAACTTTGAAAAAAAAATGTTTATACATCAATCCTCAATTTACAAGAAGAATACTTGGTTTGAAATCTGATGAATCAAATAATTTACTTCAGTTTTTAATTAACCACGTCACATCCTGTTTGGATGCCCATATTAGAGCCAGTTGGGATGAACGCACCGTTGTTATTTGGGATAATAGAAGATTGATTCATTCTGCTTCTTTGGATTGGGATTCTGATGATATTAGACACGCTTTTAGGGTTACGCCTCATGCTGAAAGACCAGTGGGATCTAAGGAAGAATTAGAAGCTTGGACTCCTGAAAAGGAAGAGGAAAATCTCAAGAATACTGATTACTATTTGAGTTTGAATGCTTCAGAGTATTATAACAAGGTGTATGCGAATTTGTAGTTTTGTTTTTTTGTTTATTTATATTGTTATTAATTGTAATGTATTTGAAAGAGTTTGTAAAGTAAAATATACTGTAGAAATTTAGTTTTTGAAGTGTAGCAGAAGGGGTAAATATTTTTATTGTTACAGGAAAAATTACTAGTTTGGATTATAATATTATAATATTATTATTTATTGTATGGGTATGTTATAAAATCTATTTTCAAAAAATATTGCATCTTATTAATTAATTAATAAAGCCTGTCAAAAAGTATACCAAGTTGATATATTTAGATATACAAAAAAGCAAAGCCTATGAAACTTGTTCAAATTCGTTCAGAAAATTCTTCTAGGTATTTTCGGTGAATTGTTTACTCCATTTTTTTTTAAAAAAGCAAGTATCAAACCAAACTCAAAAGTCAGGTATTTAAAATCTTCGGTTTAGTAGAATAATATAAAATAAAGAGAGCATTAAACGTTATAAAAAAGTCGGTAACACATCAGTGTGTAAATCTGAAGTCTAGCCTAGAGGAGCCTTTGTCTTTAGTAGTTAGCATGTACTCCTCTTGATCTTCTGGTGACAGTGCATTCCATTTCTTATCTCTGCTTTTATTAATCGCCATATAGAACCACTTGGTCAATGCCAAAATCAAGAACATTGAGAGAGCAATACCAAATAGAGCAGCGTTACCTTTGTGATACAATGGTTTGTCAGGAGTTCTATATATATTTGACGAAATAATAGAACCTGCTTGAACAAACATATTGTATAGCGATGCGGAAACAGTTCTAGTTTTGATACTTTGCGAATTTCTGGAGCATGCTGACACCATCATGGCATGAATATATGGAACAGCTAATGCAAGTGTCAAAACGACATAAGTACCCCAAGTATTAACCATTGTACCTTTCCAAAACCGTAGCACTCCAATCAAAGGAACCATCCATAAGGGTTGAACCAAAGCAACGCCAAAAATATTATTAGCTCTTTCACTCAACCAAGTAACCAAAAGTAAGATAATAATCTTTAAAAAGTTATAAGGGATACACAATAGATTGATATGAAAAGTAGAATAACCCATATCTTTCAAAAGAAGTGTGATATATGTACCTAGTGTATTTTCCGGAAGATAAGCAGTAATCCCAATAAGATATATTGGCCATAAATGCCAATCTGAAATAGCCAAATATAACATTTTTAGAGTTAAACCTTGTCTATTGTGCATATCACCTTTGGTTGGATCATCTCTTAAAATTTTATTAACAATAATTTGCTCTTCTCTGAGACTAAACCATCCTTTAGGATTCCATAGTTTCTTGGTCTGCACAACAGATGGAACCATCAAGAAAAATGCGGAGATACCAATACATAAAGTAATCAAACCTTCAATCAAAAATAACCATTGCCAACCGTACCATCCACGAACACCGCCCATGTGTAAAATACCAAAAGCAATTAAGTAATTGCAAATATTTGTAGCATACAAAGCAGTCCAAAAACAAGATAACCGAATAGCCAATTCTGTACCAGTATAGAAATAACTTAACCATAAAACTAGATCTGGAATAAAACCACCTTCCATTAAACCTATAAATGCCCTTGTCACGTAAAATCCATGTTTGTCGGTTAATTTACATTGCGAAATAGTAACAATGGACCACAGTGTCATTTGAATTGGAATCCAAACATCCGATCCCAACCTTTTGGAAACTAATTGAGAAGGTAATTCAGCAGCCAAAAAACAAACATAAAAAATTGTATTACCATTATTATAATCATTTGTAGTCATACCCAAGTTGACCAACATATTATCAGAAACAGCTTGAGTCAAATTAGTTCTATCAATTTGTAAACCAACAAAAAGAAAACAAGCTAAAAGGGTAACTCTAATATCTAGCTTCCAGGTAAGCTTCCTTTGTTCTTCCTTAGTCCATTTGAAATTTGAATCAAATCTTTCACGGCACTCGTATTGGGTACTCTCATAAAGGTCACGATAGTAAGTTTCAACTTTAGGATTAATAAATGGATTGTTTTTTGAATCTTCAGCCTCATCGACATCACTTGTAATTGAATCATTATCTAATTTCAAATCTGTTTCAACAAAGGCATTATCGAGTTTGTCACTTTCATTGGATACAACACTAGTGTCACTGTTCCTTCTTTCTTCAGAAATGGAGTTTCCCGTAACCTTCTTTATTTTTTCTAAGAATGACATTGCTATTCGTTTGTAAACTTCAATAAAATTAAATTATTTATCCATCTTGAAGAAAAGAAAGAACTGATGCCCTTTTTAAACAATAAAATTTTATTACAACTCTACCGGTTTCGGAGAACAATTTTCAACCACAATAGTCATAATCCAATTTAGCTTATCACACAGATCAATAAGTAGAAGAAACTTATTCATTGCACTTATCTACCGAAAAGTTCCACAACATAATGTGGCTTTTCTGATCTCCACAAATTGTATGTCGTAAAATTGCCATCACAAGATCGATAATTTTGGTAAACGGTAGAATATATCTCTAAATCACGTTTTATGAATACATGCTGAAAAAACGACAGTTTTGATTGGTTGCATTAATATAATCAGGTGTTTATATATCGTAAGTATTACTTTTTATGAATCACCAACATAACTGCCACATTAGAGCCAAAGTTTTTAGATCTTTAGTCCCCGAAAAAAGCTGGGCTTAACATCAACATGTGAGATTAGAAAAAAATTGAAAAATATTTCTCTCAGGGACTACTGTTTACAAGTGCAGAAAACGGTGGCTTTTGTGGCACTTGCTTATCATCTTACTGTGGCAACATACGTACGATCAGTTAATCAGTCTATTAAACTATTAAACTTTGAACAAAACTTTGATAAATTGTTGTACATATAGGAATTTCAATATAAAATGCCACTTTTTCCTTTCTTGAATGCCCCTTAGAATTAATGTGGGGTTTTCACTTTCATAAGTATTTTCAGGGACAACAGATATGACAATTTCTTATACAGACCAAGATCACAGTATCAATTTTCAAAAAGGAAAAGATAATTTTGTTAATGGAGTGCTAACTATTTCAGATGATAACTACAAACGTTTGAAGTACCCTCACTTTGCTCCAACTTGGGACACTAAACATGAACACGCTTTCACCAATCCAAAACCTTTTAAATATACTGATAGAGGTTTATTTGCTGATCCAAAACTAGAGTCTTTATATAAACATCCGGATGTTAAAATCACTGCAATCACTCCAAAATTAGGTGTCAACGTTGAAGGTCTACAGTTAAGTAAATTGACCGATCAACAAAGGGACGACTTGGCATTATTAACTGCACAAAAGGGTGTTGTGGTTTTCAAAAATCAAGATTTTAAAGATCAATCATTTGATGATATTTTGAAATGGGGCACTTATTATGGTCCATTACATGTTCATCCAACTTCTGGTGCTCCGGCAGGTCAGCCATATATTCATCTTACTTTTAGAAGGGGTGATAAAGGTGAGAATGAAAGAATATTTGCAAATGATTTGAATATGATAGCGTGGCACTCTGATGTGACTTATGAGACCCAGCCACCTGGAATTACAATGTTAGCTATGCTACAAACTGGCGCTGGTGGTGATACACAATTTATCGATACTGTTGAAGCTTATGAAAGATTATCTCCGCTTCTAAAAGAGAAGCTTCAGGGCTTGAAGGTTTTGCATACCTCGAGAGACCAAGCACGTGGGTCAAAAAATGGAGGTAGTATAGAAAGAAAGGAATCTATTGATTCTATTCATCCATTAGTTAGATATCACCCAACTTTGAAGAAAAAGTGTTTATATGTTAATCCTCAATTTTCACGAAAGGTTCTTGGTTTAAAGCAAGGTGAATCTGATAACTTATTAAACTTCCTATTCAAACATATTGAGACATGTTTGGATGCTCATATTAGAGCTTCTTGGGATGAACGGGCAGTTGTTGTTTGGGATAACAGGAGATTGTTGCACACTGCTACATTAGACTGGGATTCTTCTGATATCAGACATTCTTTCAGAATTACTCCTCATGCTGAAAGACCAGTGGGGTCTAAAGAGGAATTGGAGGCTTGGACCCCAGAGAAGGAAGAAGAAAACATTAAGAACACGGGTTATTATTTGGGTCTTAATCCTACTGAATACTACAATAAATTTTATAAAAATGGTAATTAAAATGTATAACGTTTAAAATCTTGAGTTTCTAATTGATTGATTATGCGTGTAACCTTAGCCACACGAACTCGTAACCACTATAAAACAACTAGGTTATATATATACAGTTATTATAAAAAAATCTCCTCATCAGGGGCTTGAACCCTGGACATTTCGGTCGACTCCCGAATGCGAAATCCTTAAAAGCCGAACGCTCTACCGACTGAGCTAATGAGGATGGAGATGAAATCTATAATATCAAGATTTCCTTATTGACTTGGTAACATTTTGGTTAGTTTATTGTAGAATATGTCAGAACATAAATTATATATCATGGTTAAAGACATATTATGACACAAATTTTGTTCTATGGCATAAATAATTACAAGCAATTAATATTATTACATCATATTGATTACAGTAGTTATCAAAGATATTCATTTAATTATTAGTGAAGTAGTAAATGCATTCTATTGTCGTCACTATAAATGAGCTTATCTATTGTTATCAATTAGCTTATCTTTGTTGTTTATCATTGTTGTCACAAATTAGATTTATAGTTATTGTGAAAATTGATTGTCTATAAGAATAGACTAATTACCACTTTATTTTGTATATTTTACATCTCTTATTTTTTAGTTTCTTTTAATTGAGGATTCATTATTTAAAATAATACTACAAAGTAATTAGTTCATAAGACTTTAGCCACGCTTCATTTTAAATAGCTAATACCAACAACGGTAAGTACTGTTATTTTGTTAACGGTTTAAGACCTCTAACGAGGCTAGAGAGGATGTCACGTGGCAAGTCTACCTGTACTGGATTACATACAACAGTGCTTAAGGTAGGAGATATCCAGGAAGCTAACCCGTCCTCTAATAAAAATAAACTCGGATAAATAATGTCCGACAAGTAAACATAGTTAATGACGATTAATTGGTTAAAAGAAATATAGACATTTAATTGGATATTAAATTATTATAAAATGGACGAAGATAATTTTATTTAACCTTGTATATAAGTTATGCTATTCCCATCTTTATTTCCTTCTTATTTACAACCTTTTACTTCTTTCCTTTCGGGGAGATCTTTTATATAAAAATATATATCAATATATTATATTTGTTATTATCTATTTTCTATTCTTTCTGAGTTAAATCCATCGGTTACTTTATATACCACCAATAGTAAATATTTTTCTTATCTATTTACAGAACCACATCTGTAACCGATCATCCTGTGAGATTAACTTAATCCTCATACTTATTTATTTAGGTATTGAGGATTACAAATAGTCTGTCACGCTACTGGTTGAGATGTGGGGTTTCAATGCAAAATCCTTAATGTTCTAATACTTTTTTGCATCGAAACCCCGTGTCAGAACTAATTCCAAAAACATAAAATCCGATAAATTACGTATGTGTTGAATAGTAGAGTATGATTATGATTGGATAGTTATTAAACATTCTCCAAAATATCAAAATGTAGATTTTGTATAAGTTCATGGTATATTCCACTTATTTTTACATTTTGTGTATTTTTTAGACAGTTTTGATCGAGTATTTCAATTAGTATAAATAATACAACACATTAATAATTCATTACACTTTAATCACACATCAACAAATCAACTTAGCTACCTATTAAACGGTATGCATTTTGTTCTCATCCTACAGTTCAAGATCTTTAATGATTCTAGAGGGGATATTACGTGATAAGAGTATCTGTACTGGTTAACTTAAAACTGTGTTAAAGTGGGAGATATCCAGGGAAGCTAATTCATCCTCTGCTATATTGCTTAACAATATTAAAAATAATCTTATCTTATATCTACTAGTAGGACATAGTTTAAAAAAAATTCATTAGCTACATAATGATATACTTTTCATAGGTTCCACACTTCCAATTGAAGTTTCAGCTCTCATATTTATTAGGTTAGATAGTAAAGAGGTTGCCATTTCCAATACTTTTATTTTGTTCTATTTTCCATTTTAAGAAAATATACCAATTTAAATTCATATAAAAATTTCAACTACCTATTACACACACACTAAAAATTTTTTAGTTGTGAAGATCATTATTATATAGAATAAAAAGAATAATCCTAAAAAAATGTTTTAAGTTGTAAATATTTAGTGTTCCCAGTTAGATTAATTGTATTTCCAAAATAAAAATTATGTTTTATATTACAGTTTATAAGTTTTTTTGTACCCAATAATAGGTTAATGAAAAAAGAAGGTATTGGATTGAGACTAAATATTCTTGAAACTCAGTATACTTATAATATTACTATGAGCCAATATAAAGGTTTTCCCCATAACAGTTGCTTAAAACTACAGATTTCCTTGCTGAATAAAGGTGATTCCCAGTTCCAAGTCGTGTATTCCAGAATGTTTTGCTAGATATGGGTTAGCAATTTGAATAGATGGCCACCCTTTATATCTCGAACTATATTGTGGTAGAATGGCACTGATTATGAGTTTGACAATATTTTTTTCAACATTTATTTATCTGGTAGCCCAATTTTTTTTAATTTAGTTTGAGAAGTTTTAACAAAATTGACCTCTTTAGGTAATATTCAAGAAAATAGAAAGTTATAAAGTATCAATGAACAAAGAAAAATAAGGAAATATTTTAATCAAACAAAGGATGAAGAAAAAAGTAGAAGAATTCGAACAATAGATGAGAAAATAATCAACATAAATAAACAAACCATTCATTATTTATTTGAATTGACTAAATATTCAATTTCAAAACGCCATCGCCATTACCATAATAGTCATCATACCTATCAGCCTTTTGTGAATCTGGGATTTCATCTTCAACTATGGCTATATTTTTGTCAGTACCAAATTTTGTTGTAGAATCAACATTATCATATGGATTTTCACCTGAACTAAAGCTCAAACCGATTTGCTGCTTGTCCAAGTCAACAACAATGAAGAAATTTTCCAAGAAAGAGACACCTAATATGAACTCATCTCCTTGTGATGGTAAAATATCAAGAATATATGTAGTTGTGCCATCACCATCATCACCATCATCACCATCATCACCATCATCACCATCATCACCATCATCACCATCATCACCATCATCACCATCATCACCATCATCACCATCATCACCATCATCACCATCATCACCATCATCACCATCATCACCACCATCACCATCATCACCATCATCACCATCATCACCATCATCACCATCATCACCATCATCACCATCATCACCATCATCACCATCATCACCACCATCATTATAATCATCACCATCATCACCATCATCACCATCATCACCATCATCATCGTTGTTATTATCATTGATATCATCATCATTATGGATACTAACGGCATAATAATAATCATCGTCCAAAAGAGAAGATAAATCAAAATAATTAGAATCAATACCGGTTTCTGAACTAAATGGATTAGTCAAATTAACAAACATTTCAGTATCGGATTCGTATTCTGAAATAAAAGATGAGAATGGAACATTATATGATTCTCCTTGGAAATCAAAAACAATATCTGACATAGTTAAGGCACTCGTATCATTATTGTCAGTATTACCAGTAGTGAAAGTGTATCTACCTAATGTATCGTTATAATCAACCTGATAAGTGTCATTCAATAGTGTAACTAAACCCGTTAATATATAGTTTGGTAAATATATCTGGTTAACTACTGTTGATATTATAGCTTCTGCTTTACCAGATGCAATAATATATTTTTGGTCTTGATAAGAAACTGCATCTGAATCAGAGCTATCAAGATCAACCAAATCGTAGTTTATACTGATAGAGGAAAGAGTAAGAGCAATTGCATCAGTGGTGTTTAATAACGGAAAAAGAGTGATATTTGAAGTATAGCCATCCATATCAACAGCACCAAAAAGAACAGAAGCATAAAATGGACTAACTTGCAATGAATACAAAGCTGTGTTAATTATACCCTGTTCTTTCAAAATATGTGGAAAAGACTTAAAAGTTGAGTTTTCATTACTGTTACCAATACCTAAAACACCGATACTGGAATCGGATTGATCAACAACGGCAAATGAAACATTTTCTAAAGAAGCAGTTGACAAAATCATGGTATCGTTACCAAGTGTACCGATGGAAAACTCTTTTTCGGAAACAAATGGCTTATTATTAGTTTTGAAAGAATCAGATAAAGAAGAATCGAAAACCCCATAAAGAGAACAGTCATTTTGCTTCTCATAAATAATTGCATCAAAAATT
The DNA here is from genome assembly GCA_019155655.1 of Kregervanrija delftensis. Taxonomy (NCBI): domain Eukaryota; kingdom Fungi; phylum Ascomycota; class Pichiomycetes; order Pichiales; family Pichiaceae; genus Kregervanrija; species Kregervanrija delftensis. The sequence continues at coordinate 1,616,550 of JAFMZF010000001.1, read as the reverse complement.
TCAGCGAGTGCATCCTCTAAGTCTGCAGTTGCAACAGGATCAGGCATAAAATCATATGTTGTAGTAACTGATAGTTTACTGGTAAAGGAAAAAGTTGCAGTATCATCATCATCACCAAATGAAACATCAAGTCTAATGTCAGATAATTGGTTATAATCACTTGTAATCTGACCTATATCAGTTGTATCTGCCAAATCGGTAGTGCTGGTGGTAGAATAAGAATCAGAATAATCCGTAAAATGACGAGAGCTAGAATGGTCAGCAGTAAAAGTACCGGTTGGGACAACAACAGTGAATAGACCACCATCATAAGAAGAAAGTGTAGTATTTAAACCGGAGGCAATATTAGTGGATTTTGTGGTAAGAATTGGAACAATGGTCGAGGTATTGAATTTTGTAGCGCTAGCTAGCTCGTTGGTAACAAAACTTCTCCAAGATGAATCACTATCATGAACTTCATTAATATAAGAACTCACTTTACTGACGTAAGTTTTTTTTTGAACGCTTAAATAAGAATTCCACTCGACTTCCCTATTTGACATGTAACTGGAAAAACTTTGCGTTGGTTCAACTGTTAACGAAGCAAAATCATATTTTGAGGACATAGATGCTTGAAAAGATGCTAGCCCATCAACCCATTGATTTCTTAAATTTTCATTAAATAAATCCCAGTTGGAAGCAACATCTGAGTCATCATTCTCAAGATACATTGGAAGCAAGGTAAAGGCATCGCAAAGTTCATTACTTTCTGAATTAATCCAAAAATCAGTTGATGAAGTATCCAATCTCAAAGATATATTTTGTTTATTTGAGCCAACTTGAAAACTCATAGCATAGAAGTTATTTCCGGAAGTTAGTTGCTCAGGAACGAATTTAAGTTGGACATAATTATCCACTTTCTCATCCTTAATTGGAGCAGACAATACAGTTGAACAAATAATCGATAGTAATTGGAAAGATAATATCATTTGGTAATAATGCTTAAGTACGGTTCTCTTGAATATTTCAAATCTTTTTAATATCTTTTGAACAGATATGGATTCTTATAAGTTTATACTGTTTTCTATGTGAACCTCTTTGAAATACATATGCTTATGAAAGCCCACGTTCCTCTATGAACTAATTTTTTCGGTCATTTCTTTCTATTCTTAGTGAATATAAATATTGCCAAACTACCCTTTTCGAAAAAAAAATACCGAAATTTTGTGACATATGTATGGCTGAACCCTTTTAACTGCATGTTAATAATTGGCACAAAATGATTGAATGACAATACCAAATATAATTTCTAGTCCCAAATTAGCTAAGCAAAATAAAGCTCATTATAATCAACCCCAACACATATCTCATCATTCATCGTTCCAATAGGTTGAAATTCAAATATTAGATATAATATAAAAAAGGCTTGATGTCATGGGTTATTACACCCGGAGTCGCACCATAAACTTCGCATACTCTTAAAATTTCTCAAATCTATAAATACCGGATTAGGTATTATTTTTAATTTATTAACTGTGCGGCGTTTATTTAGTCGGTTTATTCAACCGGAGGAATATAATTGTAAAAATTCCCGAGGACGGTCCATTAAAGTCAATGTTTATTGGCTGAACCAGTTACAAACTATATAGATTAAGGCCAATAAATGTATTGAAAGTTACCTTTAGAGTAGTAGGATATATTTTATAGGCTATAAAAATAAAAATCTAATCAAATTATTCAATACTTAAACTGGTAACATTACCGACACCGTAAAAATTATCGTATTTACTTGCATTACTGGAAAACGGTATATCGTCTTGAATGATAACAAATGTCGAGGTATTATTATAATTATTACCGAAACTCAAGTGAGTACTAGGAGCTAAACCAACTTGATTATTTTGTAAATCAACGACAATATATAAACTTTTTAAGAAATCTAGTCCAAGAATGACTTCTTCAGTATAAGATGGTAAAATGGAAAGAATATAGCTGGTAGAATTATTAATTTGATCTTCATATTGATTACCATCATTTTGTTGAGTATCACCAGTAAATTCGCTTTCTATATCATCATCAAAGTCAAAATAAAATGATGAATTGCCAAGTGAAGGATTGAATGGAGATGACGTGTTAAATAAAACGGCATCACCAATAGGAATAAGGAACGTGGACAACGGAATATTGATTGAAAAACCTTGGAAATCAAATGTAATACCAAATTCTTCAAGTAAATCATCATCATTATCATCATGATCATCAATTGTGATAATATATCTTTCAAAAATTGCATCATAATCAGCTCCAAAGTTATTGTTAATTTGTGAAACCAAAGAAGATAAAACATTTTCAGGTAATAAAACGTTCTCGTTTATTGTTGATAATATCGCTTCTGCTTTACCTTCCGCGATAATATACTCATCAACTTCTGATTCATTAGAATAGCTTATTCCAATACTCGATAATGTAATAGCGATAGCCTCAGTATCATTAAGAAGTGGAACGAGTGTAATATTACTTTCAAAACATGATAAATCAATAGCACCGAAAACAATCGAAGATGTGTAATCAGCCAAATTCAAGGAATATAATGGTTTATTAATAATACCTTGCTCATAAAGAATATATGGAAATGATTTAAATGTTGAATTTGAACCTTTTAGTTGTTGTCCAATACCTAAGATACCCACATTGAAATCAGATTCATCCACTATAGCCATTGAAACGTTGGTTAAAACTGCATTTGATAAAGTAACAGAGTCATTGCCAATTAACCCAACGGCAAATTCATTTTCTGAAACATACAACTCACCGTCAGATTCAAAGCTTGTAGATGAAGATGTATTAAATGTACCATATTTGGAACAATCCATTTCAAAATCATACATAAAGGCGTTGTAAATATCAATTTCATTGTCATTATAATCATTTAATGGAGTTTCCGAAGGTAAACGACTAATAATAGTAGAAACTGAAGATTTTGAAGTTTCCGTTGGCGTAAAAGTAAAGGTAATTTTTTGATTATTTGTTGTTTTGGGCCCAACAGCTAAATCAAACATTGATTCAATACCACCTAAAAATCCACTTGTAAAATCGCCCCAACCTTTGGTTACGCTAGTTTCCACATTGTCAAATTGTGAGGTAACTTTTGTGGCAAACTCTCCACCTTCACTAGTAACTTTTGTAGCGAACACACCACCCTTTGATGTAACAGCGGTAATAATTTTACCTCCTTCACTTGTAACCTTTGTAGCAAATTGACCCCCTTCACTTGTAACCTTTGTGGCAAATTGACCTCCTTCACTTGTTAATTTAGTTGCAAATTGGCCCCCTTCGCTTGTTATTTTAGTTGCAAAGTTTTCAGCTTTGGCGGTGACCAAAGTAAATATCTCATCACCAATGCTTGTTACCTTACTTTCAAATTGTCCACCAATCTCAGTAACCCTAGTAGCAATTTCATCACCTTTACTAGTGAAATCAGTTGCAAAAATTCTACCGTTTGAGACAACACCACTAGCAAAACTATTCCATTGTTCATTGCGTTCTGTATTAATACTTTCAGCCCAATTATTGATTTTGCTCGCAATTGTTTCCTTCTGACCATCAATATAAGAGGTGAATTGTTGATTTCTTTGACTAAAATAACTTTCTACACTTTCAGTTGGGACTGAACTGACGGTGAAATGCGACAACTGAGCAACTTGTGAAGCTTGCTCCTCTTGAAATGATGCCAAACCAGACAAAAAATTATTTCTTAATTCACTATTCAACTCATTCCATTCAGTCGCTGAATCTGAAGTTAAATTTAAAAGTGTAGGCAATGCTAAATAGGAATCACACAACTCATTATTATCAGAATTAATCCATAAATCAGTCGATGTAGTATCAATTCTTAAAGAAACAGTTTGATTATCGGAACCAATTTTTAATTCAACAGTGTAAAAATCAGGACCGGCGGTTAAGTTTTCGGGGTCAAATTTAAATTGAATGAAACCTGATGATTCCGCCTTTTTTAAGTAAACTGGAGCTGCAATTGTAGATGCAACAATTGTTGATAAAACTAATGGTAGTACTAACATAATTGTAGGACAAGAGACCTATAGCTGTAATAAAATATATTAAGAATCATGCACAATTAAATACCTATTCTTAACATCACGTCAAGACGATGAAAATGGGTAAAATCGGAATAATTCTCATACATGACAGGAAGTCATTTTTGCGTGGTTGCGCCCCATATATATAATTTGACATCCTTTTTGGGAACACTTACTACTATATTTAGACAAGAGAAAGATCTTTCATTGCTATCTGCCAATTAAAAACAATACACATTATATAATTGTTATAACATACTAAATAATCTAGTAGCCCTTGTTAATCAGCCAGTTGTTGACATTATCATGCGAAGACTTAGCCCAGGTAACGTTGTTTTTTATATTGTCCAAGCCCTGTTTCAAACCCTTTTCATAACCTGCATTATTCTTTCCTTTAAAAAAGCTGTCAATATCAGATAATAGTTTATTCGATGACAACAATGGTAAAAAACCTTTAAGGACTCTGTCAAAAGTCCACATAGAAACATCATTTCTGAATTTTGGATAATTTTCCTTGAAGAATTTCCAGAATGCAATTTTAGAATATGGGTTGGCTGATAATGATAAAGCTAGAAACTTGTAGTCCATCTCTAAAACCTGTCCATTGAAAAATAGATCTAGAATTTTAGGTAAATATTTTTCAGTGTTATAGATAGAACCTAGAGCATCTAGTGATATTTCAAGTGCGTCAATGGATGATGGATTAGCAACTTCCAGGAGAAGTTCATTGACAACTTTATCATTACAAGTTTCGGGATTTGACACTAAAGTTTTAAAAACGGCTTGTTTTAAAACTGGATCAACATTACCAGAATTATAAATTCTGTTGGCTTCAATAATTACATCTTCAAGACCAGACATACCTGCATTTGAAAATAGTATCGAATTTAGTTTTTTATCCGCAAATGAAAGTTCTGACTTTTTATTAGAAAGTTCGAGAAATTTGAGTTTGTATAGATCTTTAGTGAATGCAACCAATTTTGCAGAAATTTCAGAATCATCAAAAAATGCAGTCTTGAGCTGGTTTAATCTTAAAGCGATTTCAGCCCAAACTGCATCATTGGTCTCTTCCTTTAGTCTATCGACTAATTCCAAAAATTGCGATGTCATAATTAGGCCGGATTGTGCAGCTGCGCTAGTGTCAGCAATTAAACCAATTTTATCCTTTGCAGATAATTTATTTAAATTGGAAACAATATTTTTAAAAAGTTCATCATCATAAATAACTCTATAAAAGCCAGTTGTGTCTTTGTTCAATTTGAGAAAATTTTCAGCTGCTATTGTTTTTTCTTTGGTCTGCATATTATCAATATTTGGAATCCACCAAATAATATTATCATCTTCTTTACTACATCCTTCTGTTAAAAACCTTTTTTGTGTAATTTTAATTTCTTTTTCATTTAATTTTTCTGCTTTCAAATATGGAAAACCAACGGCTCTAATCCATGGTTCAACCAACTTTGTAATATCTCTACCAGAAACGTCACTAACGGCATCCCATAAATCGTCGGATTTTGCATTCCCATATGAGTATTTCTTTAAATAATTAGAAACACCTTTGAGAAATAATTCAACACCGACTGCTTCAGCAACCATCCTGATAATAGAACCACCTTTCAAATAAGATATGGCATCAAAAATTTCATCAATCTCGTTGGAATGATACACTTGTACTTCAACAGGATGAGAATTTTTTAAACTATCCAAGTCAAGTGCAACTTGAACAGAACCAGAGACAAAATCAGTGAAAACATCCCAATCTTTGTGCATATGCTCAACACATAACCAACCAATAAAAGTTGCAAATGATTCGTTTAGCCATAGATCAGACCACCAGTTCATAGTACAATAATTACCAAACCAGGAGTGTGCAATCTCATGAGAAACAACATAAGCAACATTCTGTTTATATAGAATGTTTGATGTTGCAGGATTGAATAACAAAGCAGTCGCCCGGAAAGTCACTAATCCCCAATTTTCCATGGCATTTGCACCAAATTGCGGAACAGCAATTAAGTCTAACTTTGGCAATGGATAATCAATATCAAACACAGTAGATAAATAATCAACAGCACATTGAGCAACTTGTAACGCAAATTTACCGTTATGTGATTGACCTGGAATAGTGTAGACTCGAATAGGAAGTTTTGAACCGCGGTATTCACGCATACTAAAGCCTTCGACGTATTCAAAATTACCAATTGCCCAAGCAACCAAATAGGTTGACATCTTAGGAGAGTTTTCGAAGGAAAAAGTTTTTAAGGAACCTGAAGTGATAATACCGGAAATTGGCATATTGGATAGAACTTCTAGTTCTGATGAAACGGTCATGGAAATCTCAAAATTTGCTTTACAGTTTGGCTCATCATAGCAAGGAAATGCAGAACGAGCATCGCTTGATTCAAATTGTGTTGCTAATATGTAATTGGTGGTTCCTTGAGAATCTTTGTAATTAGAAGTGTAAAAACCACCCATATCAGTTCTAATATTACCTGAATATTTGATGGTCAACTGTAAATCACCAACTGTTAGTGGCTCCACAAGCTGAAGTTTAAACTCAACTGTTTCGTCTTTGTCATTCTTCATTATTTGTGCAACTGGAATCTTTTGCTGAGTTTTCGTGACATTGTAGGTTGCTTCAGCTGATCGAAAGTCTAGAAGTTTTTGATGCAAAATAATAGATGAAGTGAAGCTGTTAATTTTAAAGTTAATAGTAACGGTACCTTTGAAAGTATTTGTTTTTTGATCAATGTTAGAGCAGTGAACTTTATAACTTAATGGTGTAACATTTCTAGGAAGCTCTGCATGTAAAGATGTATCCGGAAAAATTTTGGTACACATTCTTTTAGATGATTGAAAGTTTTTTGTCGAAGAAGGCGATTTTGAAGCACTGGAAAAAAAAGCTTTTAAAGTTTTGGAAGGTAACATAAACTAAAGAAGAAAAAGAGAAAAGGGATGTTAGACAAAATAATTGTCTAAATTCGTCTATTTGACCGTTAAAAAAATTTGAAAGTGACTAACATTTATCAAGGTATATTTATTTCTCATAAGAAAAACTCGCTTGACTGATTACTGCAAGAGACATTCAGTGACACTTTATCCAGAAGCGCTATAACGATAGGGCGCACATAATTGTATTTTGCTGTTGCCGCAATATACTCATTACAAATATATACAGCATATAGATATAATGACAGCGGAATTTAGACATCTCAAAACCTAGCTTGCAGAAGAAACGTTATTTATTAAGAACTATGTTTGAGCTTAATAATTATTTACACATATTACGTAAATTAAATTTGAAGGTATTAAAATGATATAAAAGATTTCTACAAAACAAACATCTGAAAACAAGCCAACTACATCCGCATATATTATGGCTCTGTTTATTCCACTGTAACAGATTTAGCCAAGTTTCTAGGACGATCTGGGTTGTTACCTGCACCAACAGCCAAATAATAACTCATCAATTGTAATGGAATAATATTAACCAAACCTTGTAAACAATCAACAGTTTTTGGAACTTCAATACAAGCAGAAAATTTGCTTCTATCAATTAAATCATCACCCTCAGTTAATATGACAATAGGGTGACCATCCCTGGCTGTAATTTGTTGTAATGCAGAATTCAATTTTGGAGAAAATATATCTTGTGTAGCAAATACAACAACTGGCATTTTATCATCAACCAATGCCAAAACACCGTGTTTTAATTCACCTGCTTGAACACCTTCAGCATGAATATATGATATTTCCTTAATTTTCAAAGCACCTTCCAATGCAGAAGCATATTGGTAACCTCTACCAACAACTAGCATTGATTCTCTGCTGTGTAAATATTTTAATGATATATTTTTGATAAAATCGTTCTTCTCCAAAACCTTGGAGATTAAATTTGGAATATCTTCTAGACCTTCTATAATTTCTAAATGACGTTTTCTATTATCAACAACATTATTGGAAATTTGTAACGCTAACATCACAAGTGCAATAAATTGAGAAGTATAAGCTTTAGTTGAGGCGACACCAATTTCTGGACCAGCGTTAATATGAACACCACATTCTGTGTCACGTGAAATACTTGAACCAACAGAATTAACAACTCCAACGTTTAAAGAGCCAGCTGATCTACAATATTTTAAAGCTTGCATACTGTCAGCTGTTTCACCCGATTGAGAAACGAAAATACAGGTATCGTCTCTGAAAATCGAAGGAGAACGATCCAAGAAATCCGAAGCTAAATCAACCGAAACTGGAATACCAGTTAATTCTTCAAAAACTGATCTAACGGCTAGACAAGAATGATAAGATGTACCACAAGCGATCATCTGGAATCTTCTGGATCGTCTAATACTTGATAAATATTGCTTAATACCACCAAGAATAATGCCTTTATTTTTAAAATCTAATCTACCTCTCATAGTATTAAATGTTGAATCCGGCTGTTCAAAAATTTCTTTCATCATGAAATGGTCATAACCACCTCTCATAATTTCTGCCAATTGCATCTCTAAAGTATGAACAGGTCTAGTTGTAGACATACCTTCACTTTTTCTAGCTCTATGGATATGTAACTCACCGTGATCAATATGTGCAATATCATCATCTTCTAAAAATAGAACTTTTTTGGTATGTTCAATAACAGAGGATGCGTCGGAAGAAACAAAAAATTCAATTGGTTTATTATAATCAGGTAAAATTGCTCTAGATTCAGATTTTCTAATCGCCATTTCATTATATTGTGGAGATAAATAATTACCAGAGGGCTCAGGTTCATCCGATGGATCATTGATAAATTCAACATCAACAAAATCAACCTTCAACTTTTGTTCTGTTTTAACTCCGATTAATAAAGGAGAACCTTTTCTAGTTGCGATGATTTCATTTGGATAATGAACAGATTTCACCAATAAACCATAAGAACCTTGCAATTGGTATAATACCTCCTTAGTTAATTGATGAAATTCTAAATCTGGATCTTTTTCGTAATAATACTTAAATAACTTTGCAATAATTTCAGAATCGGTATCTGATTTAAAAGTTGCACCTTCAGATTTAAGGAAAGTTTTCAACTCCCTGTAATTGGTGATAATACCATTATGCACAACAATAAATTGATTTTTTTCATCGGATGCATGGGGATGGCAATTAACTTGGGTAACACCACCATGTGTTGCCCATCTAGTATGTGCAATACCAACATGATTTTGGAAGCTCTCAGAAACATCAGGATGATGTGAAGCGATTTCATCTTTTAAGTTTGAGACTTTACCAACTTGTTTATATAGAACAATTTCTCTGACAGAAGAATCATCTGACCAATCGTTTTCACCGTCGATACCAATACCTGCAGAGTCATAACCTCTGTATTCTAGTTTAGTAAGACCCTCAACCAAAGTGTCAATAATTTGACCTCTGGAACGGGCAACGTTATAATTTGCGTAACCAAAAATACCACTGCATCAAATAAGTTTATAGAGACGTTTATGTTAGTATTTTCATCTTTGAATCGTGTATATGATATTTGAAGTAAAAGTAATGTACTTACCACATGATTTAAGATAGTTTTTGAAGTTTGTATATGTCAAAAGAGGAGATGGAGTGAGGTGAATTAAAGAAACTCAAAAACAAAGGGATCAAAAAAACTAAATGTGTATACGATAATTAACGTGAAAGGAAAGAAGGAATTCACGCGCTTGCTGAGAAGTTCACTGCATCAGTAATTGTAAAAATATATTACTGTTGACACTTTACCCAATAGAGGAAAAAAAAAAAGTTTACGCCGATCGACCGCGACGTGGCTATTGTTACATGATTATATTTATCTACTTCATTAATGAATATATATACTTGACGACTTAATTATTACTACTATTTATCAGTCTTACCCTTACCACTCTTCGTACCTCCTTCAAAACCAGCTCTCTTCGCACCTTTACCATCCATGGCTTTTTTACTACGTCCCATTTTGTAGGATGATAACTGTTTTTGTTGCTGCTGTCTTCCTTTACCTCTATTATCTTTTCTGATTTTCAAATTTTCTTCCCTTCTTTCTTGTTTCTTTCTAATATGATCAGCAACAGTTTGCTTTCTTTCTTTCCATTCCCTTTCACTCTTTCTCTTTTGCGAATCTTTTCTTCTTAGTGCCTTTTTTAATAATTTTTCGTCATCTTTTAATTTATCACCTTGAACACTGGCTAGAGCTCTTTTCCATTTATTTTTTTCTTCAAATTTATCTCTACTTTCTTTATCCATTTGATCCAACTTTAGTTTCTCCTTTTCAATCTTCTTAAGGTGCCCCTTAATATCTTTGTTTGCAGGTCCCTTCTTTTTTCCAACCTTTCTAACAGCTGTTAGATCACTAGAGATTTTTTCACCATCCATAAATTCGATATTACCAAACATAACGTTAGAGGCTTCGGTTTTATCTTCATCCTCCTCCTCTTCATCATCGCTACTTGAATCATCATCAGTAGCTTCACCCATCTCTCTTTTCTTTTTTAACATCTCCTTTCTTGATTCTTGTTTTTTACGTCTTTCTTCTAAAATCTGTTGTCTGGATGTTGCTGCACCCTGCACTTTAGTACCTGGAGCTTTTCTCTTTTCTTTCAAATTTAAAATCTTTTCTTGTAATTTGCTTCTTAACTCAGTCATATTTTTTTTCTTTTCTTCTTGTTCTTCTTTTGTGAGTGGCTTCTTATGTTTACCTTTAGCATTAACGTGATTCATTAATTTATTATGTTCAACTTTTTCCTCTCCTTCAATAAAATCACCATTATCATCAAACACAATAGTCACCTTATCCTGAATAAGCTCTTCATTGGTGTCCTTTTCCTTATGAGGTTTTTCTTTTGTATCTTTATTTTCATCTTCGTCATCTGAAATGTCTAATTCCTCAGAACCGTAGCCAAGGGATTCAGCATCATCATCATCATCATCATCATCATCATCGTCTTTGTTGGCATCTCCTTTCTCTTTTTTTTGTTGCAATTTGGCCTTCAACTTTTCACCCGGTAAAACAACAGGCATAGCAGTCTTTTCAGCTTCTTTTAACACGTCCTTTGCTGTGGCATTTTTAGTTAAAGTTGGGTCTAATTTTTGTCGTTTATTATTTTTAAGCTCTTCTTTAGATTTTCTTTTTTGTTGCCATTGTGTGGATGTATCTTCATCATAATAATATTTTGCAGGTATCAAAGATAATAAACCATCAAATGCGTTAGAATGAGCTTGTAAACGGTCCTAGAATAAATAAAATAAAACGTTAGTAAAATATTCCTCCTGATAAGATTATACATTTCCAAATAAACTAACATACTTCAAGAGAGTTTCCCATTTCCTATTATAAAGCACTATTTCGTTCTATACTATTTATATACGATTTTAACTGTTGAGCAAGAATACCAGGTCTTTAAAGTATTCTTAAAAAATTTTCTTTTCAAGTGAAAAACGCCTGAAAATTTTTTCAGAAAAAAAATGCTTTCCAGGCGCGACATGTCATAAATTATCAACTTATAACAATGTTTGTTGTATGTTGATTATCAACCAATCTATTTAAACTTTTTATATCTATATGTTAATGATTAAGTATGCATGAAGTAATTACGCTATCTTTTTCACAAGCATCAAATCATCTCACTACTCATTTTAACAATCTTCAAGAAAGTAAGCTATATGATAAATCAACAGGACGATCCCGCAATATACATCTCTTTTCAACAAAGGGTCTACATTCAAATACATTAAACTATTATCCACGTTCCATTTTATTTGATTATCAAAATGGTACGGGTTCATTAAATCCGCACAAATATTTTCAACAAGATTACCAATTGGAGACTCCACTTGAGACTATTCAAACTGCACCACGGACAATGATTAATGATTATCAAAAGCATTTGGATAACCCTTGCCCGGACGTTAAGGTTCCAGAGCTAACTAATGTTGATTATTGGTCTGATTTTTCGAGAGTTATTTACCCACCCAACAATTTATTAACGTTATCTATGTTCGATTATAATGCTAAAACAAAAAATGGTGAACATAGGCAAACTCCATCAAGAACATTTTCAGGATTAGAATTAGGTAAAGATACTTACAATTCTAGTTTTATCCTCAATGAAGTTGTAGAAAATCAAATAAGAAAACAAATTGAAGAAGCTGATATGCTTGGACATCTAAATGTAGTCGTAGAAATGGATACTGCGTGGAGTGGAGTATCTGTTGAACTAATTAGAGATTTAATAGATACTCAATTGGATGGTAAATCCAATAAAATTTTAATTTGGGGGTTGATTAGAGGTGAGGAATGGATGAAAAATTTAGAATTAAGACAAAAATTAGATAGAATAAAATCATTATTAGACTTGGGCGCTGAAAGTGGTGCCTTTATTGGATTGAGTATGGATCTAAAGAAACCAAAATTAAATTTGCCAGGTGTTCAAGAAAATGAAAAATTATCAGTTTGGGAAACTGAAGCATTACACAGTGTTCCTTTTGAATTTTTGAATGGTATAGATGATGATATGAGTGTTGTTTTAAATAATTTAACTGATGGTGGCTCAAGAAAATTTATTAACGAGATTAAAATGCTCTGGGGTAAAGAGATTACTAATTTAGGATGCAAAAGCTTTTTCCCGGAAAATTTTGTCAACAAAAGAAAAATAATATGTACTGGTGATCCTCATATTTTTTCTAGGAGTGTTATTACAAGTGATAAACTTATAGATGAAGATGATTCATTTGCTCAATTTGAAAAGCTTGTTCTTGAAGGTACACAGAGATCAGCGTTGAAAAAATATGTTTCAGGATTTTCATTTAATAATAAATTAGATTCATTCCCTGGTTGGATGAGAAAATCTCCAGATGAAATAAATGGCTCTTCTTTTAGTGTATCTGAAACCTTAAGATATGATTTTTCAAAAATGTATGATTATGTGTCCACATATTGTCATAATGATGAAAGGGAGGATTTAAAGAATCAACTAGAAAATTTAAGAGAAGCTTATGTTTTCGGATTTGATGATGATTCCGAAGGGAATGCCGAAGACGATTATAGTAATTAAGTATAGAGATTAGAAACATAATTTATTAAGTTATGACTATAATTTTAGCAAAGATTATTAATCAGATCCTATAATATGATCAAGGCTTGAAACAATTACATTGCCTTTCCAACTTGCATTCATGCTTGAGTAGTCTACAATCACATTCATAGGTTCAAGTACATCTTCCGACATAATAACAATACAGCTGCTATTACTTTTACTTGATTGAAGTTGATTGCCAGAATTATCCAATAATGACCGATTCGAAGGTTGAGTTGATGTATTTGCAAGCATTGAAGGCAATTCTTCATCACTATCTGGAATCAACTGTGGTAAATCAGAAGATATCTCACTGTTTGAAATATTAGCATCATTTTTTATCTCTATTTCCGTACCAAACTTTCCAACTAACCTTGCTTCCTTATCTAATGATTCTTCATATTCCAGTTTGCATTCATCGGACGATATATTTAAAAACGGTGGAGATGATGGTTGTTGACAATGATAGTCGCCACTAAAAAAAGGAGATGCTGAACTATTCATTAAATTGTCAGATCCAATATTTAATTTTTTGCTAAGTAATTGATTTTCTATTAGATCAACGTCGGATTGTTTAACATCAATTGTAGGTTTTTTTAAACATAATGGATCGATCTTTGTATAATCATTGATATTACAAACCAGTTTATCTTTATCATTGTACGAACGAAGAATGTACTGTATTTGAGATGGTCGTATCTTTGACTTGGCTATCTTGTGTTTAAAATCTAAGTTCAAAGTATCTAACTTTTTCATGTTGTCAGGTACCTCTAAAAACTCCTTCCTCAGAAGAAAATAGGCAAATTCATGTAGTTGTACAAAAAAGGGAAATTATTTGCTACCGCCACAATTTTGGCATAAATTACACAAGTGCACGTGCTTGAACATCATTACAAAGAAAATTTCAACATGAATAGCCAATTTTTCATTTTCCACTTCCCTATATCTTGTATTAGTGACCAAAATTTTCAAATTGCTTCTAAGAATATTTTTCTTCTGTTTTCATTTCAAGAAGTATTTTCTTCTTATCTGTATTTAGTTTTTGTTTTTTGTTTTTCTTTTATTAATAATAAAGTCACTTTTACACATTTTTATGCTCACCTTGAACTACAATAATAAAATAATATAACATAATTTACTACATAATATTAATAAAATATCACCATGTTGAAATCCGATTCTTTACTGTCGCAACTAACAAAAACTGTATCAAAAACTTATAAACCGCATCATATATCACAACTAAGATACTTATCTGTATCAAAACGATGCTCTAAACCAAGACCAACTAATGTGAGTAATGCCGCAATCTCCGATTCTCATAAACATCAAAAATCGAATCTTCAAATAAATTCACAAATGTCTTTTCCCTGCCTAGAAAAACTCGAAAAAAGAAGCAAATCATTGGAAGAAAATGGTCCAGAACCAGCATACTCTAAAATCACTAAAGAAAACGTTGAAATTTATCAATCTAATGCACCAATTTTCTTAGATTATGGTGGATATTTGCCATCATTTGAAATCGCTTATGAATCATGGGGGAAATTAAATACTGATAGAAGTAATGCTATTTTAATTCACACAGGGTTGTCAGCATCATCGCATGCACATTCTACACTTAAAAACCCAAAGAATGGTTGGTGGGAAGGGTTTATTGGACCAGGTAAATACCTTGATACTGATAAATATTTTGTTGTTTGTACTAATGTTATTGGTGGATGTTCAGGATCAACTGGTCCACAATCAATCAATCCCTTAACTGGATCACCATATGCTACAACTTTTCCTATTCTATCTGTTAATGATATGGTCCGTGCTCAGCATCGTTTAATTAAAGAATATTTTAAGATAAATAAATTATACGCTTCCATAGGCTCATCAATGGGTGGAATGCAATGTTTAGCATATGCTCATGAATTTACTGATGAAGTTGATAAAATCATAAGCATTTCTGGTTGTGCAAGATCTCACCCTTATTCGATTGCAATGAGACACTGTCAAAGACAAGTACTAATGACGGATCCGAACTGGAATAAAGGTCATTACTATGGTCGTTTACCACCGCATACTGGTATGAAATTATCTAGAGAGATTGCTACAATTACTTATAGAAGTGGCCCAGAATGGGAACAAAGATTTGGCGTTGAAAGAGCAGATCCATCAAAACAACCTGCATTATGTCCAGATTTTAAAGTGGAAACTTATTTGGATCATGCTGGAGAAAAATGGTGTTTAGAGTTCGATGCAAATAGTTTCCTATACATTTCAAAAGGTATGGATTTGTTTGATTTAGGTGCGCAAAATAGATCCAAAGCTTTTAGAAGTAGAATTCAAGCCGAAAGTCTTTATCAAGGTGAAGATATCAAAACTGAAGAGCTAGAATATAAACCAGTCACATATTGTAAATTTGATGAACCAACTAAAGAGGCTAGATCCAGAAGATTCACCCCCGAAGAATCGAAACAAGATTTACTTGAAGGTTTAAGTTCAATTGCACATAAGGACGTCTTAGTTATTGGTGTTGAATCTGATATTTTATTCCCAGCTTGGCAGCAAAGAGAAATTGCTGAAATGTTGAAGGCAGGCGCTGTTAAAAAAGGTGGTGATGGTTATAATATTAAGCATGTTGAGTTGAGTCAATCTGACAGTTTTTACGGTCATGATACTTTCCTTTTAGCCTTGGATCATATTGGAGGTCCAGTTAAATCATTTTTGGATTGATTAAAACGAGATCGTAATTTATTTTGCGCTTTATATAGTACTTAAAATATTGTATACTCCTAATGAATTAAAAAGAACAAAAAAATACTTATAGATCTAAAATATGATAGATCGCATGATTTGACTGACTATTTTTTTTCTCGGTTTTTCAGTAGACTTTTTTGTGGAGTGAAAGTGTCAAGATTACCAATGAGTTCAGCTAAACGCTCTAATGAAAACAGTACTTCTGAAATAAATAAGAAAACCAATTATTTATCTGCTAGTTCATATCCAAACTATAAATTATCAAGAAGTGAACCAAATATAATTGAGAAGATCAATCTATCAGATCCAAAAATTACAGTGGAGTATTTTTATGAAAATTTTATTAAACCACGTAAACCTGCATTAATCAATACCGAAGACTGTAATTCTGACAATTTTAGAATTAATGTTGATGATTTTAGACCTGAAAATATTCTAGCTACTTTAAATAATGAAGAATTTAACGATGATAAATTACAAGTTGAAGAACTGATTGATGGTGGATTTGGTTCGGGTATGCAAAGATTGAAGATGACATTAAAAGAGTTTTTAGAAAGAATCACAAATGAAAAGGAATCAAGTTGCTTATATTTAACTACTCAGTATGATGAAACTGACCCCGAAGAATACCAAGAAGACAAAAAGGATAATGACGAGGACGAAGAAGAAGAAGAAGAAGAGGAAGAAGAAGTTGAATCCGGGTTTCGAACAAAATTTGAGTCTGAAAATATATCAGATACAGAATCATTAGTTTTTGATCCAAACGATCTTCATGATGATTTTGAAGATGATTATGAAATAGATGAATTATTAAGTCCACCGCGTTCTGAACCAATAAATATTTATCAACCTCCATTAACAAATCTGTTACCAGATAAAATTTCAAAACTTCCTACTCATGCAATTTCGATAACAGAACCGCTTATACCACAGCAAATAAATCTTTGGTTTGGACGTACACCTGATAAATCCAAATCGCTTGATGTTAAGTACGATTTTAATGGTCAAATTGCTAAAGTTAACCGTGCTTTATCTGTAGAAAATGCGACCAGTACTGGTTTACACCATGATCATGCTGACAACCTTTATGTTTTGGTTAAAGGTAAGAAACGATTTACTTTGTTTTCTCCTGATTATGCAGATGATCTATACACCGTTGGTGATGTTAGATGTGTTTATGAAACTGGTGTTGTCGATTACGTGAGAAACAAAAATGCAGTTGGTTGGAAAGGCGTTAGAGCGGATGGCGGGTGTTTAGAAACAAGTGAAGAAAATGAAAAAAAAGATGAAATAAAGGAGAAATGCCATAAAAATAATAAAGTTGATGATTTCGGGGAAGGTAAACAAGATCCACCATCTTTTTGTAAAATTCCACCTGTATTGTTACATTTAGATGAAGTTGATAATGATAAATTACGATGTGAATTAGTAAATTTTGCCCATAAAGAGTATCCGAAATTTGATAGAGTTAAAGATTCATCAATGAAAGTTACTTTAGAAGGTGGACATTTATTATATTTACCAGCAGGTTGGTTTCATGAAGTTACTTCTTATGGTAGTGACGATGGAATTCATGTTGCTTTAAATTACTGGTTTGTTCCACCAGATGGAAGTTCATTGGATGAAATATATTCAGATAAAAGTTGGAAAGAAGATTATGAATGTTTTTTAAAAGATTATCTAGTATAGATTAATAGATTTTTGAAAAGGTATAAAAGACACCACCAGATGGAATAAAAGAAAAAAAAGATTAGGTTGAGAAACCATAAAATATTATAAGGATATTTTCAACTGCCATGAAAATATTATTTTCTATGAATTATATATCATTTTTAATTTTTAATCAGTAACGAATGTTATTTATAAAAAAACTAATAAGAATGATAGTACCTTCCAAACTGCCGAAAGAGCCTATAATATCTATAATTGGCACCACCGGTGTCGGTAAATCGCAATTATCTATTGCATTAGCTGAAAAATTTAATGGTGAAATAATTAATGCAGATTCTATGCAAATGTACAAAGGTTTAGAACAGATAACCAACAAACATCCAATTGAGGAAAGAAAAGGTATTGATCATCATATTATGAATCACGTTGACTGGGATGAACAATATCACATTCATTTATTTAAATTAGAATGCTTAAAAGCCATTGAAGATATCAGATCTCGTGGCAAACTACCTATAATTGTTGGTGGAACGCACTATTATCTACAAAGTGTTCTATTTGAGAATAAAACAATTGCTTCAAACAGCTGTTCTGATGATGACGATTTTGAAAAGAAAAAGAATAATGAAAGAGAATTAACGAATAAAGAATTAAATATTTTAGATAACTTAGATCCAATGGTTACTTTCAATGAACTTAAGAAAGTAGATCCTGTAATCAGTATGAAATTCCATCCAAATGATGTTAGAAGGGTAAGGAGGGCTTTAGAAATATACTATTCAACTGGTAAGAGAGCAAGTGAAGTTTATGATGAACAGATAAATGAATCAAAAAATAAAGGATCTAGTTTAAGATTTGATACCATCTTTTTATGGGTTTATTCTAAAATTGATATTTTAGACGAAAGATTAGATAATAGGGTTAATAAAATGATGCACCAAGGAGGATTAAAAGAATTAAGTGATTTATATAATTTTTATTTATCGAAAAGAGATTCTAACTATAAACCTGAAATGGATAGTGGTGTATGGCAAGTTATTGGATTCAAAGAATTTTTACCATATTTGTTAACTAATCCTATTGGAATTTTACTCAAAGTGAATAATGTTGAAGAATTATTAAATGAAAAAGATTTTAAAAAATGTTGTGATGAAATGAAGATTCGTACTAGAAGGTATGCACGTAGACAAATTAAATGGATCAAGAATTTATTAATACCGGAATTACAAGATGAAGAAAGTTTAGGATCAAATAAATTGAGTAAGTTATTTTTACTTGATGCTAGTAATTTGGAAAATTGGCATGAAAATGTTGAAAAGAGAGGTATTAAAATAATTAATCAATTTTTAAATATTGGGAATGATATTAATATTGAATATGTCCCAGAATCATTAACTAATGAGCATTTAATAATTGATAAAGACGTCAAAAAAAATCAAGATAAAAGGAAAAATTGGGTGCATAATGAATGTAATATATGTACCGACAAGGATACAGGCAAGCCATTAGTTTTTGTTGGAAATCAATATGATATACACCTTAAATCTAAGAAGCATAGAACGAATTTAACTAGAGGTAAAAGAAAAAGAGAATATGAAGAGTGGTTAGCTAATAAAGTCCAAAGCTGAAGAATCTATGGAAAATTTATAAAAATTGGGTAACATTAAGATTGTTCGCCCATTTTGGACTGTCGTTTAAATAATACATTATTATTTTTTTCAAGAAAATAATATAACGATAATCCGTAGATAGGTGATAAGTACAAATAGTTTAAATTAATAGATTAGTAATATCAGGATAACTCTTTATATTGAGAGGCTGCATTTGCTTTTATATTTCGCCGAATTTTACTCACAATCCAAAAACAAAATCGTAGAACTGATTACGGTGATGGCCGCACAAATATTTCCCTCCCTTTAATAATTCCAAGGCAATAAATATTTTAGTTTTGTATTTTAACAAAGCTCTTGTGGCTCAATTTATCAGATTTCAAATAATTAATTAATAAAATGAATAAACCTTAAATTATAGTATATAAATGAATAATTTAAAAACGAAAATTATAAAAGCAAAAATTGATAGTAAAGAAAAGTTTGTAAACGAAATTAAAATTAAGATAAAAATGAAATGGAAAGTATAAATGTAAAAATAAATATAAATAAAAATAGGTTAATAAAAATAAGTACGATAAAAGTCGAATAAAACTAAGGCGTGGGCATTACAATAGAAAAGAATTAAAATTTCTTTTCAGTCGAAGAACCTTCGTTGACAAAATCATCACCCATTTCAACAACTTCTTGTTCAACTATATTATTATTTGCGTGTCTTGAAGAAAATGGAGATAGCTTTGATAATGTATGAGCTAAATGATTTGGATGTTGTTCATGATATTCGTGCATTTCAACATCAACTTCACTAATAGCATCGTCATCATCATCTTCTTGTGGAATGAATAAGTTTAAGATAACACCAAGGAAACCTGTAACTGCGAAACCAGTTTCCATGACCAATGTAATTGCATTTAAAAAACCTTCTAAAGCATGATTATCACCTCCATAAGTGAAAAAATTATCGAACCAATCACCGACTAATGTTGCACCAAGACCAAACATTAAAGTACAACTGAGAACAAATCTATCACGTCTTGTAAAAGGTATTGTTGAAATAATTTTCAAACCTGAAACGGCAACAGATGTAAATAAGAAAGATGTCATACCACCTAAAACTGATGAAGGAATGGCCACTAAAGCAGCTGCAAATTTCGAGAAAATACCCATAACAATCAAAAAGAAGCAACACCAATAACCGACATCTCTTGAACCACATTTAGTAATTGCGATAACACCATTATTTTGAGCAAAAGTTGACATTGGTGGTAAAGTACATAAACCAGCTAAAACACCGTTTAAACCATCAGCCAAAACACCACCTTGAATTCTTGATTCGTAAATTGGACCTTCAATTTCAAGTCTAGTAACATCACAAGTTGCAGTTATATCACCAATTGCTTCCATCATCAAGACTATATAACAAGCCAAAAATGGTAAAACCATTGGACCATAAACTTTCAATTTAAAAGTATGAACCCAAATGAAAGTGGCCGCTGGTGCCATATCAATACCTGTTCTATCAAAATAACCACATGCAGCAGCCACAATACAACCAACTAATAAACCCATAATAACGGCACAAGATTTCATAATTGGAGACCCCCATTTCTCACAAACAATAATTGTAAAGTAAACTAAAAACCCTAAACCAATAAATTGAGCTGAACCCCACTCATAACCCTTTGCACATTTAGCTCCAATACAGCCAGAACCACCAACTAAATCTTCAAAACCAGAAGTGACTAAGGAAATACCAATTAAAAGAACAACAGGACCTGTGACTAAAGGAGGGAAAAATCTTTGTAAAACTTTTGCAGGTAAGAAGGAAAGCAGAATTTCAAGCAAACCACAAACACAAGAAGTTGCGATGACAGCACCATAACCGTCAGGACAAGGTAAGTAAGTACCATCAGCTGCAATGGGACAAAAACCGGTTTTATACATCATTGGAAAACCTTTTGTAACAATAGAAATGGTGGCAAATGAAGTACCAACGACAGAGACTAAACCTGTACCAATATAATATGGAGTGAAAGGAATTTTAAATCTTGTAATTTGAATGGAGGATAAAAATCCGGAAACCATTAAAGACACAGAAACCAAATATTGTGTTTGTAAAGTATCTAAATAAGCAAACTCGGCAATCAAAATTGCTGGAGTACATAAACCAGCCAACATAGATAAGGAATGTTGTAAACCTAATAAAAATCCTAAAAAGATTGGAATATCATCATCCAAACCAAAGAAAGGTTGCTTCTTTTTCTTGGATATAAATGGTAAAGTTGGAGTGAAAAGGTAAGCGTAATCATAATCACCAAACAAACCATCCTTGGTAGTCCATTTTTTAAAAATTCTTTTTGCAGTTTTCTTAACATTGAATTTTGGAGCTTGTTCAAATGGTTGGTCAACATTATCATCGAAGGCAGGCTGACTATCATCAAAAGCGGGTTGATTATCATCAAACGCAGCTTGAGAGCTGACGACTGCTTCATCCTTTTCGTCCTTCTTTTTAAAATTGAGTTTTGGAATTGACAAACCCATTTTTCTTTTAGTAAAGTAAGAACAATCTATGTATGATATTTAATAAATATAATAAAATCTGTTTATTCAACAGTACTAAATTCGTAGTTAGATATGATTAGATTAAATCTTGTAATATAGATGTCCTTCAATTAAAATTAAAAATAAAAACTAAATAAATTCACCAAGTCAATTAAGCAAATACTCCACAACAGTTAGGAATTAATAAGATATTTAAATACCACAATATAATTTAGTTCACAAACCACAAAGCGGTTAATCAAATCTCTTATCAAATATTTTTTGATGATAAGACGCAAAAGATGCACGCCATTTGAAGAAATTTTGAAAAAAAAAAGTCTACAAATTAAAATTTTTAGAAACGTACAAAAAAAAACCTAAAAATTTTCTTTACAATTTCATTTGGTCCAAAAAACGCAGTCTTTACGGTTCACGCCGATAATTTTTGGACAGAAAAAAACGTAAAAAAAGGCCGGCAAAATATTAGTTGCAACGTATTTAAGACCTTATTTACCTGTTTACCATCCTACTGTCAAAATCGCATGATCCAATATCGGCTAGTACATGATAATTATATTAAAGGGCCATATACCTATGTAGAGTACATAAAAAATAACTTTATTAACCCAACTACCTGAAATAATTGACTTGGATCACAACACAACAATCTCGGTTTTCTCCGCTGACAATAGGAAACTGAGATTGAGATTAGGATTGGAAACTGCAAGCTGTTTTCTTTGTCTTCGTATTTACAACGCCTACTATGAAAATGTCCTCAAATACGCCATATCTCCAAGATCACTCATCTCAATTGCATAATTGACCAATCTGATGTTGGATCTACAAATACGAAGGTGTCTTAAATTAATTACCGTTTACGGGTAAGATAAGCATCTGATACTTAATTTATTCACAGTATGACTATTCAATTTAACAATAGTTTTTATTCTTGTTGTTTTATTGCAGCTTAACAGTACACAACTAAACCTAACGCTTATGACTAAGCTCAAGCCTTGAGTTCTGTGAACCTTAACCAGATAGCCACTCTATGTCTAATGTTCGCATATTTACGAATATCTCCGAATCATCTCATATTTTAATCTCGGGAATATTTGTCGCTCTCGGCCTTTGCCATTGTTTTGTTAGGCATTTCAATAGACTACAACCTATATGTTGTTGATATCACAGTCTACAATAATGTTTAACTACTATTAGCAATTATTGTTTAAATTTATCTTGTTACATACTATATGTATTTCGGTGCCTGACATATCATTAAAATCCGAAAAAACCGGAGGAAAAAACACACACCGAATGCGTTTAGTGCCCCCTTTTGAAAACAGATACAAATATCGTGGATCACCAGCATGGAAATGTCCATGAATCAAGGAAATGCCCATGAATCAAGGAAATGTCCATGAAGCAGGGAAATGTCCATCAGAGATAAGTATTTTTCTCAAAGTCGTCTCAAGGCATCAATCAGTCATCATGGCATTTGTCATTTGTCATTTATAACATAAAATAAGAGAATATTACATTAAAATACATTAACATTGACATTAACTGTTCTTAAACATCCAAAAAGTCAGCTGCAACTAATAATTCTAATGCCATTTCAGTAGGGATATCAAATTCTGGTACATCAACAACGTCTTTAAATTTTAAGTTATAATATAAATATTCAACAACCTTTTCCAATATAGTTGAATCCAAATCATGTAGTTTAATAGTATTGGTGGAGGCCTCTTGAAATGAATTGCTTAACATATTTTTAAGTGTACCACTGATATATGCTGCCTCTTTCGTAATAGAGTATTGAAATCCGTCATTAGATATTAACGTAACATATAAAGAATCTACTTCCTCATCACCAGATGAATTGTTCAAATCATTTTTTGACATTTTTATATGATAAACAGATAATGAATGTATGAATGAATAGATGAAAGTATGGTATTTTGACTATGTAACGATTTTGAAGTGGAAAAACAAAAAAAAATGCCTACATTAAATTCGCTTCATTATTTTAAGTCAGTTAGTTACTTGTATATTTATATTTTTTACAAATATATACATAATAATGCCAATATCAAATCCCAGTTTGGGATGGGAAAGACTAGAAAGTATTTTTTATAGAAATAGAACGTGTTTTGAAAATTTACAATGGTCTTATAATGATAAACCAATTGATCTATCAAGTTTTAATATCTCAATTGGTCCATTTGCTTCAGTAATTGCAATATACCCAAAGCAAAATCTAAATTCAATGTTAAATAACTTTATCCAAATTTATTCCGGTTCGGGTCTAGAATTGTTCAAAATTCCTTGGATCAATTCAAAAAATGGTAAAATTATATCAATAGGTTGGAATTTAAATTGTGAATTAATTATTGTTATGGATAACGGTAATTATAGGAAATATTATAATTACGAGGGTGATTTTGAAGAATCTAATATTTTTGAGGATGAGAATGAAATCAATAATGAAGTCATTGATGTTAAATTTCATAACTTTGGTTTCGCAGCTCGTACATTTAATAATACATTCATTTATATTTCAGATTATGCAAATCCTGTACCACTTAAATTATCTCAATTATCAACAATAGACTCAATTGATCCAATCCATATAAATACTTGGAATATTTCACCTCCAGTTGATATTTCTTCAGAAATCACAATAATTGTGGCAACATCTTTTGGTCTATGCAATTTAGATTCAAATACAATTATACCCTCATTTCAACATAAAGATTTAGATTCAGTTTTATTTATTGCATCACCACCCAATGATGATTTTTTAGCAATATTTATTTCTTCTCCAAAACCGTCACTTTTAATTTTATCAAATTCGTTATCAAAAATCTTAACCCAAACTTTTTGTCCACTAAATTCTTCTCCAAATTCAATGAGTTGGTGCTCAAATGATGCGGTGATTTTATCTTATGATGATACATTACTTTTAGTTGGCCCATCACAAGAAACTTTAACGTTTTATACAGATTCAAAAACGTATTTACATTCAGAATTAGATGGATTATATTATTTAACGAGCGATAAATTAAACTTCATTTCACGAGTCTCAAAAGTAACAGAGCAAACTTTTAAAATTGGTTCAACGTTTGCATCCGCAATTTTATTAGATGCAATTGATTTAATCGATCATCATTCACCAAAGGCAAATGAAAACCTAGAAATCATCAATAATAATTTAACAATTGCTGTTGATAATTGTATTCGTGCATCAATTGAAGAATTTGATCCATATTGGCAAAAAAAATTATTAAGAGCTGCATCATTTGGTAAAACAAATTTAGAACTATATAATCCAGATGAATTTGTAGAATCATGCAATATTTTGAAAATTTTAAATTTTTTAAGAAACGAAGAAATTGGTATATTTTTAACCTTTTCACAATTTCAATATTTAACACCCTTAAAATTAATCAATTTATTATTGTTGAGAAATTTACATTATTTAGCATTAAGAATTTCAAATTTCTTAAATTTACCAAATTATAAAATCTATGAAAATTGGGCTTGTTGTAAAATTAAAAATGCTTTAAATGTAAATGATAATGAACTATTAAATTTAATAATTAAAAAATTATCACATAATAAAAAAATCAATTATATCAATGTTGCTAAAATAGCATTTCAAGAAGGTAGAATTGCCTTATGTTTAAATTTATTAAATTTTGAGGTTGATACAAGTAAATCAATCCCATTATTAATTGAAATGAATGAAGAAAATTATGCATTATTAAAATCAAATGATGATTTGGACGTTGATTCAATTGTTTTAATTTTAATTGAATTATATGGAAAATTAAATACAGTCGAATTTTTCAAGTTATTAAATGACAAATTAAATTCAATTGGAATATTTAAAACAATTGTTTCAAACTTAGATCATGATAAATTGCTTTATAACTATTATTATCAAGATGACGATATAATTGGGTTAACAGAATTAGAATTAAAAAAATTAAACAATAATATCTATGATGAAAATAAAAGTAATTTCGAATTGAAAAAAGAATCTTTAAATAAAAGCATCAAATTATTATCAAGATCAAAATTCTTTGAATTTGAAAAACAAAAATTAAAAGAAGATTTAAAAATTTTAGAATTTCAGAAAAAATTATTTGATGAAGCAAATAATCCAAATAACAATTCCATGAATGAAAGCATTTTGGAATCAATTTCAAAACTGATTCCGGTCGATTTAAAAAAATCAATTAAATTATATAAAGAATTCAAAATTTCTGATAAACAGTTTTATTATAAAGTTTTGAAAACTTTATCTTTAATACCTGAAAAAAGGAATGAACTTTATGAATTTTCTCAAGTAAAAAAATCTCCAATTGGCTATGAACCATTTTTTGTTGAGTTATGTAAAGTTGGTGATAAAAGACAAGCTGCACTGTATTTACCATTATGTAATAATATGTCATATAAAGAAAAATGTAAGTGTTATTTGGATTGTGATGATTTTAAAAGTGCAATAGGTGAAGCGAGCAAACAAAAAGATATTAAATTATTAAATGATTTACGTCCTTATATTACAAATACTATACATATACATTATCTAGAAGATGAATTAGAAAGAATTACTGGTTCAAGAAGATAAGCTGTTGATAAAGATTTCCGTTTCTACCTTTTTTTTGGCTTTTTTGCTTTTCTTTTAACTACGTTTAATAAATTCTCCATGTTTGATAATCCCATTATTCATACCTTCTTCACCTGTTACCCAACTGGGAACTTTTTCAGGATTCAAAACCCCATTAACTGCAAGTTCTTGTAATCCCGCAAAAATATCTGAACCCATAAATCGTATTCTAATACTAATATCATCGTTATCGTTATCATTATTATTCTCATTATTACTCTCATTATTACTCTCATTATTGTTCTCATTATTATTACTATTATTAGCTTCATGATTTATTGAATTTTGAATTATAAAATCACCTTGTTGAATTGGAACAACAGAAGAATAAATATTCTTTGCAAAATCTTTTTCAAGACCTTTTTCTGAGTTTTCAATTCTCCTCAATTTATTTCTATTTTCGTCAAATAGAATATTTGATTTTAAATTTTTACCGACAAGGCCCTTAAACTTTAATCCTGATATAATTTCACGTTCTCTTTTATTTGATTCTTTGCTTAATACATTCAGATTTATTAATTTATTTGGATTAAGAATCAAATGATCTTCGCAGGTAGATAATGGATCAATATCAATTGTACCATCTGCAAATGGAATCCAACTACCCAGTGATGAACCAAACCTTGAAATACCCTTTAAAATAAGCATCGATTCCAAAGTACGCAATGGCGATTCGTTATTTTTAAATAACTTAACTTGTCCTAATTGCGAAGATGAAAGTGTCGTTTCAACAGATTGTAGTATTAATTTGGATGTTAAATCTTCTTCATTTGATGACGAATGAATTAAATTCGGTGATGATAATGGAATTGCCAAATAATAGGGTTTCCTGGAAATTATATCCGGTTTCTGTAGATTAATTTTATTATTATTGGATTTCTTTAAATGAATATATTCATACATTTGGATTCTAATTAAAATCAAAGGTAAATTTGGATGTCTTGATATATAAACATGAGTCAAATATAAATTTGACAAATTTGCAATTAGTTGATCTAAAAACGATTGCGAATCAAGTGAAAATATGAAATCTTCAAGTAACTCTTGTTTGTCTTGTTTTTCAGGACCAGTTATTATTTTCGCAGTTGAGGAAACCCATGAATATGTATTTGGTTTATCAATTAATAATTGAACATCAATTTGAGCTAATTGTAACGCGTTAAGACCTCTTGGATAAAAATCAACTAGTATATGATTTATAAGTTTCCTTTTGCTGGGATTTTTAGCTACTTTCAGCAAATTAAAGATCTTTTTGCATTCCTTAACTAACGATTGCTTGGTTATTCCCATTCGTCTTTGAATCTCTGTTGGAATGGGTTGTGTCACGGATAACGTCAACCATAATTCTGTTAAATTGAATAAGGGTTCTGTTGATAATTTAGATAGCTCTCTGTCAGTCTGTTGAGAGCCTATAGGTGGAGTATACGTATTTGATAATATACCAGACCTTTGCAAACGTATTCTAGACATTGAATTTGATAAAGATAAATCAATTGATAGCCTTTAAAATGTATTTTTTCTAACTTTGTAAACAAAACAAAATATTCAGATCTTGTGGCGGTGTAAAAAAATCTCAATTTTTTTTTCTATTGAAAATTTTTTTCACTTGATAATTTTTATTATTAAATTTTATCTTTTTTTTATTATTAATCTAAGTATTCTAGGAATGTCTGAAGAAAAAACTACAGAAACAACTGGAACTGCCGAAGTTGCAGCAACAACGGAAATAAAACCCATCCAAGATGAAACTTTGGATAGAAGGACTTTGTTTGTTCGTTCCATTCCATTTGATGCAACTAACGAACAATTAACAGATTTCTTTTCACAGTTTGCTCCAGTTAGACATGCAGTTATTGTTAATGACAAAGAAAAAAAATCACGTGGATTTGGATTTGTTTCTTTCACTTCTGATGATGATACAATTTCTGCTTTGGAAAAGGCAAAAAAGGCTAAATTTAATGGTACAAGACTATTAAGAATTGACATAGCTAAAAGAAGAGAGCGTAAAAATGATTCACCCAAGATTATCAAACCAAGAGTTGCGGCTGAAAAAGTTGCTTTAAAAAAAACTGCTAGAATTATTGTTAGAAATTTACCTTGGTCAGTTAGAAAACCTGAAGAATTAATTGAAGTATTCAAAAAATATGGTCCCGTTAAAGAAGCTAGAATTCCAAAAAAGAAAGATGGCAAAATGTGTGGTTTTGCATTTGTTACTATGGCAAAACATAGTGCTGCTGAAAAAGTTATTAAAGGATCTGAAGGCTTGAAAATTAATGGTAGAGAAGTTGCCGTTGATTACGCTGTTGATAAATCAAACTGGGAAACCATTAAAAAGGATGAAGAAAAAGAAGATGAGATCAATGAAGCTGAAGCGACAGAAAAAAATGAAGATGTGGCAGATGAAATGAACGTTGATGGTAATGAAAATAAAGATGGTCAAGACAATAACGAAGAAGAAGAAGGAGAAGATGATGACAATGATGATGATAATGATAATGATCTCGATTCGGATGAAGAAGACGCTAAACTTTTAGAACTTGATGATTTAGGAGATGACGATAACAGACCTAAAAGAAATAGACAAGAACGTTATTGTGTTTTTGTTCGTAATTTACCTTACGATGTCACTGAGCAATCACTTACCGAGCATTTCGAAAAACTTGGTCCTATCAAATATGCTTTACCAGTTATGGATAGAGAAACTGGTTTACCTAAAGGTACTGCATTTATTGCTTTCACTACAAATGAATCTTATGAAGAATGCCTATTAAATGCACCAGAAGTTACGCCAAATTCTGTTCTAATACCTGACGATGTTTCACCATTTTATGTTTTTGAAGGTCGTGTTATGCAAGTTGCTCCAGCTGTTGATAGGGACTCAGCTGCTAGATTATCTGAAAAAAGTGCTAATATGAGAAAAGAAATGCTTGGGCGTTTACCAAAGGAAAAAGATAGACGTAACTTATATTTATTAAATGAAGGTCGTATTACTGAAAACTCTAAATTAGCTGCATTATTAACCAAAGCAGATTTAGATGTGAGAGAAAGATCTTATAATTTGAGACTTCAACAATTGAATAAAAACCCAAGTTTGCATTTGTCTATGACCAGATTGGCAATTAGAAATATCCCTAGAGCAATGAATGAAAAATCTTTGAAAGCATTAGGAAGAAAGGCTATTGTTCAATTTGCAACTGAGGTTAAAGAAGGTAAAAGGCATCCATTAAGTAAAGAAGAATTGGATAGATCGACTAAACACAAAGATTTTATGGATGAAAAATTTGGTTTATCAAAAGATGAAGAAAAAAAGAGAACAAAAAAACTTGGTGTTGTTACTCAATCTAAAATTATTAATGAAGTTAAAGGCTCAGGTGAGTATGGTAGATCTAGAGGTTACGGTTTCTTAGAATTTAAAGATCACAGATGTACTTTGATGGCCTTAAGATGGTTAAATGCTCATGAAGTTACAATTCCAGAAATTGTTGAAGGCTTAACTGACGAACAAAAAAAATTGGCTCAAAGGGAAAAATTAATCCGAAAGAAAAGACTTTTAGTTGAATTCGCAGTCGAAAACGCTCAAGTTATTAAGAGAAGAATAGAACAGGTTGTTAAGGGTAGAATATCCAACACAAAACATCTAGATAGAAAAAGACGTAACGAAGAATCCGGTGAAGGTGAAGAAAGTCAGCCACTTAGAAAAAAATACAAGAAATATGAAGAAAGAAAAGAAAGATCCGCTAGTAGTAAAAGAGGTGCAAAGAAAGGTAATATGAACAAAGGGCCTGATGTTGGTAAAAGAGGTAATAAATCTGAAGAATCCAAAGAAAGTAAGGAAGATTCTAAGCCTGCAGTTTCCGAAGAGGTGAAAAGAATTATTTCTCAAAAACGTAAGAAGAGAAAGAATGGTAAATAGGATATCTCTAATTATATTATAATAAAATTGTATTTATGTTTACGAATATATAAAATTTTAAATTTTTCTGTTTCAATGATCTCTAGGGCCCCTTTTCATTAAAGTCATTGTATTTTCAACCCACCTATCAGCTCCACCTTCTAATGCCAAAATTTCGTAAATCGATTTACCCATATAGCTACTTGGTTGGTAGCCAATAACAGCTGCGTTTCTAGTGGAAGGAATTCTCAGCATTTCACGCTCAACTTTCCAGCCAACCAATTCAGCTAAATACTCAACATGATCAACTAAACCTGCGTATTTTGAATTACCTTCTTGAGCATTTGATTTCTTTAGAACTGGATACCTCACTTTATCACCATTCAAATTGTGTGAACAGCATGGAATTACCATGAATGGATACCCTAACAATGGAATCCAACAAGTCAATTCATCAGAATGATTACCAATAACAAAGGTTTCCCTGGGAAATTCACCGACATTAACTTTTGAATCATTCAACAACTGAAAACTGCTATAACATTCAACAACAAGAACATTTGAAGATTGTGTAGCTTTATTAGCCTTAACGTTGCCTTGGTGCTGCGGTTTTGATTTTATTGGAACTTTCCACACCGATCCATTATCTCCAATATTTGGATTACTAGCCATAACAGCAGGATGTGGTCTTAATAGAATACTTGGAACCAAGACTTGTTCTTTTAATTTCTTTTGCACATTTTCTGAAAATGCAGACCAAGATTTTCTAGCTCTAGCATCTATACCTTCGCCATTATACCCTTCCATAATTAAAATATAAACCAAAATACCATTACCACAACCTAAATCTCTAAACTCAAATGCATTTGGAGAGGGATAAATTTTTCTCCAAAACTCAATTAGAAACGCTGCGATTGCAATATCTTCAAAGACGTGTTTTCTAGGGTCCGTAGATTCACACCATGAATCAACTAAAAATTTTGCGTATTTTTGCTTTAATGTAATATATCTATCTTGAAATAATTGTTTTGGAACAACTTGGTCGTGATTGACACGTTTTGTGTAACCTGTCATCACTCCCACAGAGTGCTTCTTAGCCGTACTTAAAAGCCTATATGCTATACGTATAGGTCTCTCAGTTGGTGGCATTTGCTGGAAAATTTTAGGATCTTGTGATTCAAATGGAAGATAATGTATTGATAAAGCTGACAAACTTGAATTATATAAAATACCGATAGAACGACAAGGAGGTAAATAAAATGGAGTCTCTTCTGGAGTATCAATATGTGGTGTATAAAGAACTAATGTAGAATTTGTGACACTATTATTTAAAATTAAACATGTTTGATTGATGATATAATCTTTGGAAGGATTTCTAGGTATCATTCTACGAACAACCTCTAAAGATGGTTTAAAATTTGGATCGAGTGGAACATTTCGAATATCAACGTCTGCTAAATCTCTTTTCAAAATTTGATCGACTGGTTCAGCAAGTAGTGGTTCTTCATCGATGTTTTCATCGGTATAAGTTTCAATAATTGGATCTTCATCGTCAGATTTGTAAGTGTATTTTAATTCTTTCAAAATATCTGCTCTTAAAATAACTGTTGAATTAATATTGGGATTTTGAATTAAATTTGTCATTGCCATAATAAAATGATGAATCTTAAACTCCACAGGCGTTTCAAATATACCACACCATTCTGGTCCGAGACTCGAAGGTAGATCTCTAATGTTAGGTATTTCGTTAGGTTTCAAAGTAAATTCTGTGTTTTGACGAGGCCCTGATCTCCAAGAGTCATGTTTAGTAAGTTCAGCTTTTTTAACTAGCTCCATAATATTTAAGGCCTTTGCACTTTAGCGTACTGGGATGCAAAATCAATTGAAGGTAATACCATCTAATAAAGGTTAAAATTTTTCAGTCTAACTGAAAGTTGTGCGCCAAATAAAATTACGTTTGAACCTCTTTCCTTTTCTTCGACAACTTTGAAGGTATACACAAAATAAAAGAAATACAAAAAAAAGGGTCTAATTCCAGTTTTGATTACCAAACTGTGAATACATCCCAGGATTATACGTTGACGGAGTACTGTATATATCACCACTTGAACCAGGCTTGGTAGGTAAAGGTGGAGCACCTCCACTTATGTTACTTCCACCTGTGTTCGGGGTATTATAATTATTCAAAGAATAGCCACCGAATGAATTGATTGATCTATCAATGCTATTAACGCTACCTCGAGTTTCTCTTTGCAAAACAAGATTATCGATTCTATCTCTCAACGCAACGACTGCATTTCTTAAACCCTCATAAAATGTCTTTGCTTCGGTAACACCTTTAACATATATTTTCCAAGTATTATAAGCAGAAACCAACGTTCTTAATTTACCACGAACAGTACCACGTTCCTTTTCTCTTTCCTTTAATTTTTTTTGCACAAGATAACTGTCTAACACATTACTCATTGAATCTTTCAGATCGTTAATCATATGTGGTTGACTGCTTGTCAAATGATCCAATCTATTCACATAATCTGAAAATTTATTCAACTGTTCATCAAATATAACTTGCAGTTCATCATCAGTTTTACCCCGATTTTGAACCAGAATAGCAGAAATATCATCATTATGTAAAGCATTTTTCAAATCTGATAAGGTATTGCAACGTTCTTTCATTAAATACTCAAGTTCTTTCACTTTTGAATTGACAGTCAATATTTCCTTTTTCACTTTGGAGTTTTCCTTTTCATCATTACTGCCAAAATCATCCAAATCTAGTAATGATACTTGTTTGACAACATCATTAACATTGTTGTTATCGTCATTATTATCATTCAACCAAGCAATCAAACCATCGGTACCTGTTTTTAAAACTTCAATTGCTTCTTTATTTTCTTCAAACATTGCACTTAATTTCTTATCACTGGAACTGGCATTAAATAGACCTTTTCTGACGCTGGAAACTTCGTCCTTTAATTTTTCTAAATCATTGCTACGATCATGAACACGTCCGATATTCAAATTCTTTTCATCTCTTGCAAAAGATTCATCGCATTCATTCAACCTGAAAATGATATCATTATGAATGGTAGATATGACTTGCAAATCAGGAGTGACTGAAGATGAAACCTCATGTGCCATAGCTAAAACGCGGGGATAGTCTTCTTCCTTTTCTCTTTCTTCCTCCAATTGGACATCATTTTGTGGTTGTAACAAATTATTAATATCTCTAATTGATTGAGGTAATTTTAAAAACTCCAAAGTAGATTTAACTTCTTCGTCTGAAACGTCAACGCGTTCTTGTTCTTGTCTTATTAACTGTGCCTGTTTCTCCGTGTATATCGACAGCTTTTCATGAGTTTCCATAGGGACAATTATAGAAAACATATCTTTAGAATTTGCATTCTCCAATTGAACGCTTAATGGCACAATTTTACAGGAGTCTAACCCTTTAATTACAGGAATATTGTTTGTTGCAGGAATAACTTGATGATAAATAAAATCATTATCTTTATCATAAGTTTCCAACGTATTTTTAACTTCAATCATCAATTCATCCAACATTTGTAATAATTCGTCATTATTCTGTTTTATTGATTTCTTAGCATTAGCACCGGCAATTTCACATTGTTTTAAACATGCTAATGCAAAGCCAAATTTGGTAGAGTCAGCATAATTTTGGGCATTATGAAATAATGCAAAAACATTATAATATTGATATTTAGCATTAATTTCATCTTTACAATCTAAATTTGAATTTTCAGAGAGTAATTCATCTGAAGTTTTAAATTGAGATGAACAAGATTGTGATAATTTTGAAACTAATGAATGCTTTATTTCAGATGTTGACTGTAAATAATTCAGTAAAAAACATTCTTGAGCTTGAGCAAGCATCAACTTTGATAATCCCCTAACTGTATCAACCTTTAAGTCATTTGTTGGAGCATGTAAAAAATTACTTGAAATAAATTCTAAAATTCCAGAAGTACGTTGGAATTGATCTACTGCAGATTTCCAATCTAATTCAGAAGTGGAAATTGCTCCTGCGTAAGATAGAATTGATGCCAGATTAAATAAGATTGAAGCCTTCTCGAATGCAATTGCATGCTGAGTTGTAGTTAGTGAAGAGTCAAATGCATCATGCCAAGTGAATTCAAGTTTTGAGAAACTATGAACTGGTAAACGTAATTCCAAAGAATCAAGTTGAGAATAATAATTGTAATATAATGAAATAATTGAATAGTCTTTAATAGTAGAATGTTGAATATCTAAACGAAGCTTGTTTAACTGACTAATTGATTGTGTTAGATCTGCAGTAGTTGAGGAACCATAGGTATTCGTAATAAAATTGGACAATGGCTCAGTCCAATCCGTTGTGGATGTGTTTTTAAGCGGTAGGTGTATAAAAGTGGACATTATTCTTCGTAGTTATATTGAAATACAGGAGAATAATGTAAGCTAAAATGGTTAATAAATTAATTGGAAAGGCGCATAATGTGTGCAAAGCTTACTTTCTCGCTTTATGGGAAGTTTCAATTCATTAATTTCTGGATAAGCTTTTTATTACCAATAAACTTGATTACTATACTTTACTGCGGAAATATTTTCAAAAAAATGCAGTTGACATGGAAAAAAAATAAACGTGAAAACTATAAATGTATAGATAGATCATTAAAGTAAAAGAACAGAAGATCAAACAGTTAATCAGAGGCTTGACAACAAAACAAAATGTGTTCTAAATCAGAATAATAGAGCCATGAAGGCTAAAACACTGCCCATAACACCACCTATAAGAACAGTACGGTCAGAACCATTCTTTGACTTTGTACTCGAGATTGAACTAACAGTACTTGCACTTGAACTTGTACTTGTACTTGCGGTGCCTGAAGTAGATGATGCAGTGACTGCCGCGGTATCGGAAACAATCGAAGTGTTTTCGTTTTCAACAGAAGCTGTGTTTGAAGTTGCAGAACCACCACTTGTTGAAGGAATGTTAGACATTGAAACAACAGACATAATGTTAAGAGCAGTTGTACTTGCACCCCAAGTGGCACCGGTGCTTAATGGCTGAATAGCGGAAGGAATGCTCGATGAAATAACTTCGATATTTTCTGAACCCCCGTTGTGGTTAGCTTTAGCTAAACCAATTGCTAGATTTTCTAAATCCGCCACCATATAAACATTTCTTAAGAAGGAGTCACCAAGGGTAAAAGCAGACGTATCAGAAGATTGTAATCCAAGCAAACAATAGCTTGATGTACTACCACTGGTTGTGACTAAAGAAACCAGGAAAGATGTTAATTCAATATCGATTTCAAAACCTTGGAAATTAAAAGCGATGGAATAATCTTTGGCAGCAGAACATTGCATAACGTAATAACCTAAACTTGAAGAATACTCTGCATCTAAGGCATCTACAATGAATGATAGGACACCTGAAGGGACATAGGTTAAAGTAGTACCAGTATCTAGCAAAGCAGATGCAGCACCTGAACCGATTGTCGCCTGTTGATTTTTATTGTTATCAACCAAAGTAATAGAGTTGACAGTAATATCAATTTCAATTGCGCTGCTATAACCTTTTGATTTTAAAATATTGACAATTGGTAATTCAACTAAATCACCAGTATATTTACTGTGATCAACTGCTCCAAATAATATATTCGCAGTCTCTGCGGAACTATCATTTAAATAAACAGAATATGCGACATGGTCAATTACCCCTTGACTTTTTAATCTAAGTGGCAAATTTTCGTATTGATATGGGTTAGATAAACTTGAACCTGAACTACTAGTACCTGAATATGTTGTTTCTAAACCTGCTAAACCAATACCTAAGACACCCATTTCATTATCAGAATCATCACAAACTGCAAAACTTAAATCTTTGACAGTAATACCACTGAAAGTGACATCATCATGACCCCAAGTACCTTTAGCAAATGTACTGTCTGCATAAGTAATTGCAAAAGAAGTACCGTTACTAGCGAAAGTATCTGAGTCAGAAGGATTGAAAGTACCATATTCAGAACAGTCAATTTGATCTGAAGTAGAAGAACTTGACGAAGAAGATGCTTTGTTATTGAAATCTTTACTTGAATTTGTAGCATTACTTTTAATTTCAAATGTATCATTTTTTTCGTCAGAAATTTCAGCATTGGAACTAGAATTAGAATTGAAATCATAAATATCGCTTAAGGCTCTTCCCTTATTACTTAAAGAAGTTGATGAAGATGAAGATGAAGATGATGCTGTCCCAGATTCACAATATGTGTTATTAGAATTGAGAACCCACAAATCAGAAGAACCTGTATCAACCAAAACACCAATAGTTTGATTGTTTGAACCAAATCCTAATTCTGCCAGATAAAACGTGTTTTTATTTTGTAAGCCTAACGAGACATAACCTGATCCTGAATCATCTCTTTTAACTAATAGATGAGCTTCTGCTCCCTCAAGTGCGTCACTAAATGTTGAACCTCTAAGTTTTTTTGCCTCAATCTTAAAATATTTTGGAGGCTTTTCATCTTCCAGATCCGGTTGTAACGGTAAAGCTGCAACCAAAAGGGAGAAATATGTGTATGCGATAATATTGAAAAACATTTTTATGATATATACAGTTCAATGTAATAAAATACAAATGCAAAAATATAAAAAAGGAATGTAGGGGCGGAAAAGTTCAACTTATACTCTAAATGACACGGACACCAAAACTACATTATGTAACCAGAACAGGTCAAAAATAAATCTCATTTAATTTTCTCGAGGCTCTCTGCGAAAAAAAAGTATTAAATATTAAAAATTGATGATGCTTATTGCTCCGCCACTGATTCTAGCACCGAGGCGTCAAAAACGTTTGAGGTCTGGCGAAGTAACTGTGCCATAAGGACGATCGACTTAGAACCGTTTTGTTGGAAGTCACGTGCTTCTGTACGGAAAGTGTCAACATCATCTCCATACTGTTTTAACATTGCATGTAGAAAGGCTTCTCGGTTTTGTTCGTATCCATCCTCTATCTTTTTCATTTCTAACTTAACAGCTTCTCTGTTAGTTATATTAGCACTAACATGGTCTGGCATGTTTAAATCATTAATATCTTCATCAACATCCATATCTATATCTATATCCACACCTTCCTTTGTTTCTCCTTTTTCCTCTCCTTCATCTTCAATGTCTTTACTTTTGTGTTCTTGTTCCTCCTTTAATTCGTGTTCGCTTTCACTAGAACTGCTGCTGTCTTCGCTATCGGAAGAGAAATCTTCTGTTCTTCTCTTCTTTCTTGAACGTCTATTTGTTGAAGTTCTTGAGTTACCCATGGTTCTATATGTTTGGAGTTGTTATCAATAAACTAAAACAAGTAGAATTGAAAAATTAAAAAATTAAAAAATTAAAAAAATTATATAATTTTTTCTTCTTCCTTTCAACTTTACACCGCCACAAACCTCACTTTTTTTGTACTGCGCCACTCACAAGTAACAGGACAATACGGACATTTAAACTTTGCCATATGATCTTTACTTAATTTCCTTAAAGACTTGTCACTAATCAGATGTTTACAGGGTAAAACCATCGCCGGATTATCCACTGTAGTTTCTTCTTTATTGACGGGGCATATAAATATACAATGGTATTCAAGCCATCTAGGTAAATCAACTTCAAATGGCATTTCCTCTTCTGAACTCCAGTTCATACTTTTCCTTCTGAAAATCCCATTATATTTGTTGAAATTATCGATACTGATAAACCCAGCTAATAGACAATTACTTAGCTTAGATTCTGAACCGATTCCTTGAATTTCATTACAACATTTACTAAACCTTTTCATAATCTCAATACAACACCATTTTTTTAGTTCATCGAATTCACTGATCTCCTGAATTTGATTGTGTTTATTGAATTGTGTCAGTGTATTTAATAAAAGGCCTGCAATCTTATCAATGTCAATTTCAAATTTGTTGAAATTTTCTTTTGCATATTTATATGCTTCAATTTTATTCTTTTCGTCTCCATCGAATATTTGAATATATCTTAATCGATGTAATTCAAATTCTAACTTGGGTGATATATTACTTAATTCTTTGCTGTGCTTGCAACTCCAATCAATTGCAGGTTGAAAATTATCAGCTTTTATATTATCAACAATAAATTTTAGTTGTTTAAAAATCTCAACTAGTGTTTCTAAATTTTTATCCTTTTTTGTATCATTTTTAACTAATGAATCGATGGTTTCAAATGATCCTTGCTGTAGTAGATCCATTATAATCGATCTATTGATTAATTGAATTTCTTTTTCCTGATCGCCTTCAATACCAATTTTTTGAAATCTATACACGTTATCGAAATTAAATGTAAAACATTTATCTAATTTTGAATTATAAT
This sequence comes from Kregervanrija delftensis, assembly GCA_019155655.1. Taxonomy (NCBI): domain Eukaryota; kingdom Fungi; phylum Ascomycota; class Pichiomycetes; order Pichiales; family Pichiaceae; genus Kregervanrija; species Kregervanrija delftensis. Next base: position 1,577,881 of record JAFMZF010000001.1, on the reverse strand, counting down.
TTTTAATACTTTTATTGATTGATTTTTCGTTTTTCAAGGTTTGATTTTGATAATAGTCAACTTTTACTTCAAGATCTTTCAAATTATATTCTTCATCATTCTCAATCAATGTATATAGATCTTTTAATGATTGCAATAAGTTTTCCGAATCCTTTAGAATATCATTCATAGACTTATTTTCTGCTAATTTTTCAATGTCATTAGTTAATATATCTGTATGCAAACTCATTTTATATGAATATATGAAGGTATGGGCTGCGGAAACTGTTTCAATTTTTACTTAGCAAAGAATCATGTAATAATGGAAGCCAGATAAAAAAAAATCAAAAGCAGATTGACATTGCTTGACCCCAGCCACTAAACTTCGCCTTTCCGAAAGCAGGCACTTTCCTTATTTGGCGTAATGATGCATATATCTATTTTTTCGAAACTTTCAATTAAAGAAGTTTTTTTTCAGGTACACCCCTAGTAGTTTTATTATATCCTATTTTTATTAACTTATACCATTATTAGCTTCTTTTTGTAACAAAATGATTTCACAGTTGCTTTTTCTTGCAATTATTCCGTTTTTCACGTCTGCATTACCATTTAAAGATAATGAGATTAACTCTGATAAGTTTTTCAGATTAGATGCTGTTAAGTTAAGGGGAAGTTCAATAGATAATGCTGAAACTGGAAATAAACCACAAATTTTAGTCAAAAGGGATGGCTCAGATTATATTTCTATGGGATTACAATCAGAGAACACTTTTTATTTGGCTAATATTAAAATTGGTTCAAATGATCAAGAAGTCGGTGTTTTAGTTGACACTGGATCTTCGGACCTTTGGGTGGTTAATTCAAATAATACTTATTGTGAGCCATCCACGGTTACAAATAAAGGTAGAGCGCTTGAAGATTTTGCTAAACTTTTTATAAATGAAAAAAATGATGAAGATTTCAATTTAAATAATAATATGCAGGATAAATCATCATCTTCACTGTTAAATTGTTCACAATATGGTACTTTCAATCCAAACTCCTCTGACTCTTTTGTTTCTAATTATACCAGTTTTTCAATCACATATGCCGATAAAACATTTGCAAAAGGTACTTGGAGTCAAGATACTGTTACCATTGGTGATTTAAATATTGAAAATATGAACTTAGCTGTTTGTGGTGATACTGATAATTCTATGGGTGTTTTGGGGATTGGTTTTGCTAGTTTAGAAGTTACAGCCTCGAGTTCTTACACAAAAAATCTCTATACTTATGAAAATTTACCTTTGAAATTAGTTAGTGACGGAATTATTAATAAAGCGGCCTATTCAGTTTATTTAAATAATAACGACTCATCAGCAGAAATTTTATTTGGTGCAATTGATCAGAATAAATATACTGGAGATTTGGTTGAATTACCAATCGTTAGTGTTTTAAATAATTATGGCTATGGTAAACCAATTCAAATTGTAGTTACGTTAAATTCAATTGTTTATGTTGATAAAACTAAGAATGAAGAAGCAACTTTGGTCACGGGTGCTGGTGCCGTTTTGTTAGATACCGGTAGTACAATAAGTTATATGCCAAGTGATATTTTAGACTCGATTGTTAATCAACTTGGTTTACAATATTCTGACTCTTTGGGTTACTATCTTATTGATTGTAATTCTGGTGACGACTACTCATTTAAGTTTAATTTTCAGGGTCTAGATATCGAAGTTCCTTTATCATCATTTTTTATTAATTTAGTAGGTTCAGATGGTAGTACTTCAAGTCAATGTGCATTTGGTATCGTTTCCACAACATATCCTTATTCTACTTTTGGTGATTCATTTTTAACTAATGTTTATATGGTTGTTGATCTAGAAGATTACAAAGTTGCATTGGCTCAAGGTGCTGATGCATCCGGTGATAGTAATTTAAGTATTATTGACACAAAAATACCCGAAGCAAAACAGCCAATTAATTCTGTTACCTATGGTGGTTCAGTTACTGTCTTAAGTACAATTTCTAATCCAACCATGACCTCAATTAGTTCATCTTCATTATCTAGTCATCTATCATCTTATATTACTAGCCATTCATCATCTTTTATTACTAGTCATTCGTCATCCACAATTACTAGTCATTCGTCATCTTCAATTTCCAGATCCAGTTTCTCTTCAAGTTCACTATCTAGTGTGCATTCAAAAGTTACGCCAGATACCTCCAGCCTTTCGAGTTCGTCGTCAGACCCAGGGTCAAGTTCTGCAGCTAGTTTTGCTCCAAGTTCTTCACCAAAAAAGTCATCAAGTTCTTCAAGTAATTTGGGTTATTCTTCTATCCACTCTTCTTCACCATCATTATATTCTTCAAGTAAGGCTACATCGAGTTCATTTGGTCTTTCGCTCAGCTCCTCCACCTTACATTTCTCAAATAAAGTCGCATCGTCTAAAACACAATCGAAATCTTTAAATTCGTCAGAGTTTACAACTTTTTCTTCTAAAATCTCCTCGACCACATCCTTGACACTATCGACATCATCTTCTTTATCTTCTTCTACTGGTGAAACTTCAACTTCTGTAAGTTCCATTAGCTCGACAAGTCATAAGAATGCTGCAAATAGGCAGGTTATTGGATACACCGGCATTTTTGCATATTTAATTGCATTACTTTAGATTCCCCCAATTTTAAATCCGATTTGCATTAATTACTTTTTTTAGTTCTCTAGATATCTTATTTTACGTTTTAATATGTTATATAATCCATAGTAGATTAATATTATTATTATTATTAATCGAAAATTTCTTTAAAATTTGTACGAACTGTAAAAGTTTTACCAACGTCAGTTAATTTCTCAAAATCCTCTTTATCTAATTTAAACTTAAACATACCAAAACATTGTTTCATTCGATCCTTATTTGAAGATGTTGTAATGGGTATAATACCGGATTCATAAACCCATCTATACATTAATTCATTTGGAGTAACCTTATATTTCTCACACATTTCTTTAATGATTTGTTTCAATGGATGATTTTCGTCTTTAATTCTAAAATCTAAAATTGGAGTTAAAGGGCAATAAGCTTCAATTAAAATGTTATTTTTTTTACAAAAATCTGTAATACCTTCACTTTGATTCTGTAAATAACAATTATATTCAATTTGATTAACTTGAGGTGTAATTCTGGAAATTTTTAAAATTTTTTCTAAATTTTCTATGTTGAAATTTGAAACTCCAATATTACGAATTAAACCTTCATCAACACATCGTTCTAATTGTTTCCATGCATCTTCAATTGTACAATTAACAAAATCTTCAGAAAAAAATGGTCCATGAATCAAAAATAAATCGAAATAATCAAAATTGAAAATTTTTAAACCTTTTTTAACACTTTCATATGGGCCGCTTGGTGATCTGGATTTTAAATTAATACCTGGCCAACCTTGATCAAATTTATCAGTAATCCATAAATCTTTTCTATTGATTCCTGATCGATTAATAGCTTCTGAAAGATCATGACGTGTAAGATAAGCTTCTGCAGTATCTAGATGTCTAAATCCTGAATCAATAGCATCTAGTAAAATTTGAACAAGTTCTTCATCAATAGCACCATCATCCAAAGTTGGATTATCCCACTTTTTAACACGATGTTTGGAACCACTACCAAACGCCAGTGCGGGAATATCATCTCCTGTTCGGGGGAGTTTGAAAGTTGGTATTTTGCTCATTTTATTGCTTGCCTATTTTTGCAGTTATACAGATCAATATTAAGATCTGATTCAGGTATGTTACCGCTTAAATACTTTTATAGGTATTTTAAGGTTGGTCCGCATTTGTATGACCGAGAATAATTTTTAATCGGTAAGGCCTTTTCGGATAACGAACATAGCAGTGAATGATTTTTTCTGGTCGATACTATCAATAGGCATCAATGTTAAATCACATTTCATTTGCTATTATTAAGTTGTTGAAATACAAAGAATTTTATTTCAAAAATGTAGGTCCACTCATTTCTTCCTATTTTTTGAGAGTTATCTAATCTAGAGGTTAGACACCATTATAGTTTGTTGAATATAGATTGTCATAAATCACTTCTTAACTTGTTTTCCCCGGTGAAAAACAATACAACAAATCTATTACCTAATTGGCATTTATGTCTGTATATTACACAAGCCTTAAATTTTAATGTGTTCTCAAAAATATATGCTTCCCACACATCCTTACATTTCTTGTGGGAGCGAATGAGTGACCGTTTGTTTAGTATTTTTTAACCCTTTCTTAAGTTTTACACACATTGAACAACACTAATACAGTTTGATATATATTCAAATAATCTGCAAAAATGGGTAAATGTTTAACTATTGTTAAGTTAGTTGGTATTGGCTCTCTGGGTCTAGCTACAACATCATTTTTGACTTCTTCTTTTAGTTTTATCCCATGTATTTTAAAAAAAACAACAGATTTATCAGAAATCAAGAAAAAGATTACAAAATTGTTAATTAATGTTAGATCATCATTTTGGGGTTTAGGTGGTTTGGCAACTTACCTATTTTATCAAGCTTATGTTAAATCTCCACCTGCAGGTCAACATCCATATTTATTATATGCAGCATTTACAACCCCAATTGCATTAATTTATAATTATTATAATGTCTTCACATTGGAATCAAAAATTTTAAATGATGGTGAAGCTCAAACGACAATTAAGAAGGAGAAAAAATTAATTAAAAAAACAAAGCCAGTTGAAGAAGAAAAATCTCCATTAGATAATTCCGCTTATAACGATTTAGGTGCACCGGTCGAACCACAAGTTGAAGAAGTTGAAATTGAAGTTGATGTGCCTGTTGTTGAAAAGATTGAATTAACAGAAGTTGAATATAAAAACGAACTTAAATCAGTTCAAAAACAATATTTATATTCAGGCGCTATAATGGGTGTTGGTTTCTTGATGTCCGTTATTGGTTATATTGGTGACAATATGAAATAAGAATAAATATTCAGTTGGTATTTTATAAAGTAGTCGTAATGATTTATAAATTGTTGATAAATCTATTATAAATATATTTTAATATATAGTATAATTTTTATTTTTTTTATTATAACAAGCAATAAAAGAATTATATGAAAAATAGGAATGAAAGAAAATAAAATGTGAAAGTTAAAAATTAAAAGTATAAAATCGAAAGACAAATGAAAAAGGACAAAATAAAAAAAATAATGTATAAAAAATTCAATCACGTTTATAAATAATTAGTTAGTTCAATTGGAAAGAAGTGCTTAATACATCTTATGTCTACAGTCTTCTGGCGTTTTAGCTAAAACTTCTTCCAATGGCCATCTTGGACATTTACCCTTCTTCCAATCTCCAGGGTTTCTTTCACCACCTGCAATACCTGTACTAAACTTCAAATATAATCTATCCCCTATTTCATTTGAAGCTGCTAAAATTTTATCGATATCTTCTTTTGTAAGTGCAGCAGACATACAAAATCTAATTCTTGAAGAAATAATATCAGTAGCAGGATAACCAACGACAACAACAGCAACACCATATTCTAACATTTTTCTACTAAATGCAGGCATTTTACAAGGATTGTATAATAATAATGGAACAATTGGTGAGTCATCATTACCGTAAACAATAAATCCTAATCTTTTTAGTCCTAATCTTAAATATCTTGAGTTAAAAGCAATTTTTTGTAATCTTTCTTTACCTTCATTACCATTCAATTCACCACTTATAATTCTTAATGATGTTGCAATTTGTTGTAAAACAGCTGGAGGAATTGACTCACCGTAAGTATTTGTTGCAATATCTAATCTTAAACGATCCATATTCTTTTTACTACCAGAAATATAACCACCGGCCGCACCAAAAGATTTAGTTAATGTACCCATTAAAATATCAATACGTTTTGGATCAACTCCATAATAATCACAGATACCACGACCATTTTCACCTAATGCACCAATTGAATGAGCTTCATCAACAAATAAATTAAATTTATATTTATCTCTCAATTCAACTAATGCAGGTAAATTACAGTAAGTACCTTCCATAGAATATAAACCTTCAACACAAATTAAAATTTTCTTCCAAGGTCTATGAGTTTTTGATTGACCTTGAGAAATAGATTCTCTTAAAATTTTTTCTAATGCAACCATATCATTATGGGGGAAAACTTTAACTGCAGCACCTGATAATCTAATACCAAATCTGATTGAACTATGATTTAAAGAATCAGAAATAACTAAACATTTCGAATTAACTAAAGATTGAAATAAATGTGCATTAGTACCATAACCCATAGAAAAAATAAGTGCAGATTCTTTACCCAAGAAATCTGCTAAGATGTCTTCAGTATATTCATGTAAATCCGTGTTACCAATTATATTTCTTGGACCACAAGATGAAGTACCATAAATTTCAAGTGCTTCAACTGCATCATCGGTACATTTACCAACTGATTGTGCAAAACCTAAATAATTATAAGATGATAAATTTAAACACGGTTTTGAAGTACCATCATAATAAAAAGTATCATGATAATCCGGTGAAACTCTATTAAAACATCTCATGAATCTACCTGGAACCCCATGGATTGGTCTTGCAAAACAGTCATCTAATCTGTTTTTTAATCTTCTTGGATAAAAGGATTCAAAAGCTGAATACCAAGGTGGGTAGCCATTTTTTGGCATCATTGCTTCAAAATGTTGAGGCATAAAGGTCATACCTAGAAAATCTTTAATATGACCAATAATGATATAGCATAAATAACTTAAATAAGTTGTAATAACAACAATATATGGTGGTTCATCTAAGACTGGTGAAGCAATTGGTTCATTTGGATCTTGCTTGGCAACGCATAACCATTTATCGGAAGTTAAACTACCAAATTCGAGTTCTGCCTTTTCTTCAAGCGATATATTTTCCACTGGTGGATCTGGAATTCTCGTGGTTAACTTGGAATAATCAACATCATCAAAAAAAATGCCCATGTTTGACTTGTTTTGAATTTAATAATAGTTTTATATATTTTTTCAGTAACAGAAAATTTCAAATTTTAATAATATAAAGTAAAAAAAAAAATGGGATAATGGATTAGTGGATTAGTGAACAAATAAATAAATGAGTAATAAATAAGTGAAAAAAGGAATGAATGGATGAGTGAAGAGTAAGTTTATAATTATGGTATATATATTTATATACTGTATCTATGGAGAGACTAGTCAAATGTCTATAAAGTTGCTGGAAATGATAAACAAAAGTTAAATAAGGCTTAAGATAGAGGGAAGAGAGAGAACTGGTGTTTGTTTTCCTTTTTCGATTCTATTTTCTCGCCTACAATTGGATTTATATTACTTTCCACTTTTACCTCGGATGTCGTCAGCTTACGTTACTAGTATACACTATACACTACTTTATTAATTCAAACACCTTTAACGTCAATCAACTATTACGTCTTGTTTGCACTCCATTAACAATATAACTGTTTTTTTAAAAATAGCTTTCAAATATACTGAATGTAAATATAAGTTCCACCTGATGGAATAATCCAAGCCAGACTCTCCCCTGTTAGAGTTTACTTTTATACCTCCAAATGTATATATTATAAATTTACATGGGCTATTTGACTTAACAGTTTATTTTCCTCCCCCCTTTTTTAACCTCCTGAAATCTCCGAAAATTAGATGATCGTCAATTTAATTACATCCTTGCACCGATTTGTTTCAGGCAAGGCAATTGAATTAGTTCCAATAGATATTCTACACTAAAGGAATAGTGATTATTTTCGTATTTTAATAATCGTATGACGGAATTGATAAAATTAAAGAATGCATTGTTTACCAGAGCGTTTCAACATGGTTCTAAGATAACAAATTCAGTATTTAAAGATCCAATTTCTTTTACATTGAATAAAAAGGATAAATGGGCAATCATTGGTTCTTCATTCAAGACAGATTTTCTACAAATTTTAACGGGGAATTATTTTTGTTATCCGTCAAGCGGGAGAAGGTATCCAGAATCATTAAATAATACAGAATTTAAAAGTGAATTATTAAGATTTGTTAATAATGGATCTTGGGGACACGGTGCACATGATTCTTCGGGTGGTTTTACACATTTATCATCAAGATATGAATTTTTTAAAGATTTGGAAGTTGATGAACTTGTTAAAAATTTCATTGCCAATAAATCATATAATTCAAATGTTGAATACAACGAAAATAAGATTAAAAAGTTTATTAGAGATTTAAATTTGGAAGGTTTACAGGGAAACTTTATTACCACATTAAGTAATGGACAATTTAGAAGAGTTAGGATTGCAAAAGAATTATATAGAAATCCGGACGTTTTATGTATTGATGATCCGTTTTTAGGATTAGATCCAGTTGCTAGTGAGACTGTTTCAAAAATTTTGAAAAAAACTGCAAGCGATCATAATTTATTAACAACTATTGTAATTGGATTAAGAATTCAAGATGATATACCAGATTGGATTGAAAAAATAGCTATAGTTGATGAAAACGGAATCAGCAAAATGGGTAATAAAAGTGAATTGTCAGATGAAATTGCTGAATTAAAAGAAAATTTTAGGAAAATGCATAATTTATTACAAAAAAATATTAATGAAAACATTAAGTTAAATTTTCTCAAAAATGATAATATAACCAAAAAAAAAATTATTGAAATGAATAATGTTAATATTAAGTATAAAGGTATTCCAATTATCAAAGATTTAAATTGGGAAGTTAAAGACGGTGAAAAATGGCATATTAGAGGCCGTAATGGATCTGGAAAAACGACATTACTTTCTTTAATTACACTTGATCATCCCCAATCATGGAATAGATCAATTAAGGTTTTCGATGTCGAAAGAGCGCCTGCAAAAGTTAATTATTTTGATACAAATGCCAAAATTGGTTTTACATCTCCTGAATTACATGCAATTTTTCCTAAATCCTTATCAGTGTTTGATACAATTTCAACTGGTTATATTGTCGGATCATATATCCCACCTCGTAATCAATTAACCGAAAATCAATCAAATAAAATTATTAAATATTTAGAAATGATGGGATTAATTAATTTAAAAGATTGTAAATTTGGTGACATTCCGGTTAGTTCACAAAAACTAGTTTTATTACTGCGTGCAATCATAAATGATCCAAAAATTTTAATTTTAGATGAAGCGTTGAGTGCCATGACGGATGAAGATATTATTAAAGGTAAATGTTTAATTGATCAATGGAAAGGAACTGTTTTAATAATAGGTCATGTTAATGATGAAGTTCCGAAATGTGATAAATATATTCTTGTTAATGGTGCTAGACATGGTGTTTATGAAATCGGTAATTGTTAGTTACTCTTTTTATATATTCTACCAAAGTACATTATAAATTTATTTAGGTACTCATAATAATAATAATAATAATAATAATAATAACGAAAATAGTAATAAATCGTATATTTACAAGGACATTTAAAAATAAATAAACACATTAAAAATTAAATAAATGTAATTCTTTTTTATTGGTAAATCATTCTTTTGCTTCTTGATTATTCTCACTCATTGCTCTTCTAAATGCTTGTTTTTCTAATCTCTTTTCCTTCTTTCTTTCTTCATTATCTTTCTTTGTGATTTTAACTAAATTTCTACCTGGCCAGACTTGGAATTCATCACAGTATTTTCTATCAAAATTGAATTCCATAAACACAGTTTCATCTGTTAATCCTAATTTTTCAATTGCCCAGAAATATCTTTGTGGATCATCCCTTTTCAAATATCTTAAAATTCTTTGTCTCTTTTGAGTCAACATTCTAGCTTTTCTAATATGTAATAAATCTTGTTGGTGACTTTTAATATGGTCCATTAAATTATAAATTTCTATAGTCATAACAGCCGCTTGAACTTCAGATGAACCAGTGTCACCTTCAAATCTAGCAAATTCATTAATTGCAAGACTTGTTAATTTTTTCTGTTTCTCTTCATTATCTGCATTTCTTAATGTCAAGATTCTTAATAAGATATCTCTTTTTTCAGATTCTTGCTCTTTAATTGTATTGACTGTTTCTTCACTTTCACCAACTGCTGCGATTGTTTTTTCAATTTTAGCTTCTTTTGCACCATATAATAATCTATCAACATCATGTAAATTATAGCCTTGGATTAAAATATTTGGTTCTGTAACCTCTAGTTCTAATCTTTGGATTAAAGGATTATTAGGTTTACCTAAAACCGGATCAACACGTTCTTTCTTTGATTCCATTGTCGATTGTATAGCAACATTCTTCTTCTTTTTTTCAATTGATTTTAATTTACGAACAGCTTTTGAAGCATTAACTTGTATTGAAGCATGGAACGCTCTCTGTTGAACTAACCTAACTGATGACGGAACAATTCGATTTATACTAAACATTATGTAAATACTTAATGATTTAATTAAGATTTCTATTTTTTAAATTTTGATATGTTATGTTAATCATGTCCTCGTTTTCCATTTCCATTTTTCAAATTTTTATTGCGTTGAATAAATAGATTTAACTAAAAGCGGGTAACTGTACGTCGATCGACGCGCATGTTTATCGATCTTTGTTTTTTATAATGTACACGACCCACGCAAACAACATTTGAAAAATTTTTCAGAACTTGAGTGAAATTTGTCGAACTTTAAAAGAAACTGATTCGCACTTGGTAGTTTTTCATTTAGCTTCAACACTCTCTTTTGCTTTCAGAACTATTTAACATCTGTTCATTTACTTGTCTCATATATCAATCATATTACAATGAAGTACGTCCAATCCGTTGAAAGTTTAGCTATCCCAGAAGGTGTTACCGTCGAAATTAAGGCCAGATCTGTTAAGGTTACTGGTCCAAGAGGTGTTTTAAGTAAGGAATTAAAGCATGTTGATGTTTCTTTTGAAAAAGTCAATGCTAAATTAATTAAACTTTACGTTCATAATGGTGACAGAAAGCACGTTGCTACTTTAAGAACTGTTAAATCTTTAATTAACAACTTGATTAAAGGTGTTACCGTTGGTTTCAAATACAAGATGAGATTCGTTTATGCGCATTTCCCAATTAATGTCAACATTGTTGAAGAAAAAGGTTCTAAAGTTGTTGAAATTAGAAATTTCTTAGGTGAAAAAAGAGTTAGAAATATTGCAATTCCAGAAGGTGTTACTGCTACCCTTTCTACTACTCAAAAGGATGAATTAGTTGTCGAAGGTAACTCTGTTGAAGATGTTTCTCAATGTTGTGCTGATGTTCAACAAATCTGTAGAGTTAGAAACAAGGATATCAGAAAGTTCTTAGATGGTATTTATGTCTCTGCTAAAGGTCATATTGTTGAAGAATTATAAGTCATTTTTAATTTGAAACAATTTTATTTGATTACAAATTTTCAATTCTTTAATTCTCTTTTTTTTTAAAATTATTTTTTTTTATCTTGGTATACTCTTTTCTTGATTTTATGATGTTCCGGCTTAGTCTGATTTTGCAACTTTTGGTTGTGGAGAATAACTTCAAGCGAATCATTAACAGCTCCGAAATAATAGAGTGAGCTACTTATGATTACGCATTTGTAGTAGTACGAGTAGACATTAAACTGTAAATTACAATGAAGGAATAAAAGGAAAAATAGATGCACTTGTTCATAATTTAATTATTTTGAACAAGATTTGTTCCCTAATTGCAATTCATAGTTTTTTGAGAGTTTCCGATTTAAACTATAGATTTTATTGGTTGAAAGGAGGTTTATTACAGGTGTATGAACTTTTTTTCAGCACTGAAATTTTAAGTTATATATCTTGACAATTATGAAGCGATGTAGCTAGATTAGGTTTCATTAATAACGAGCACGTTTACTAAAGTCATATTCTATAACGCCCTCATACCTAAATTGTATACCTTGAGCTACCATCGGGATTATTAATTGTTCTTGGTTCTTGTTGTGAAGTTAAATCTTGAAAACAAAACAATTATTTATTTATTACTGAACCGTTCGAACTTGATTTAAATTATTCTAAATCTAGGTAGTATTTTAAATAACACCCACTTTTTTAATAGAATAATATCATGGTTCGTTTGAATAATTCTTATTATGTTACTTCGACTATTCTGTATTCAGTCAAATGCCTGTTATGTAGTCGATGAGTACTGGTAACTAACAACAAGTAAACACATGTTATTAAATCAAAGGCAAAGATTGGTGTTGGTTATGATTGTTGTGTTCATATATGCTGAAGTTAAATGCTTCCGTTTGGAAAAAGTAAAACATATAGCTTTTGATTGTTTTCATAGAAGCCATGATATTTACTTAAGCTAAATGATATAAAACAAAAAGAATAATTATAATGGTCCTTATCACACCGGTCATAAAAAAAGTCATCAATTTAAAGCCACTTGCATAATTCATGACATATGTAAGTCGTATAACCTAGATCTACAAAAAATTAGTAAGTGTATGATGTACGTTTTAGCTTAAAAATTATTTATAATTGTTCCTGTAAATCTAGAAACTTGGCTTGTCCCGTGCTCTGAGCCGGATAGAAAGCGCTGATTAATTATATTTGTTTGATTTGCTATAAGTAGCACCACTTCCATTATTTTCTGCTTTTTATGTCTTTTTCCCTCCTCTGCTGTTCTACGACTATTAAATACCAACAAGATAAATATAACTACAATGTCTACCGTATTAAAGGTTTCTACTAGATCTGCTTTCAAACAATCAGCCAATTCTACAAAGTCAAAAGCTGGTATATTTGCTTCGGCTGCTTTAGCTGGTTCAATTGCAACATATTTATATAACTCCAGTAATAACAACAATAATAATAACAATAATAACAATAATAACAATAACAATTCGTCTTTCTTTAGCAAGGCTTTTTTTTTCTCATCAGCAACTGCCTCTAAAGTTGACTATAATGTTACCAATAATGTTCGTGATGCAGCTGTTGCAAAACCACAATCATATTATCAAGATGTTTATAATACAATTGCTCAGAGATTAATTGATGAAGATGATCATGATGATGGTTCTTATGGCCCATTACTTCTTCGTTTAGCATGGCATAATTGTGGTTCATATGACCAACATGATAACAGTGAAACAAAAGGTGGCTCATATGCTGGTACAATGAGATTCAAAAAAGAACAACAAGACCCAGAAAATGGTGGTCTAACATTGGGTATGAAGTTTTTGGAACCGGTTAGAGAAAAATATCCAGATCTATCACATGGTGACTTATATACGTTAGGTGGTGTTGTTGCAGTCCAAGAATTAGGTGGTCCAAAGATTGGATGGAGAGGTGGTAGAAAAGATTTACCAATTGAAGATACCCCGCCATGTCATAGATTACCGGACGCATCACAAGAAACAGGATCTTACGTTCGTAGTGTTTTTGCCGATAGATTAGGTTTTACGGATAAGGAAATGGTTGTTTTAATTGGTGTTGGACATGCCCTTGGTAGATGTCATACTTATAACTCGGGTTTTGATGGTCCTTGGACATTTTCACCAACGTTGGTTTCAAATGAATTCTTTAAATTATTATTGAGTGAAGATTGGAAAATTAGAAAATGGGATGGTAAAAGGCAATATACTGATGACAAAACAAAAAGTTTGATGATGTTACCATCAGATATGGTTTTAAAAGAAGATTCTAAATTCAAAAAATATGTTGAAGAATATGCAAATGATCAAGACAAGTGTATGAAAGATTTTGCTGATGTTTTCAGTAGACTATTAGAAAGAGGTATTAAATTTAGTGGTGATAAAATGTATTTCAAGACTCTGGACGAGCAAGAAAAATAAAGAATAAGGTATTGATTTTTTATTATTTTATTTACATTTATGACAATTTAAGTTTTATTTATACTAAGATCTTATATAACAAATATCGGAATAGGTTTGTGTTTTTTTAATTAATCTTTAAGGAAAGTTTTAAAGCATTGAGTAAAAAATTTATGTAGTACCAAAACTCAGTTCATAATTTTGTTACCCCATCTTATTAAAAAAATGTATTTTTTTTCTTTTGAGGTTTTTACTTCTGTTAAATTTTAGATTCTTGTTTTTAGCATCAGTCTTCTTTTATTTTACTCATTACACACACAACAAAATTTAATTAGAAAACTGAAATGGTTAAACCAATTATTGCTCCATCATTATTAGCTGGTGATTTTTCAAAACTAGGATGTGACTGTCATCGCATGTTCGAATGTAAAGCAGATTGGGTTCATCTTGATGTTATGGATGGACATTTCGTTCCAAATATTACAATGGGACCACCAATTATTTCTTCTTTACGTAAAGCAGTTCCACGTGATGCAAATGAACCAGGTAAGTTCTTTTTTGATTGTCATATGATGGTTTCAAATCCGGAACAATGGGTTCCAGAAATTGCTAAGGCTGGTGGAGATCAATATACTTTCCATTACGAATCAACAAGAGATCCAATTGGCTTAGTTAAATTAATTAAAGAAAATGGTATGAAAGCTGCATGTGCAATCAAGCCAGGTACTCCTGTTGACGTTTTATTCCCATTAGCAGAATATTTGGATATGGCACTAGTTATGACAGTTGAGCCAGGTTTTGGTGGACAAAAATTTATGGTTAATATGATGCCAAAAGTTGAAGAATTAAGAGAAAGGTATCCAAATCTAAATATTCAGGTTGATGGTGGTTTAGGTGCAGACACAATCGAAGTTGCCGCTGAAGCTGGTGCAAATGTTATTGTTGCAGGAACATCAGTTTTCAAAGCTGAAAAACCAGAAGAGATGATTGCATTATTAAGATCTTATGTTACTAAAAATTTAAAATCAAGAGGGATATTAGATTAATTATTTTAAAAATCAACTAATCAAAAACAAATAATATATATATATATATATATATTAATTAATACAAGCTTTTATTAGAGTTAGTTTTTTGTGCGATAATGTAAAAATGTGAAAATACTAAATTATTAAACATTAAAAGTATGGTCCACCAAGAGTTGTACCTTCACCAATAGGTGCAGAAATTTTTAAAGTACCAGCAGCTGAATCTTCAACAACAGCCCATAGAGCATTCCTAAGTTCATCTTCTTTTTCCTTTTTTGAAAGTTTGTTATTCTCATCATCATCGATTTCCATTTCTTCTTTATTTGCTTGTAAATCAACTAATAAATTATCTCTAGCTTTAGCATATCTCAAGTTTCTTGCTACTTTTTTGGCTTTCTTCTTTGATATAACAGTATTTGCAATAACACCAGAATTTGCTCCCTTTGGGCCATCAAAGGCTGTGATTTCAGTTGAACCTGATGAGTTTGTAACTGTCGTCACTCCTCTATGAGCTCTTGATTGTCTTTTTTTACTTAAAGATTGTTTCTTTCTTTGTCTATGGATATTATCCTTTGGTTTATTAATAGAATTTCTGGATGGCATTTTTTAATTATATTTAATTCCTTTGATATATGAAAGTAATTTTATTTGATAACAAAATTAAATATGAGATAAAAAAAACTTATAAAAAAATTTTCAGAAGACATAAAAAATTTTGAGTCGCTAAATTTATCTTGTTGTATTATGACATAAAAATAGAGTAATATTTAAAAATTGAAGTTGTGAACTGAATAATTAAACTACGTAAATAACTTTATCGTCACTCTAACTAAAATAAATTAAACAATAACCAATCTAGTCTGAGTTAAGATTTAAGTAATTTTATTCTTGTAGTTTTCTATTGGCTTTAATATTTTTTAGTAATTTAGATTTTATTATTAGTGAATATAGGCTTTTTAAAGCAATTAGAAAAGCGTTCGTTAAATTAATTAGTAATTATAATTGTTTTTACATAAGCATAACTTACTGTGGATTTCGATACCGTATAGTCAAAACAATTAATTAAATAGATAGTTTAACTGACAACAAAGCGTATTCAAAACTTTAGATAACTTAGGAAATATCTGTTTATTATTGTTTCTACCAATTAGGAAATTAGATACTACAGACAGTTGATTAAGCTTATATTGAAAGGATAAGAATTATCTGTTACAGGGATTGTATTCACTGCCACGATTACAAGAATTATTTCTTATCTATTTTATTGTTAGGTTAATTTAACGAAAGACGATCCAGAAGAAGATCTTTACAGACAGTTAGCTGAGATTTAGCAATTCATTAATGCACTGAAAATCACAGTTTGAGCACAGTCAACCATATAAGCTGATTGACTGAAAATCAATCATTTCGTCAAACATGATATCAAATAAATTAAAAAATAATGGACTAGACTTAGTATACTTATTAGTTTTTACAAGTTGTAAGTGAGAGCAACACAGATCAAGGTACTTTACTAGTGTAAGTTGATCATTCCAATAACACTCTAAGGAAAAATAACAAATAGACCAAAGCTAGCCCAAAATAATTATTTCGCTTCAGTAATGTTATCTAGACAGTGGATTATCTGGCTGTTAACAAAACAAAATTTCGGACTTTCTGCTCCCGTCTCCGAAGGTCTCTTAATCAAAAGAAAAGAAAAGAAGAAAAGAAAAAAAGGCAACCTTATCTATACTTTTTCGTTGCACCTGTTCTTCACTTTAGGCCTATAGTCCAAGATATATTATGAATAATCAATAATATACTCAATCGTATAAAAATAAACGATAGGAATCAGTAACAACAACCACAACAACTACAACGACAATAACAGCAAGATTCAGCATAACAACCAACCAACAGCAATTTCACTTATTTATACTATAGTATTTTCATTCAAAAAAGGGATCACATTACTACATTTCTACATTACAAACATTCTAATTACTATTTACACACAATAAAAGAAACAGCCAGTTATCTCCTCTATAGTCAATTTGAAACAAATATTTAATACCGCTGATTTTTTTTTTTTTTTTTTTTCTAGTAAGTTTTAAAAAATGTAATGACGTATTGAAAAATTTGCGTTCAAATTTACACCAAACCGGTAATATTTTCTAAAGGGTAGGTTGGTTAGTACTTTCCAAAAACATTTTGTAGTGTGTTGATCGTAGAGAATTTACGTTTTACGTATATATTTATATGCTATTATAAAATACAACAACTGTTGTATTATTACCCAAGCAACGTTGCTACCTCAGTCGTGGATACCGAAAATCTTTTGTGATCTGAACGATATGATAAACATTTGAAACAGAACTCTTAATACGATGCGACCCGTCTCAAAAATCTAATCTCCCTTCTATCAAAGGGACGCTAATTACAAGAATTCTTAATATGACAAAATGATTACGTAGCTGAAAGTAATTTGTCCAAAAAGGGCACGAAACCGGAAAAAAGACATATGGCGCATTCTTAGAACAGCACTGCCAGGTGGCGCATACACAAAATTACAATCATTTTAATGTCGACGTAATGGTCACGTAGCTGAAACGTCATTATTGAAGAGTTTTCACTTACTGATAAAGGCGAACCATCGTTATTTTAGGTTCATCTATGTACGTGCAGTGGCAAATTAATAATAATACTGTTATTGGGATACCTTTACACGCATTAATTACGCCTTTTTCTTTTTGCCAGATCCCTCAACTTTTAAACACTCAACAAAATTTTTTTCTCGTTAACTTTGTATTTAAACACTAACTTCCCCCATCAGTAATCTCATTATCATCATTCAGTTTTAAAACTTTTGAATGTTTTCTTTTTTAATTAATAAAAGATATAATTGTCTAAATAACAATACACTCATTTCAAAAAATTATTATAGATATTTCAATATGACTGCCGCCCAAAGATTATCAAATTTCGCCTGTGCTTTAGCACCATCAAAGAAGGATGTTTCATCCGTTAACCCTGAAGATTTACCAGAAAGACCTTTCAAAACCACTGTTATTGGTTCAGGTAATTGGGGTTCAACAATTGCCAAGGTTGTTGCCGAAAATTGTGTCGAAAGACCACAAGAATTTGAAAGAACTGTTAAAATGTGGGTTTTTGAAGAACTTGTTGAAGGAGAAAAATTAACAGAAATTATCAATACTAGACATGAAAATGTTAAATATTTACCTGGTATTACTTTACCAGCAAATGTCTTAGCTGTCCCAGATGTCGTTGATGCCTGTGCTGATGCCGACATTATTATTTTCAATATTCCTCATCAATTTTTAGGAAGAATTTTAAAACAATTAAAGGGTAAAGTGAATCCAAATGCAAGAGCAATCTCTTGTTTGAAAGGTTTACAAGTTAACCCTGATGGTTGTAAATTATTATCCACTTATATTACCGAAGAATTAGGAATCTATTGTGGTGCTTTATCAGGTGCAAATTTAGCACCTGAAGTTGCTAGATGTAAGTGGTCTGAAACAACAATTGCTTATGAAGTTCCAAAGGATTTCAGAGGTAAAGGTTCAGATATTGACCATCAAATCTTAAGACATTTATTCCACAGACCTTATTTCCATGTTAGAGTCATTGACGATGTTGCTGGTATTTCACTTGCTGGTGCATTAAAGAATGTTGTTGCTATGGCTGCTGGTTTTGTTGAAGGTTTAGGTTGGGGTGATAATGCAAAGTCTGCTGTTATGAGAATTGGATTATGTGAAATAATTAAATTCGCTGACATGTTTTTCCAAAATTGTAAATCTTCAACCTTTACAAAAGAATCTGCTGGTGTTGCTGATTTAATTACAACATGTTCTGGTGGCCGTAATGTTAGAGTTGGTATATATATGGCTGAACATGGTGTCAGTGCAGCTGAAGCTGAAGCAAAATTATTAAATGGTCAATCTTGTCAAGGTATGCACACCTGTAGAGAAGTCTACGAATTCTTATCAAATATGGGTAAAGTCGATGATTTCCCATTATTTAAAGTTACATATGAAGTCATTTATGAAAATTTCCCAATGGAAAAGATCCCAGAAAGATTAGAACCATGTGAAGATTAGATTAGATTAATTACCATCTGATCAAATTGTGTTTTATTTGATATTTTATTTGGTTTCGTTTTTCTTTTTTACTGTTTATTGTGTTGAAAATGTGGAAAATAATCTCTGGTGGTTGATGGAGTGATATTTAAAATTTAGGAATTTTAAAGGTAATAGAGATTATGGTTTAAGAAAGAACATATCACATTCAATGGCATTTCTCTTCAAAGAGAACTTAGATTTGTGTTTTTAGTTTTATCTAATATTAGGGATAGTTATAATATATTATGCATTTAAATTAAATTAACTTAAATTAAATTTAAAATTACTTATGAAATAAAAAAGTAAAAGTAAAATGAGATGGAGTAAATAAAAGGTGGTGATATCTTTTATTGGTGTAAAGATGGGACAGGTTTTTGTTTTCCGGTATTGACGACGTGAAGCGTGAAATAACGAAGCCCTTTTTGCCTGCCTGAATTTTGAATTTAAATTTTTTGTCGATACTGTTGAATATAGTTCTTACAAACCAATAAATAAAATACTATGTTTGCACTCAGAAACATTGGAATCAATGTTGGCAGACCATTTTCTGCTTTCAAACTTTTAAAGAAACCAGCCAATTTACGTTTTAATTCAACTTCAATTAAAAAATCGCTGGACTTAAGTGCTGATGATTTAGCTCTATCCAAACAAATGACTTGGGAACAATTTCTGAATTTACGTAAACAACAAAGACGTATTGCAACTGCTGGTTCTGTTATTGCTGCTCTTTTTACAATTGGTGGTGCTTTCTCTTATGTTTCACAAATTGAAATCGATCCAACTGAAACAATCTTTGGTTTAGACACTTTTACCGTTTATATTGCAGGTATCTTGTGTACTGGCTTTGTTGGTTTTATGCTAGGTCCCGCAATTATTGGTGATCCGCTTTTTGCATTATTAAATAGAAGTATTATGAAACAATATACAGTGAAGCAAAGATTATTCTTAAAACATATCGCTAAAATGAGAGTTGATGCTTCCAGACAAAGTATGAATAATCCTGTGCCTGATTATTATGGTGAAAAAATAGGTTCTTTGAAAGATTACAGACAGTGGTTAAGAGATTGTAATGAATACAGAAGAAAAGCTAGAGAATTCTTATAGATATCAAGAAAAATTCTCACAACTTGTATTTAGTAGCTTGGTTATGTAATTTTGTTATCAATTTCAACTTTGAAAATATATAATTGTCAGTTTATTTTATTATTCTTATTATTTACTTATTTATTAGTTCTTATTATTTCTACTCTTTTAACCTTCCACTTTAAAGAGGTGTAAAAAAAACAACTATCTCGCCAGAGGTCGAATTTCCTCGATCGCTTTTTTTTTTCCCACATTTGCTTTCATGTTTTCTCAAATAATTCGTTAAATATTTTTCTGAGGTATCTACTGAATCTAACTTTATAATAATACCATACAATGTCACAAAACTTAGAAGATTTGTATCTACAGTCATATCCTTTTACAACTGCTGCAGCTATAATCGGTTCGGTTGATAGAAAAGTTTTCGTTTCACTATGGGATGGCCGTACACTATTTGGAGTCTTAAGAACATTCGATCAATTTGGTAACCTTGTTATACACGATGGTATAGAGAGACTTTATTTCTTCGATAAGAAACAATATGCAGAAACAGAAACGCCGCAAATATTTTTAATTAGAGGTGAAAATGTGGTTATGATGGGTGAATTAGATATAGATAAGGAAGATTTAGCAATTGAAGGTTGGGAAAAGATTGATTATGATAGTGCAGAATCAATAGCTAAAAAAGAATCACAGAATATCATAGATAAAGCAAATATTGAATCAGAATTGCTAGTTCAACATGGTATCATGCCCGCTGGTCCTACCTTATATTAGGCATTTTTTTTTAATTATGTATATTAATTATTATTAAACTTTTCTGTCTTATGTAGATTTTTTTATTAAATATATATATTTATGTATATATAGAAGCATTCATTTATTTTGTTAATTTAGCAAATAGTTTATTTTTGTTTAGATTGCACATCGTGCAATACTTCCTCTCGTTCAGCAAAAAGTTGGTAACTTTGGTTAGCCCCAATAGGGAACTTTTTAGATTTACCACAATTGCAATTAATTTCTAAAACATCACAATGGCTCAGTTTATCTTTTGAGTCATTGGATATCCGAATCTGTGAATTTATACCGGATATTAAAAATCGTGAACAATTTTTACATGTGCTTCTTTTTATATTAGGATGCAATTTAAGAACTGCTTTTTTAGAAACAAGATCCACATTACGCATATATGACCTTGATAATGTTTCAAATGATTTATGGCTGGACTTTTCAGTGTTTGAATCTGTTAATTTGGATGACATAATAGTTCCCAGTTTGTACAAGTAAGTTAATCTTTGATAATGGTCTTTTTTAGGGACAGTAGATGGAATTTTAGGTCCCTTTTGTTTCTGTTGTTTCTGTTGTTTATAATTTTTCCCCTGCCTCAACCCTTTTATCTCAGCTGATTGTATTGCTGTATCATTATTTTTCTCAATATCCTCCATACCTTCTTGTGTTTATTCAAATCAAATTTACTTCTCAGATCTGAATTGAAAAATAAAAAATAAGTGAGATGAATTTTTCGAGTAAAGCGAGGTTAGTTTTTTTTGGTCTGAAGGCAAAATCGATAAAGATCAATCAGTTACTTTTTATTGACAGTTAATTACAACAACTAGATTATACGATGAGTGGTTACGATAGTGCTTTATCCATTTTTAGGTATGTTTATATTTGTAATTTTTTACTTTTATCCTTTTCATATTGCAATTGATTTGATTCTAACATAGTCACTTATATTAAAATAGTCCTGACGGTCACGTCTTTCAAGTTGAATATGCCCTCGAGGCAGTTAAAAGAGGTACATGCGCAGTTGGTGTGAAAGGTTCTGAAGTTGTGGTGTTGGCATGTGAAAGAAGAACAACTTTAAAGTTACAAGATCCAAGAATTACACCTTCGAAGATAAATAAAATTGATAATCACGTTCAACTTGCATTTGCAGGTTTGAATGCAGATGCAAGAGTTTTAATTGACAAAGCTAGAGTTGAAGCACAATCTCATAAACTTACATTAGAAGATCCAGTTTCTGTGGAATATTTAACTAAATATGTTGCAGGTGTTCAACAGAGATATACACAAAGTGGTGGTACAAGACCTTTTGGTATTTCAACTTTAATTGCAGGTTTCGATGAAAATGATAATACTCCAAAACTTTATCAAACAGAACCTTCAGGTATATATTCTGCATGGAAAGCTGATGCTATTGGTAGAAGTAGTAAAACTGTTAGAGAATTTCTAGAAAAAAATTATCCGAAGGATGAACCATTAAACGATGCGGATACAATCAAATTGGCCGTTAAAGCTTTATTAGAAGTTGTTCAAACAGGTGCTAAAAACATTGAAATTTCTATTATGAAACCAGGCGTAGATGCAAGATCGTTGGACATTGAAGAAATTGAAAATATTGTGAAAGAAATTGAAGAAGAAAAAGCAGCTGAAGCTGAAAAAAAGAAACCAAAAACTAGAGATTAGTTAAATATATAATATTATTTTGATTTGAAAAAAAATCTTAATCTTAATAAATAAAGTAATATTTTATTGTTAAATTATATAAAACTAAAAAAACTATTTACAAAGTTGTAGTTTTACCCTTAATATCAATAAAATCATCACTATTGTAGTTATCATTAACAGAAGATGGTGTTTTAATAATAAATGATGTACCTGACAGTGCTTTCGGAACAATTTCAATTAAAACTTGACTTTTACCAATATTCGCAGTTGGGTCAACGATGTTATCGTATAAAGGTTTTTCCAAACACTTTAAACTCATGATAGCATTTGCAATTTCTTTACTAGTAGATTTATCGTACATGGTTCTTTGTTGTATAACCATCATAATAAAAGAATCAGCAAAAACACTACTATTTGAATTATAAGTGTATTCAACTCCATCTAATGTACCTAATGCTAAATCATTGATTTTTGTACCTTTAAAATAATCAGCAATGTTATTTTCATTACTCCAAAATGCATCCACAATTCTATTAATTTCAAAATTTGCCAATTCACTATTTATTTGATCTGGCGGTGGGATTAAGAGCGGATTTCTTGCACTTTTTGGATTAAACATTAGTGTGGAATCTGCAATTAACTCCCATCTTTTACGGTTTTGTCTTTCTCTTAAGGCTTTACTTCCTTTGATAAATAACCAACCTCCAATTACAACAGGCGGAACAACAATCACTAAAATTGGTAATGCCACAAATAAAAATAAATAACCAGTAAGTGCAATTGTACCGAATAATTTAATAGAATCAGGAATACGTGCCCATAATTTACTTAGTGGACCACCACCAATTATATAATCTTTTGGTGGACGATAAAATGCGAACACAGATTTCGAAGTGGAAAAACACTTAGTTAA
Source organism: Kregervanrija delftensis (assembly GCA_019155655.1). Taxonomy (NCBI): domain Eukaryota; kingdom Fungi; phylum Ascomycota; class Pichiomycetes; order Pichiales; family Pichiaceae; genus Kregervanrija; species Kregervanrija delftensis. Next base: position 1,554,529 of record JAFMZF010000001.1, on the reverse strand, counting down.
TGATTGAGTAAATGAAGTAGTTGGTATCAGCCTTGGAGTATATTTAAGAATGTTGGATCCGAAGGGGATGGTTGTAGGTTTAGTTGATGATGAAGTCGATAATGAGAGAGATCTTAATAGATAAGGAATTGAACTTTTCAAAGGACGTGGGCTAACAGCCAGACTTGGACGTATTATGTTCTGCAACATTGTATATAGTTAGTTTGTTCAACAAGTAATATTGTAAACAATAAATGCATTAACGGGTAGAAAAAATATTACGTAGGAAGGTTCGGGTATTCAAACGCTAAAAAAATCAATTGTATCCTCGAAGGTATGTTAAAACAATTTAAAATGTCACAAAATATTTAAGTTTGAATCAATTATTTTAATAGTTTAATCAAATTATTTGATTTCATTTAATTCTGAATTTAGTAGCTAATATTAAGCTTAAATGATAAATTTCTTTTGTTATAGCATATACAAAAACAATTTATTATAATTACAGATCTTTCTCTAATAAGGGAACCATATATGCAAACGTTAGATATGAAGTATGAGTTTTAACTTCAGGCTCACTTCTAGAAACATTAAACCATTCAAATTCTTCATCACCTTCAATAATACGTTTACCTTTACCGAAAGGATTAAACCCATAATCTTTTTCTTTCGTTTCTTTCGTTTCTTCCACTTCTTCAACTCGCTTTCTTTTTAATTCTCCGGATTTCAATTTTTGAATACCTTCAGCTTGTTTTTCTTGAACATACTGAATTCTCTTAACAGCATCATCAACATCTCTAATCATTTCTTTGTGTGCTTCAAATAATCTACTAGACATTTCAGTCATTTCAATTTCGATCCAACCGTTTTCTTGTAGAGCCTCAACCGTTTTAACAACTTGTTCTATACACGGAGAAAAGCAACAAATACCAATTTTTCTATCCTTTGCTATAACTTTATGTAAATTTGGAATTGCCTCCCATGGAGAAGGTAAATCTAAGAAAATAGTATCAGCCTGAATATCAATATTTGGGATTTCAAAACCATTTATACAAACATCTCTGTGATTAGAGATTATATTATTCAATCCATGTTTTATAAATTCTTCTTTGGCTTGTAAAAATCTAGGTTCATGAAACTCGTAGGTAAACAATTTACCGTCTTCGCCTACAGTTCTTGCAAATGCGTGAGTGAAAGAGCCAGATCCAGTACCTGCTTCTATTACTCTAGATCCAGAGACAACATTTAATCGCTGTAAAATATAACTTGAATCTGTCGTATAAACAATTTGTGTTCGGTGTGGCAAGGATAAAGTCCACAATTCTGGAGTTGGATATAATAAGAAAACAAAACCATACCCCTTTGGTGTGGTGATTTGCGATCCAAATGGTAGACCAATCATTGTTTCATGAGGGAAAGAACCAAATCTTGTGTTCAATGATTCACCAGTCTTAACATATATTGGTTTGATAATAGTTCTGCTGATATAAACAAGAACTAAATCTCCTTCTTCTATAATTTTCTTTGATTGCAAAAATGACATTATTACCTGATTTAGAAGATTAATTCTAATTGGAATGCATATAAAAGCTATCATTAGAGATTTTAAAAATTTTTTTTTCATGAGATGTTAAAAGTCGTGGACCTAAATCAAAACTGCTGAAGATCTGATAAGAATGAGATATGCTATGAAATAACTGTAGTCATTATCTAGGTGTGAAATTTAAGATATTTAACTCATCAGATACAAAAGAACAAAAGTTACAAGTTTGTTACTACCCGTTTAGTTAAATTTTTGATCAAAGTGACCTATGATAGTTAATAACTAATTGTTAATGTTCTCACTTATTTCCAATCTGTGAGAATCAATAAACGAAGTGATAATTTTACGATTCCTTTTAGCCTTCTTTATTTCACATTATTGTATTCATATCGATAGTGGTAAAGGACGGCTTCGAATACCATCAATGAAAATTTAAATCTAAAGAGGTTGAATAAGTTAGATGAATATACAAAAGTTCAGTTCTATATTAGTTAACCATGTCCAATTTCAAAACATTTCGAAGCTTTGCGCTGTTAAAAGTTTTTGTATAACCTCTCTATATTGGGTATGTTTAGCTGCTTATGATAGAGAATGTTGTTTTCTAGGGAAAAAGAGTGGAATTAAACAGGTTATGTAATGTACAGAAACCACGGGGACAGTTACCAATAAAGGTAATTAATATCCATTTTAGTGGCCGGAAGAGGCAAAACTACCTTGTGCATACAGCTTCTCCCAGAAAAGGAAAACACAAATAGACAGTAAACGCACTTTTTGCAGTAAAAGGAAAACAAACTAATTTTTATTTATTTTTTGATCCCTCAGCTTTTTAGGGGGACTCTTAACAACAAAACAAACTCTTTGTACAGCTTGATCTCTGTAACTTTGCTTTAATACTTGTCATATATTCAAGTGTACATATCATCCCTTCAATCGTCATCACTATAAGCTCTCAGAATATCTGTTATCTCAGTTTTGTTTGTCACCGATCCCACTTACTATCCTTTATTTTTTAAATATATATAGTTGTTGATAAACCAACATACACCCTAATTTCATTCACTCGTTTATACATCAACTCTATTTCATATTAAATACATATCATCTTTTTTCTATTTCAATTCGTTATATTCTACCCCAATCTAGCTATTAATTCTTTACACATCAACAATGATCAGAAGATTATCAGGAAGATCACAGCAAATTAATGACGAAAACATTAACCATGCTAATAAAACTAAATCAATCTCACAACCAGTGCAATCACAACCACAGTCAACTAGAGTTCGTAGAGTCCTAGGAGTAGTTCCTGACTCTGCACTAAATTCACATACATCACAACAACAACAACAACAACAGTCAAACCCTGTGTCAAACTCTTTACAAGTTGATCAAAATCTACCCCAGCAACAATCAATAAAAACAAGAATTCCAGTTCTAGCTGATAAGCATACCGTTTCTTCAACGAGATCAACACCGGAAGATTGTTTTGATGATGTTATGGAAACTTCAAATATTATTGACGATGATTATGAAAATCAGCATCAATTTACAGAAGTTGATGAAGAAGAGGAAGATGAAGAAGATGAAGAGGAAGAAACTAGCCAATATTTTTATAATGAGCCAATGTCGCCAATTCTAACAAATGAAATTAAGCAAGAAATTGATAGAGTTTATAAAAAGTATTCAAAGAACTATTTAGACCCTGAAGATGAAGATACTTACGATGTCACAATGGTTGCGGAATATGGAAATAGTATATTTAACTATTTACATGAATTGGAAATCAAATATAAGGCTGATCCAAAGTATGTTGAACACACCCAAGAAGACCTTTCATGGGAGCACAGAGCAACTTTAATGGATTGGCTGGTTCAACTGCATTCAAGATTTAATTTATTACCAGAAACATTATTTCTGGCGGTTAATATAATAGATAGATTCTTAAGTAATAAAGCAATTTCATTATCTAGGTTTCAATTATGCGGTGCAGTCGCATTATTTATAGCTGCAAAATATGAAGAGATTAATGTTCCAACAGTTTCACAAATGACCTATATGGTTGGTAATCAATATTCAAGGGAATCATTTTTAAGAGCTGAAAGATTTATGGTTGAAGTTTTAGGATTTGAATTTGGATGGCCTGGTCCGATGTCATTTTTAAGACGTGGATCAAAAGCTGATGATTATGATAATGAAGTTAGAACATTAGCCAAATATTTCCTAGAACTTACAATTATGGATTCTCGATTTGTTTCGTCACCGCCAAGTTGGTTAGCTGCTGGTGCACAATTTCTTTCTCGTAAAATGTTAGGTCGTGGTAATTGGACAGAGACTCATGTTTATTATACTGGATATACAACAGAACAATTAGTCCCATTAGCAGAAGTTCTTGAAGAATGTTGTTTAAACTATAAAACGCATCATAAAACTATTTTTGAAAAATACAGTGAGAGAAGATTCAAAAGATCTTCTGTTTATGTTCAAGAATATTTACGTACCTACTACTCGCATTTAGATTAATCTAATCTTATATTATCGGTTTCATTTTCATTTTCACCGGTATGCTACATCGTATGGAATTCAATTATGTCCATCATAATCTTTGTTATATCTTTTTCTACTAGTCTAGTATACTCTCCTTGTTTATTTGTTTTTTTTTCATAACAATATATGTCATTACCCTCCTTCTATTAACATTGTGTCGCAAGTTGACACTTATTCTTATTTAACGAATTGAATAAGCAGTTCTTTGTAGATAAATAGATAATTATGATTACCGATAATACTACCGATGATCTTATAAATATAGTCACCTGATATTTAGAAAGGGCTAATAACCCTCTAAACAATATAAGCAGTCACAGAACCGCTTTCATTGCGCGGTGTTAGGGGTACAGTAATTATTTTTTCGGCTGTGTTTTTCTTTACGCATAGGAAATTAATGAGAGAAAATCATTCTTTTAGGAAATAGTAAAATTTTCACCACGGAGAGTATGAAGTCTCAACCTTTTTCACACTAATTGAAAAAAATTTACAACACTCATTTTCAACTTTTATTCTTCCTTCCTAGAATATACAGGTTATTACCACATTAAACACATATATAATCAAAAATGTCTGGTTCCGGTGCTCAAGGTACTAAATTTAAGATGTCTGTATGTAGACAATATATTTTGATATAAATTAATCAACCAGTTATGAATGATTTCCTATTTGAAGTTAGAATTTAATAATATAGTTTATGCAAGATTCAATAATAATTCAATTCATTGGAATATATAAGATTCAAAATTATTCAAATAAATAAATAAAATATTGACTACATGGTCACGTAAATGAAAAGGTTTTTTTTGTCGTTTCCATGATACTATTTCAAAAGTCAATCAGTTTTACATTTCAAGTCAGTATTAAAGTATAATTTTCAGTGGATTGTATCATTTATTACGCACCATTTATTTAATATCCACAGTTGACAAAATTGAAACAAGCTGCATTATTATTATTATTTTACTTCAGGTTAGCATTTTAAAATAGTTATTCAATTATCAAATTACTAACATTCTTTTTTTGTTTTTATTTTAGCTTGCATTACCAACTGGTGCAATTATGAACTGTGCAGATAACTCAGGTGCCAGAAACTTATACGTTATGGCCGTTAAGGGTAACGGTGCTAGATTGAACAGATTACCAGCTGCTTCTGCTGGTGATATGGTCATGGCTACTGTTAAGAAAGGTAAGCCAGAATTAAGAAAGAAGGTCATGCCAGCTATTGTTATTAGACAATCTAAGGCATGGAGAAGAAGAGATGGTTCTTTCTTATATTTTGAAGATAACGCTGGTGTCATTGTTAACCCAAAGGGTGAAATGAAGGGTTCTGCTATTACTGGTCCAGTCGCTAAGGAATGTGCTGATTTATGGCCAAGAATTGCTTCTAACTCCGGTGTCGTTGTTTAAATTAATTAAGTGGATTTTAATATAATTTAATTGGTTTTTACTTTTTGATTTAGATAGATAATGTCATAGTAGCAGTAAATAAGAGGTGTTTTAATCTTTGTATAACAAAACATTAAAGAAATACGTTTTAATATTGACACTTCAAACAAATTAATTCTTTTACATGAACTTTAAATAAGTAAGTATACGCGGTAGCCCAAACCTATATACCTAAACCTGTCATGAAATTTCTCCTTTTTTCTGTTTTAACAACTTTTATGCAATTGAAATAATAACAACTTTCGGTTATTTATTCAGCATGCTGAAAAATAATATACTGAGTATATCCAGTATGTAAAATAATTTACTTCATCACACGTTTCAATATACTAACATTGTATTTGAATGTATAGGCTCTTTATCATCCAGTCGCACAAGAGAAAGAAATGATGCTCTTTCTAAATTAGAAGATATTAATTTTGCATCAGCTGCATGCCAGGATAGTTTAGATGGAGATTCTGTTCAGCTTCTATTGGACGGTTTATCACAGTTTATCTCATTAGATAAGGTTGCTTATGCGAAGTCGAATTCAAATGTTCAACTTGAGATACGATTAATGAAAGCTTCAAACATTATTCGATCACTGATATTTAATGTGCTAAGGAAACCAAAAATTTTTACTTCTTTTAAACCAAAACAGAATGAGAAAATTCTTAGAATCTTAACATCAAACCTTACTTTTGAACCGGGAAATTCTGAGGGAAGTAAAATTTTTGATCCAGTGGCTTTAAATTGTGCCAAAACATTATCACTTTTATTGAAAACTCAGAATTTTAAAGATCATTTGTTTAAATCAACTTATGAATCCATCCTTTCCGCCATTTTAACATGTCTTGATTTGCTGACTTCCGAGTCCAAGGCAAATAATTCGAATGGAAATGAAAATTTGATTATTGAATTATTTTCCATATTTTATCAATTTTTAAATCCCCAGTCAACATCCACATTGATATTATTAAATAATGCAAATACAAGCCTCTCGGATGACACGTACTATGGTAGAATATTTAAGATTATAAGGAATTATTCCATAAATATTTTTGCAGATAGTAAGCGTGAGCGTGAATCCATTATACACGTTTTTATGATTTTTAATAAATGCTTAATTGATTTATCAAATGTCAACATCAAACTATGTCACAGAATATATCGACTTGGGCTTTACTTTATACTGGAAACGAAATCTATCTCCTTTCAAAAATTAATTACAGAAATTTCAGTTTTTATTAATCTTATACCACCTTATATCTCATTAAATGGATTACCCAAACTTGTAGGTGATAACTGGAATATAGGAGGTTGTGGTGAATTAATAAATGTTTCAACAAGTACAATAGAGACCGATAATACTACAGCATTTAATACCAGATCAACAGGATCTGATAAAACAGTCAGTACTATTAACGCTTCATCTGAAGCAGAAGAAAGTTTTGCTATCTCGGAATCTGACGAACTTTTTAATATATCTAATAGAAAATCGAATTCAAAGAGAAAAAGGGTTCGAATAGGAAACCCAGATATTAAAAGATTGAACGAGTTGAGCAAAATCATCGAGTTACTTTTTGACTTGTTACATACTCGACTAAATTCAAAGCAATTAAATATGAATGATACCTCAATTAGTGTTAGTTTGTTCCCAAACACTGATATTTCCAAATATGGATGGTTCCATACCCGATATATATCTTTGAATCGTGGTGAAAATGGTACCGCGTGGTTGATGAGATTGGGTGTGGCCAAACTTTTGGAAGCTTACTATCATTTGAAATCTGAATTGAAGGAATTGATTGATATAGATACAGAAATATTTTCTCTAAAGCGTAGAAAATTGCCCGGTAGTCAAGTTGGGTCTGACTATCAAATTTCAGATTTCTTAGAAAATTCAGCTAATACTGTGGATTTTTTTTTATCCTTTTTAACAAACGAAAAATTGACTGACAATGACACATTAGTTATTAAATTTCAAATTTTTATTCTTTATCTGGCTTCTATCTCCTCATCTTTTGACTTAAAATCGTCTCATATGGCTATAAAACAGATTCACATCAATTGTAATTCAATATTTTCTCAAGTCCTAAATTTTTTTGAAAGCCAAGATAAAACCTTAAATATTTGGAATCTGATTTGTTTAAAATTATTACACGGAATTATAACGGATTTGAATGTTTCCAATGTGGATGCTCGACTTAGTGCTAAATATTTAAATAAGTTATTAAAATATTCACTTGAGTTTTTAAAGGATTCCAAAATGGTTAAATTGTCATGTAACTTACTTTCATATATTGCAATATCAAACCTTTCTTCCCCGGAATTAACTGCGAGCTTAGATAAATCAATTATTCGACAATACGAAACGATTATCGATCTTTCCGAAATCAGCGGACCTTCAATAATATGTAAAGAATCAGTTTTTTTTTGGATCTGTAATCTGAAATTGTGCATGAATTTTAAATTTAAAAATGTCAGATTAACAAGATCTTTGAATTTGAATGATTCTCAACTATTCGGTCATAAAGTTATAAATTGGTTTTTTTCTAAATCCAGTCAAGTTTGTGAAACCACTAACCCAGCTGATATATATGCTATTAATGTGCTTGTTTTTTGGCTTTGTGGAGCTGAGCATATTCAGTTATCCCCCTATTGCATAGATACATTTGAAAGCTCGTACAATGGCCGCTTACTAGATTTTAATTCTGATTGTAAATCCAAGCTTCAACTTACAGAATACATATTGATGCAGAAAGTTTCTCATTTAGATCAAATTAAAGTTAAGCCAGCCACTGAAGCTAAATGCGGATCTTTGGTAATCGGAGAAATTGTCTCTGATAGATTACTGAAATTTTTTATAAAACTTGTTGAGAATCACTATAACAATAATATTTCAAGTGATTTATTACCTATTTGGTCAGTTTCTGTGTGTATTTGCCTAGCTGAAGAAAGTGCTGACAAATTTGGAGATTTTTTAAATAGGACAAAACGGCTTTTGTTCGATAAAATACATTATAAATCATTAGGATCAAATCAAGATTGTACTTTACTCATTAATTTTATCAAATTAGTGAACCAACTTCCATTTGAAAAAAAGGATTGGATAAACCAAATGAAAGATTGCCTTCCAGTTGGAAAAGTTTTAGAAAAAATGGTCTTACAGTTAAACACTACAAACGGATTTGATTTAGTTGGCGATGAAGATAGTCAGCTGCTAGATTTTTTTTTGCCCGATTCTAATGCCACAATGGAAACCGATACCAACTTGAACACGGAAGTTTATAATTATCGAAGGCTGCTTAGAATCCCCACATTGGAACAAGAAGTTATGAAATTTTGTTTACTATTTTTACATTCAAGCAAAGACATTAATATTGCAGTTGAAATGGCGTTGTCGTTTGCCACTAATTTGAAATCCGAATATAGAATTTTAGCATCATATTTGGAGTTATTAACATACCTAGAAAAATATAATATCTTCAATTTAAAGGAGAATACCCTGGATCTAATGTTGAATAAACTTACTTCATTGTTAGAGAAACATACCACAAAAACATATGAGCTTACCATATTGGTCTTATGTAAATTTTATGGCCGCTTTTCACCTATCTACCTATTTTCAGACAATGCGGATATGAAGACCGACTGTTTCTCTGTGTATAGTTATTTGAGAGGATTATATCAAAAAGGGATGCTACATTCAGAGTACAGTCTTATTGAATTTTGTAGGTTTAATTTAAAACTTTTAGAAAATTTGAATGAAGATTCAATGGATCTTCCATACTCCGAAATTTTTGAAAACGGAGTTTCAAGTTTTACAGAAATGAACAATTATAGTAAATATATTGTTACTAGATCTGTTGCTGATTTGATTAAGAACTCAAAACTGGATAAGTTGGATTTATACATCAAATTTTTGAAAACATTTTCTACTCCCCATAAAAATGTTGAAGGTTCGGCCACATTTAGTTGTTTTATGACCTTAGTATCCACATCATCTGAGACTCTGATTATAGCTACTATTTGTAATTTACTTGAGCTTTCTCAATATAATCAAATTAAAGCTTATCTACCTTATTCCATATCTGATATTTGCAGACTAAATAATATTGGTGATCCAAAGCGTTTATTCTGGAATTTGAAAGAAATATTTTTCAAAAGTTGGAGAAGTTTTGAATTACCAATATCCAAATTTCCGTATGATTTGTTTGGCTATGATAATTTTACAGAGTTTATTACAATGAATTATAAAGAGTTAACTGCCTTAGGCTTGGCATATAAGGATACTTCTTCAATAGTTAATATTGCTAGATCGACCGGAACGACAGAAAAGTCAGTTGTGAAAGATTCGATGTCACTGGCGATAGCATTGGCTTGGACTAGGGACGGAATTCAAAATAAAGCCTTTGAATTACTGAGATCGTATTTTTCGTCATCTAGTATGTTCAAAGCATCTTTAAAGGAACAATTTGTTCTTATAGTCTTTCAATTGTTAAGGTTTTGTGATTGCTCTTCTGAAAGAAGTCTTCTTGATTCATGCGAGACACCATTTGATACTGATTTGGTACCATCGCCTTTACTTTCAGCATCAGTTGATATTGGTCTCTTTTTGGAATATGGTGTTTCGGTAAATCCCTCACAATGCGTTCGCTTGATTAATTATTTATCAGAACTTTGCGGAATAAGTGATTTATGGTCTGTCCCAAAAGTTTATTTTCTATGTTCAAGAATTCTTGCACTGATAGAATCCTCTATTATTAATATTGAACGTAGCTTACATTTGAGGAGGTTAAAATTTCTATTTATTTTGACACCAAGAACATTTTTTAACGCAAACATTTGCTGCACAATTATAAATACATTATCAGTTTATTTGCTACAGAAAGAATTGTTACCGGATGTATCTAGAATTATTTACTGTATGATTCAATGTGATGGTGCAATATCAGCTGATAAAGTGACCTGTACATGGATCCCTCTTCTTGTTAATATTTTACAAGTCAGAAAATGCACTGACAAAGAGTTCCAAAATTTGATTAAATTTATGGATGATTATTTACAAAAGCTTCCGCAAATGAAACCATTTTTATATATAACGAATCCTTGTATGGACGTTTTAATGGAAAGAAAGTCAACATTTGGTTTTACACTTGCAGTGAAAATAATTAATTCGAGTGAAACGGTTTCTGAATTCCGTCACTACATAAAGGTACTTTCATTGCTCTTTGAACTTGACGAAGAGAATTCCAGTTGGGATATTAGCAATTATATTTCACATTTGACGTCAGATTTTGTTCAAAATCTTTATGAAATTCAAACACAATATAAGGATATACTTTCCGAACGTTTTAAATTATGGCTCGGTTGTTGCATCGGCCAATATTACTCTTCGACAGGAAAATATCCAATTGTTGAAAACTACGAGTTTGATAAGAGCATATTTGACTCCTATGACAGATTAAACTTTGAGTTAGAAGTTAACCGTTTAGACACAATTTTTAATATAATAATTACCGACCTTCCAAATGCATCACTTAGATCAAGACTTTGCTTCGAAACACTTTCAGGTGTCATCATAAACAAAAAATTCTCAAACAAAGAGAATATTGGTGGCTTTATATCTTATGCTGAATTATTTTCACCACTGGAAGAATATATTTATCCTATGAGTAATTATGTTTCTTCTTTATCTGTTTCAGATTTTGAAATTAACAATCATACTTACTATAATGAAAGGTTAGAAAGTGCGTTGAATGGATTTGGTACCGTGATTTGCAGTTGTTCCTTCAATATATGGCTTATGAAAATTATATTTTCTCTTATCAAAGAGTTGAATACTTACACCTCAATAATAACTCTTCTTGCCAACTATATTTGTCAATTACCCGAATATGCTGTAAAATGTTTTTGTCCTTTAATACTGTATTTTATACAAAATGAACAAATCAAAAGAGGACTTTTGATTGGCCGGATGATAAGAGAATTTTTTGATCAAAATTTGAATGATTTAGAAAAACAATCTATTAATCTATTTATTGAGCTAGTCCTATTGATAAGAATTGGTGCTAAGAATTCGAATGAGAAATTTGTCAGTGTTTCTAAAATTATCGATTTTAAAAAAATATTCAATGCTGCTTTATTTATTAATAAACCAAAGGCAGCACTGATGCTAATGGAAGACTATTATTCTAACTCCTCAGATGTTGAACCGGATGAATGGATCAACAATCAAGAAACTAAGGATTTCATGAGAAAAGTTTATGAAAAAATAGATGAAAGTGATTTGATATTTGGTTTACCTGTTGATCCAAAGTTGGAGTATGGGTTGAATATTATTAGAAATAATGGTACTAAATGGAGTGAAGTAATGTTCGAGAATGCTAAATTTGAAGCAGGTTTGATGATTGGAGGATATGAAGATGATTTGTCTCTTAATGAGTTAACGTGTGGTGTTCTGGAAATGGGATGGTCAGGAGTTTCAAGAGTGTTGGGAGATTATTCTACTGAACTTGCTAATAGTAAGGATGATCGGACAGACAAGGATTTCTTTTATGAAAAGTTATGGAAACTAAATCAATGGGATATTCCCACTCCTCGTTCAACAGCTTCAGAGAATGAAGCTATATACAAAGTTTTAAGACAAGTTAGAGATTCACCTACGGAATCTCAGAAAATTTGTTCAGATGTTATTAAATCTCTAGTTTCTTCCCAATCATATTTTTTGGAAAAAGGAGCCAGAGTGGATTGCTGGATTAGAACTCTTGCTATCATTACGAACATTAGGGATGCCTTTAATTATAAGGCTTCCACTATCAATAGAATGCAGTCAAGGTTTGAGAAAATAACTTCTTGGTTTACTGATAGTGATCCAAAGGGATTCGAGAATTTACTTTTGGGTCGCAAAGCTGTGTTTGAATTAATGGGCTCTACCCAAGAACAGGGTATGTACTCAGAAGTATTCAAGTTATCGTCTAATACTTGTTGGTATTCTGTGGTTAATGAGCTACATCGTTATAATCATTTGATGACATTAAAATGTGAAACTCAAAAGGCTATAAATTCAGCGGTTTATTTAGACAAAGTTTCCACTACTAAATTCAACGACATGGATGTGTTTGTGAAAAGGGTGGCAAAATATAATTTGGCATCCGCATTTTGGGCTGAGCAATCTGAAACGACTTTCCCTGTTACAACATTAAAGAACATCATACAGGAAGATAAAAAGTATGGAGTTATTTCCAGTTCTGATTTTTATGGGTTTCCAGAAGTCAGTACAGAATTCATTACGGCGACCTTATCAAAATGGTGTGACGAATCTCGCCAAGAAACACCTGCTAATATTGTAGAACGGTATATCGAACCTACAATCAATGATATCCGTACGGCGGGGAAACTTGTTAGCAATTTGGGTGACACTTATCATATATTTGCAGAATTTTGTGACAATCAGTTAAGGTGTGGTTCATTAGATGCAACAATCGACAAGCTAATGGACTCCACCATACACATGGAAAAAGACATGAAAGAATTAAAGAAATTTTTGGAAAGTGAACATGACGAACAACGTAAAGATGCCAAGGCAGCTTTCATTAGAATCAAAACACGTTACAAGATGGAACAAAAAGAGTTGAATTCTGCAGTGGAAGATAAGAGAGGGTACATAGTTAAGGCAATTAGTTTTTATTTAAAATCGATAGCGTTGGATGTAGATGAATCTAATGTTGGAGATATGGATAGGTTTTGTGCGTTATGGCTAGAAAATAGTGGTTTACCGTTGAATGAGAATGAATTATTGGAGTTGCCATTTTTCAAATTTGTTCCCTGGATTAATCAACTTACATCCAGATTATTTAATGAAGAATCTCATTTCCAGAATATTTTACAAAAACTAATTATTAATATTACATTGATGCATCCATTTCATTCTTTGTATATCTTGAAATCATTATGTATTACTAAAGATGGTTCAGAAGATGCGGCTGCTATTTCAAGAGGAAAAGCATCGGAAAGAATCTGGCAGAAGTTAACACATAGGAAAGATGAATTCAACGTGGAAGGGTTTACAAACCTCTTGGAAACAGTTAATACATTTTGTGAGCATGCCCTCCAAGTCACAAACACAGTTGTCAAACATCATAAAAAAATTGCATTCAGTAAGTTACAGAATGGTGCATGGTGGCTTGATGAATTACCACGTTTGAAGTTTCCATCGCCAGTTTCCACAATTCCTGTCCACAAAACATCAAAGTATAACGCATATAAATTACCTATTATTGTTAAATTAGAGAGTTCACTTGCAGTAGCGTCATCAGGTGTCAGTCATCCGAAAATTTTAAAAATGCTATTGTCGACGGGTGAAACACAAAAGATGTTATTAAAAGGATCTGACGATTTAAGACAGGATGCTATAATGGAACAGGTGTTTGATAAAGTCAATCTTTTGTTATCCAAAGATAATGAAACAAGAAGAAGACAGTTGAGAATAAGAACTTATAAAGTTGTACCCCTGGGACCAACATCAGGTATGATTGAATTTGTTTCAAACTCAATGGCACTGATTGAAATATTGAAACCTTTGCATCAAGGTGACCGACTGAGTATTTCTGAAGCTCGTAATAAAATGAAAGATGTCCAAACCCAATCAAGCCAGGTTAGAATTACTACATATAAAGATATAGTAAAACAGATACGACCAAATATGAGAACTTTTTTTTTCAATAATTTTGTTTCGTCTGATACATGGTTTGATTCTAGATTAGTGTATACACATGGTATTGCAACCACTTCCATCACTGGGTATATTTTAGGTTTAGGTGATAGACACTGTAACAATATATTGATTGATAAAGCGACAGGGGAACCAATTCATATTGATTTAGGTGTAGCTTTTGATCAAGGTAGAGCATTACCCATTCCAGAGACGGTTCCTTTTCGATTAACTCGGGATATTATCGATGGGTTAGGTATTACGGGAGTGAGTGGAACATTTAACAAGAGCTGCGAACATGTTTTGAGAGTTTTAAGATCAAACACTCAATATATATGTGGTATATTGGATGTTTTAAAATACGACCCATTGTATTCATGGACAGTTTCGCCATTAAGAAAGAAAAAATTGCAAGCAATGTATAACAATGAAGGAAATCAAGTTTTCGAAAAAGCAATAAAAGAAGACCGTGGTTCGGAGGCTAGTGCAGCTATTGATACAGTTAAAAAGAAACTGGAGGCCAGGGGTTTGAGTAATGAAGCGATGGTTAGAGAGTTGATAAGAGAAGCTACAGACGAAAATAATTTAGGTGTGATTTTTTTGGGCTGGTGTCCATTTTTGTAATTTTTATACTAACTTTGCTAATAATATATTAAATATAATATAATAACATAAGATACGACCGATTAAACTTTCAGATTGTATTGTTTTTTAATCTAAATTGGACTCACGAATTTAATTCGTAAAATAAATGGATCATATTAAAACTTAATATACAAAAATTAAAAAGAAGAAAAATACTTGATGACATAAAGATATTATAGAGAGAGAATTGGCCTAGCAATTAAAATAATAGGAAACAAACTAATAAAACATTACGTAAAAAACAAAAGGTTTTAAAAATAAAGCACCCAGTAATCTATTCTCTATTACCAGCACTACCGAATCCGCCTCTATTGTTGAATTGACCTCCTCTGTTTTGTTGTCCATTGTAATTTCTATTTCCTCCTTGATTATTATATCTCTTTCCATTTCTGTTGTTATATCTAGCTTGTTGAGCACCATTAAATTGTCTATTATTATTATTGTTATTATTATGACGGTTGTTATTATCCTTTTCTCTCTGTTGCTGCTCCCTAAACTTGTCTATAGTATTATTGCTCATTCTCATATATTTTATTTGAATACCTCTAACATAAATATCGGTCACTTTATGAAAGTTTTCACCTTGAGCATCGACAATCACCGCATCTTTAAGAGTGAGATTCATCCAAGAATCACAATTATCGAGAATACCATTGATAGTTTCCCCTCTCTTAAGTTCGACCATAAGAGGTTGGCCTTTAATAGAGTTAAGCAAGTATAATGGTAACATTAGTTGTTTTTGACGATAAAATACAACTAGAGGTAATAAATTCATGAATTGTTAAAAAATGCGACAAAATTTTGTACACCACCTACCCGCGGCGGAAATGGCAGAAACTCTAATTAATGAGTGATTACAATTTAGTTAATTGATGAGATATCTTACAAGGGAATAGTAATACACTTTTTTATAATCTATACATTGAACCAATAATGAGGGCACCTGACTTGTCTTCAAGCAGATGCTACCCACTGGGAATGCCCAATAAAAATAGTACTGACGAGCGGATGAGGTTGGATGTTAGAACAGGCTCATCTTGCACAATTTACAATTCAAGAGTTATTGTATACGGAGGTTGCACTTTACCATTATCTTTAAATCCAAAGTTTACATTGAAAGAAATTGAGGATGAATTTAAGAAAGTAATACCTTCAGAGAACACTGATTATAGTAAACATTTATCAAACGAATGTTTTTCATTGAGCTTGATCGAAAGAAAATGGGATCATATAAAAGTTGATGACGATCAGAATGTGCCCGAGGCAAGAATGTTTCATGCAATGGCTGTATATGATAATTATGTTTATATCAGTGGTGGTTTAAAATTTAATAGTGAGAATAAATTAGAAATTTTAAATGACGTCTGGAGATTTGATACAATTGATAAGCAATGGATATGCTACTGTCCTAATGGTAACTCAACAGTTAGTAAAAGATTCGACCACATTTTGTTGGTTATACCAAGATTAGATATCATAGGTAAAGATGCACATCACGGACTTTTATTTGTCGGAGGCGATGGCGATATAAATTGTGAAGTAATGGAAATTTTTGATATTGTGGAGGGTACATTCCATTTGAATAAAGAAAAAAAGTTTGTTGAATTTAAAATGAATGGAAATGTCGAAGAACAGCAAAAGGTGATTATTAGGGAGTCTTCAAATAGTTTAATAAGTGTAACTTATCCAGGTAGTCCAGAGCTTAAGTTATTATGTTTTAATAAGGGAGAAGAAGTTAGAGATTTGGAACCACTTATTGAATTCTCTAACGACTTTACTGGTTATAGATTGACAAATGAATCTCATAATGATTTATCCAACATTTCGGAAATTAAATTTCCTTGTATGGGTAAGTTTGGAGATAATATAATTCTTACCGGTTTCCCTAAAAGTGAAAATAAAATGGTTGCATACGTTTTCAACACCCCGACTAGCGTATGGACAAAGTTGAAAATTTCATGTTTACATCGAGTTTATACACATAAGCTATCAAAAGGATTTGTTTGGACATCTCATCACAAGGTTATTTTTCTAGGAACAGATAAAATAAATGCCATGCCAGGATCAGTGCTTTATTTTGATAATATTGTTATTGTGTCTTTACCATTCATAAATACATTTGGTATCGAAACAGAAATTATCCATTTACAACAAAATAAGTCCACACCAAGAGGGAGTATTGCATTATCTAGAAGTTCACCTGGTACACCAACAATGAAACTGAGACATAATTCCGTAACGTCAAATTCATTATCTTTGTCAAGTGCAGCACTACCGTTGCCCGTCCATACACCCATAAAACCACAAGGAAATACATTTGCTGAGTATGCACATCATGTTGCACAACAAATAAAAGTTAATTCAATTAGATCAGTCTTACCGTCATATGCTATAGCTATAGGAAAAAATGCGTTTGAACGTACAGATGCATTTTCAGATTTTGAATTCGTTTGTTCTGATGGTAGCACGATTTCAGCTCCTATATCATTATGTCGCCGTAGATGGGGTACCGGGTTTGATAAATTATTTACAGCTGCTTATGCTAAAGCATATGTTGAAGAACATAATCCAAAAGCATTTATGTTTTTTAACGAATCAAGTAGGTCAACATCAGCATCTAGCTTACAATCAATGCAACATAAAACAAAGGATGTACTTTCGATATCATCAAAAAACAGTGATGGTGCCCCTCAATTTAGGTATCCGTTTCAGGATACAGAGTCGTCTACTAGTGGGAGATTAGATTCAATTCCATTAAATTCATCAAGAAGTGGGTCTAATCCACTTTCAATGTCACGCCGGAGCTCACTCAACGTTACAAACTTGGGACCGACATCAATTTCTCAGCGTAGGCGAGATTCCTTTACATTACCACAATCACGTCGGAGTTCATACAATGTTGCATCACCATCCAGACATGGTTCTGTCTCTTACATCTCTGGTTCAAGACGCAGTTCGTTAAGTAATGCAGCATTATCAAGAAGAAACTCATTGAACCTGATTCAGCAATTTCAACAACAACAGCAGCAACAACTGCCACAAGCGCAACAGACTTCAAGTAACCATGGATCCACGTTAAGTCGTACCTCATTATTATCCACGTCTGCCAATTCCATTAATTCTGGACTATCGAATTATATGCAAGGAAGGAATAATAATAATGGGAGCCATTTAAATCTTCCAATTGAATCGCCATCAATGCCACCAGTCTCACAGTATTCAAATTTAAACCCTCAAGCACACCCACCGGCAACAACAGGTCAATTAAATAATGTTGTTTATGTTAATAATTTGCCACCGCAAGAAGCGATGCCAAACGTTTTACCAGATGGATCTACGATATCAGATGCAGTTATACAAATGACGTCCCATGAAATGTCAACAGAGGATATACCTATTTTACAAGATAGACCTAATTCAATTGTGTCAGCCGCTACAAATCTATCTGGAGCAAAAATACATGCTTCAACTCCGCCAACTCCATCAACTTCCAAAAATCAATTTGAAAATATTGAATTTCCAGTAATGCCAAATGCAAGATTTAATGCATCAAGAATGCCACGTGCATTATATTTACCATATTCAAAAGATACCGTTCATGCAATTGTTGAATTTATGTATAGTGGACAAATAGGAGCAAATTGGAAATTATTTCCTACTGGTGTAGAATTATTAATTGTAAGTAAAAAATTAGGATTGCCATTATTATATGATTTAGTTTTAGAACTATTTTTTGTTGTTGTTGCAATTATTGAAGCAAATATTAAGTTAAAGATGAACAATGATGTAGAATCAATTAGTGATGATGGATTGGATGATGATGTGCTTGATTGGGAGTTATTGAGTAGAGCAGCAGAAAACGGTAGAAGAGATTCTGATAGTACTATTAATAGTGATATGATGCTGAATGATAATGACTTTGTGGATGAAAATGCAACAAATAAGAAGGAGAATATGAAAAAAAACATCGATGATGATGAAAGTAAAGATCCTAAAGAACCAGATCATATAGTGGAGAGCATTAAGATGAATATTTGTCGTAGTATGAGTCCAAAAAATACTAGATTTATAGATCTTTCAGAAGACGTTGTTTTAGAAAATTTAATTGGAGATGATAATTTAGAAATTAAAACGACAGCAGGTTTTCTCAATGAAAATGGGTATGAAACTAGTTATGATGAAGATGATGGTGATTCTTTTACTGGTGTTGATAATAGTTTTGTTATGGATTCTTTAAAAAAATTTACATTGGATGATATTGATGATAAAGAGCAAACTAATGATCAAAAATCAAAAACAAAAGCAAAAACAAAGATGAAAACAAAATCAAAGGAGAAGACCAAGAGAAAGAAGAAATCATGGCCTACATTTAAAGAAATGTTAAATGGTGATTACAATAATATTTGTTCGGCAACAATTGTGGAATTATTTATTGATGCCAGTGCATCCATTAATGATACTAAATTAATGCTGAGAGCTATGCATATTAAAGAAATGATGCAGATATTGAAACAAAATAAAAGGAAAGACTATGAAAATAAAGAATTATCAACCAAGGAGAAGATTAATAGTACTAATAGTCAAATGAAACTGAGAAAAAGTATCTCCTCTTCAGGATCATCAATGGCATATGCTCAGCAAGTGAAAAATAATAATAGTGATAGTGGGTTAAGAAAAGTTTCCAGTAGTGAACAAGTTGATAAATTTCGTAGTATCATGGGCAATATTTCCAATAGTGATTTATCGAGTCTACATAGCATGCATAGCAAGATGTCTGGTATCAATGACATGGATACGCTTGATAAAAATGCTACTAATATTACAAATGTTTCCAGTGCTACGATTACAAATAAATCTAACAAATTGAAAACAGATCCTTTCACCGAGAGCATTTCTACGTCGACCACAAATAATTCCATACTAAATTCTATTAGCAGTAAAGGTGCTAAAAATGAAAATAAGGATAATGATAAAGATAAGAAAAAGGATAGGAAAGGATTATTTAGTCGTTTCAGTAGACACTGATTGAATATGTAAAAATTTGTATTATAAATAAGTTTAATAGTAAAGACTTACAGATAGATAAGATAAGGCTTCGGAGTGCGAAGCCGGGTCATCCCCGCCCCGGCACAAAGGGTCGGCATTCAAATTGACAGAAAGGCGGATGTCATTAAAAATTTAACCGGGATACATTATGTAAAATATTGTAAAATAGAATCATTTCGTATATTGCCCCGTATAAATAGTGACAGATTGCCGTATTTGCTATTATGTTTTGAATATGCACTATTTTCATATATAAATACCATTTGAAAACAACCTCATAATTTATTACAAATTTACTATATTATATTGACTTATTATGGTTAATTTATTTCAAGTGGCTAAGGATACGTTTATCCCAGTTGCCCCAAAATCTATTCCTAATGTGCCTGAACTGAATGCTCAATCTGCAGCATGTTCTTCGGATATGGAAGTTGCAGATTCAGGAGTTATAGAATATGAACAATGTTTTACAGACGATGTGGAGAAAGATCCCAAAACTCAATTAGAAGATGAAAAAGAATTGACAACTTTTGTTAGTGATACAGATTCTTCTAGTAGTTTATTATTTGAACACGGTTTCACACATAGAAGGTTAAGTAGTCGTCAAATTGAGTTGATTGCCATTGGTGGCACTATTGGTGTGTCGTTGTTTGTTAATATTGGTACGTCGTTAAAAACTGGGGGCTGTCTATCTTTATTACTTGGATTTTCACTTTGGTGCCTACCAATTTTACAAATTACTGCCAGTTGTGCTGAAATGGTTTGTTATAATCCATTACGTGGTGCACCATTTTGTATATTTGCAGATAGATATGTTGATGAAGCATTTGGTGTTATGGCAAGTTGGAACTTTTGGGTTTTAGAATGCGCTTTAATTCCATTTGAATTAACTTTATTTAACACGTTGATTCATTTTTGGACAGAAGATTATTCACCTGCAATCCCATTAGCAGTCGAATTATTTGCTTATTTTTTGATTAATGTTGCTGCCGTTAAATGGTATGGTGAAGCCGAATTTTGGCTTTGTATTGGTAAAGTTTTATTGGCCGTTGGTTTAATGTTTTTTACTTTTATAACCATGGTTGGTGGTAATCCTGAGCACCAAGCTTTTGGATTTACCAATTGGAAACATACACCCGTTATGTTAGAATACATACATGAAGATGCTTTAGGTAGATTCCAAGGATTTTTAGCATGCTTAATTAGTGCATCTTATATGATTGCGGGACCAGAATATTTAAGTATGGCTGCTGGTGAAACAATTAATCCTAGAAAAGTGTTACCAGGTGCATTTAAAGGAGTTTTTTTTAGGTTATCAACATTTTTCATAGGTGGTGCCTTATGTGTTGGTATATTATGTAATGCAAAAGATCCTTTATTATTAAATGCAATTTCTGAAGGTTTGCCAGGTGCAGGTGCTTCACCATATACCATTGCTATGTACAATATGAAGATCAAGATTTTACCCCATATTTTAAATGCTATGTTATTAACGTCATGTTTTTCAGCTGGTAATTCATATACATTTTGTTCATCAAGAACTTTGTATGGTTTAGCAATTGAGGGTAGAGCACCAAAGATTTTCAGCTTTTGTAATAAACAGGGTGTTCCAATATTTGCCGTTTTTATGTCATTATGTTGGGGTGCACTTGGTTTTTTACAATTAAATGAAAATACAAACACTGTTTTAAATTGGATTATTAATTTAATTACTGCCTCACAATTAATTAATTATTGTGTAATTTTATTTACATATTTGCATTTTAGAAGAGCAGTTTTGAAACAAGGAATTGATAGAAATACTTTCACATTTAAAGCATATTTTCAACCATATACCAGTATTATTACATTATGTGTAGTTTTTATAATGGTTTGGATACAAGGTTATGAAGTTTTTCTACCCGGTAATTGGTCTGTCGAAACGTTTCTATTTTCATATTTAATGTGTTTTGTTGATATTGCAATTTTTTTAATTTGGAAATTCTGGAAAAAAACAAAATATAGATCGGATCCAAGTAAGGTTGATTTATTTACTGGATTGGAAGAGGTTGAATATCATGAAAGAATGTTAGAAAAGAAAAGGTTGGTTTATAAAAAAACGAGTAAGCTAGATCGTTATCTTGAAAAAATAAATGGTTGGTTATTTGGAAAACAATAATTTTGAGGAAGAAAAATTTTACGAGTGTTTAAAAAAAATTTCCATAACTTATAAAATTATTAAATTCACATGAGCATATTATCAGTATATCTGAATATAGGTATGTGATTTCAGTTTATAATAAAATATAATATAATAGACTATGATATTAAATTAAAGTTGGGGCCGACTCCCTATATTAAATATAGTGTTTTTACGGCACTCTATTTTTCGTACTCTCCCAAAAAGTAAGTACAGTGAATTTACTCCTCGGTTACTTTAAGGTGACAAACAACCGAGAACGATTTATTAAGCTAATAATTGGCCAATATAAATGTATAACCCCGTTTACTTTAAGATGATATATAACCGAAAATGATTTATTGAGTTAATTATTGGTCAATATAAACGTATAACCTACTATTATAATGTACAAACAGCTGTGTATTAATAGTTCTGATATTAGTTCTATTTATAATGATTAACCAGTTTAGCAAATAAGATCAGCTTTTGCCTCAACACTACGAAAAACTTATGGATCAGTTATGAAATCAGTAAAGGCAGTATCTATATAGGGCACGACACTTGAATTTATTTTGTAAACTATTATAATTAATTCCATATATTTTTTTGTGATTAATGAAAATTTAGAACGAGCTGTGTGAATTTTGAATTTAAGTTCAGTTAGTGTACCGATTTTAAGTGACATGTCCGACATTGATTTAATTATAATTTAATACTATTTTGGTCTTAATAAACTATAGCAATTGACAAATCTTTACTATTGTTAATTGTGAAAAGCTATTGAATAATTATTTTCCTTTTTCGAATTTTCATCCCGACAATAATATACCTTCTCCAACGTTCCGCTAAAAATCCTATTGAATGCAAATCATAATTCCAAGGAAATATTTAAAGGTCAAAAATAGAGCCTCTAATATTACCATTAAAATAAGAAAAACTTCCATTTACAAGTCCATTTGCGTTTTCAACTCTTGTATATTGACCAATATAATTTTAGATATATAAATCCAATAATTAATCTAAATATTTGGCCTTATAAGAAGTGGGATAAACACAAATATTCAATTTCGTTATCAATCGTAAAGTTTTAACATTGTATGACATCATTTTTAGAGTACATAGCATTTTTCAAAAAATTTATATTAAACACTTACATATTTGATCAGTTCATGATTTAAAGCTTTTCAGTACTAAATAAGTTGATACACCTGTATAAAATAAACAACAAATAATAATTTATATAAAGTAAGTGAAAAACTAATCTATGCTAATCAGAATTTGAATACCAACAACTAAACCATTTTGCTTATTATTGCAGCAATTAGACCTATAATTCGTTAATGAATATGAAATTATTTATGCAATATTAACATTATATTCATGATTGCCCTAATAAAAATGTATGTTTTTACTCAAAAACTACACAAAGATACAAAAACATGTTAGCAAAAATATTGTAGTGTGTGTACCAAATAATACATGCTGCTTCTGTGTTGCCCGAATTAAACTGACATCACCTTACATCGGAATAATATACTGGCTGTTTTTGATTTTGTCTTACTGTTTAACTATTTAACAATTTTACTACTTGATAACACCTTTTATTATTTTTCAGTTATATTAAAATATAGTATTAACTCAATTGGATCTGAATTAGTATATTTCTTTAATTTCAAAAGATGACAACTGACGAATTTGCATCTCCGATATCATTTACATCTTTTACAGTTCCTGCAACTTCGGATTATACTGATTTAATTAAATTCTATAAAAATTTAGGTTTCCGTATTGTTAAAACATATTCAAAAGAAAGTTCAATTATATCATTAACTAACAATGGAATTTCTCAAGATTCACGTAAAGAATGCTGGTTAGAATCTTTCCCATTAAGTAGAATTGATAAGAAGTCTCATCCTATCCCTTTACAAGAAACAATTGAATATTCACATCCTGAATTATTGACTGCCCCATCGGGATTAAATCGTGGTGTTCTGATCAAAATTAGGCTTGTTTCTCATGATGTTCATAAAAATTATGAAATGCCTGGAAGAATAATTCTTTTAACCCATTCCTTAAATAAAATTAAATCCATTATTCAAAATAATGACTATGAAATAATTAAACCATCAGAATCAGAATCAAAATTAATCAATTTTTTTATTAAAGATCCAGTTGGTAATCTTGTTGGTTTTACAAATACACCAATTCCAAAAATTTCAAACCCAATTAACGATTCAAAAGATTTTTTCATTTCTGATAAAGCCGCCGCTGAATTAATGGAAAAATTAGCAAATGAAGATGTTGATATAAAAGTTGGTAATAAAAAAAGAATTGCTGTCATGACTTCGGGTGGTGATTCTCAAGGTATGTGTGCAGCGGTTAGATCTGTTGTTAGAGCAGGTATTTATTTAGGTTGTGAAGTTTTTGGATGCTATGAAGGTTATTCTGGTTTAGTTGCTGGTGGTGATTTATTAAAAAAATTAGAATGGGAGGATGTTCGTGGTTGGTTAGCAATGGGTGGTACATTAATTGGTACGGCAAGATGTAAAGAATTTAGAGAAAGAGATGGTAGATTAAAAGCAGCTAAAAATATGGTTCTCCGAGGTATCGATGCTTTAATTGTCTGTGGTGGTGATGGCTCATTAACAGGTGCTGATTTATTTAGATCTGAATGGCCAGACTTGATTAATGAATTAGTTAATAACGATGAGTTAACTTCAAGCCAAGTTGAACCATATCATAATTTAACAATTGTTGGTTTAGTTGGATCAATTGATAATGATATGGCGATGACTGATAATACAATTGGAGCGTACTCGTCATTAGAAAGAATTTGTGAGATGGTTGATTACATTGATTCAACTGCTGCATCACACTCCAGAGCTTTTGTTGTTGAAGTTATGGGTAGACATTGTGGTTGGTTAGGTTTAATGGCTGGTATTTGTTGTGGAGCTGATTTTATTTTTATTCCTGAAAGACCACCAAATGCAAATAATTGGAGAAATGAATTGAAAGAAGTTTGTTTGAGACATAGAGCGAAAGGTAGACGTAAAACAACTGTTATTGTTTCAGAAGGTGCAATTGATGATAATTTGGAAAAAATTACATCTGAACAAGTTAAAGATTGTTTAGTTGAAATTGGTTTAGATACCAGAATCACAACTTTGGGTCACGTTCAGAGAGGTGGGTCCGCTGTTGCGTTTGATAGATTTTTGGCCACAATGCAGGGTGTTGATGCTGTTAAAGCTGTATTAGAAAATACTCCATCTACACCATCACCAATGATTGGTATTTTAGATAATAGAATTGTTCGTAAACCATTAGTTGAAGCCGTTAAATTGACCAAATCTGTTGCAACAGCCATTTCTGAAAAAAGATTTGATGACGCAATGTCATCAAGAGACTCAACATTTAAAGAAACTTATTCAAATTTTTTGAGTATTTCATGTGATGATGATGAAAAACATGTTTTGTCAGAATCCGAAAAGCTTAAGGTTGCAATTATTCATGTTGGTGCACCAACTGCTGCACTAAATGCCGCAACTCGTGCTGCAGTTTTGTATTTATTATCAAAAGGCCATATTCCTTATGGAATTCAAAATGGTTTCAGTGGATTGATTAGACATGGTGCAATCAAAAAACTGAATTGGATAGATGTTGAGGAATGGCATAATTTAGGTGGATCGGAATTAGGTACAAATAGAACATTACCATCCGAAGATATGGGTACTGTTTCATATTATTTACAAAAATTGGACATTCAAGGTCTGATTATTATTGGTGGGTTTGAAGCCTATCATGCGTTAAAAGAAATGAAGGATTCCAGAGTTGAATATCCAATTTTAAATATGCCAATTGTTTGTTTACCAGCAACAGTTTCAAATAACGTTCCTGGTACTGAATATTCATTAGGATCTGATACATGTTTAAATATTTTGGTTAATTATTGTGATGTTATTAAACAAAGTGCATCATCATCACGTAGAAGAGTTTTCGTTGTTGAGGTCCAAGGTGGTAATTGTGGATATATTGCATCTTACTCAGGATTGGTCACTGGTGCATTAGCAGTTTATAGACCAGAAAACAAAATTTCTTTAAGAACAATTCAAGAAGATCTAGAATTATTAGAAAAATCATATGTAAATGATAAAGGTGATAATAAGAGTGGAAAAGTATTTATTAGAAATGAAAACTCCTCAGATGTTTATTCAACGGAATTAATTGCCGATATTATTAAAGAATCTGCACATGGGAAATTTGAATCAAGAACTGCAATACCAGGCCATGTTCAACAAGGTAAAATTCCATCATCCATGGATAGATGTTTTGCAGCAAGATTTGCAATCAAAGCATGCCAATTTATTGAAGACAATAATAAAGAAATTGAGACTAAAATTGAGCAAATTTTGAGGGAAGGCTACGGATCAAACGATTTGGATGACGGTGGCTGTAGACCTGAACATGACTTAAAATTTATTTATAAACATGGTAAGAAAGTTAATGTTGACTCATTAAATAATGCAGTTTTGTTAGGTATGCAAGGTACCAAAGTTGTTTTTGAAGACATTGATACATTATGGAATACGTCTACTGATCTTAAGTTAAGAAAAGGTTTGGAAATTCATTGGGATTCGATGAATGAAGTCAATGATATGTTGAGTGGAAGATTATTGATTCGTAATGAAAAAAATTAAAAACAAAAGTAATTAGTACTAATAAATAGAATATATATCTGTTCTTTATTTATATCTGATGTACAATGAAACTTTAAAAATATTATGATTATAGGAATGGTAAACTGGGAGCTCTTTTCTTTATAAAATGGTTTATGAAAGAGAAGTCTCAAAATACTTTTGAATGGTTCTCTGATGTACAAGTTCATCCAAGCAAGTTCGAAAACAAAAAAGGTTGATTAATTTAAATAATTGTCCATTTATGGCATCTAGATCCACTAGAATACTAGAATACACCTCTCGGCCGATAAATGAATTATTGAGTATAAGTTGTCTTTTCTAGAGGTTTAATTACTGACAGAAATAAATAGTCTGAAATAATATATGCCCGTGATCAAAAAGAATTATTTCGAAAAAACAGGTAAACATATTTGCCGTAATTTAGATGATATTAATAATAGGATGCTGTGCAAAAACATGAATAGAATGTTTTTCAATTAGAAATAATCTGTGGCGATTTCTATAAATAACAGGGGGGCTGGACTTTATAATAGTGTTCTTACTGGCTGTTTTCCCGGAACTGTTCTTTTAGGACCATGAAGTGAAAGAAATAACGTAATCTGTACAATTAAAATTAAGAATCATTTTTCCTTATCTTTAGAAAAAGAAAATTTTAAGCTAATGCCACATATTTTCATCACAACAAATGAATACATTTCACGTAAAAAGTCAGCATATAAGAAAATAATAGCTGAAACAGGAATCTCAAATATATGTGCGTGAATGCAATCTAGTTTTTTTTGTGAAAAGCGAACATTGTTTGTATTCTATGTCTGTTACCGAAAGATTAAAACAGTGCGTGCCCTATTGGTAAGTGGGTAAAGACTAGACGGGAATAATAGTAAACCGTTGTTCTGTAGATATTTTTAAAGGGATATAATAGGACAGCAGATAATTTCATATTTAGAAATTAATTTCGGCGTAAAACATAATTATGAGCCGAGTTTTCTTCGCAATCTTATATATATACAACTAACTTTACATCAGCTGATCCAATTGCGTGAACTATTGTACTATTACATGAAAACTTTTAAAACTTGCTACAAGAATTATTTGTAATAGAATCGGCACAAATTAATTCTATTGGATCTCAGGGCGACTTTCTCTGTGTACAGGACTAATTGCTGAAACACACAAATACGGATATTGAAATGATGTAAATTTAATAATTCATAGCGTTTCAAAATTTAAGCTTTATATATTACCTTATTTTTAGTATAATCAGTACATATAAATAATGGTTTGATTTTTTGTTTCATAAATAAAGATCCCGGATACAATACATGCATGAAAGTATTGACTTCTTTTCTTAATTCTCGAATTAGATATAAAAAAATGGCTAATAGAGATTGTGTAACACTAGAAACAACGCTTTGAGATTGTTGTATTATTGGGAGATCATCCTTATTTGGCCCTCTCCTTTATAAAAGTAATAAAAAGTGAGCACCTAAAACATAAATGTAAGTAATATAATGTAATATTAGACATCATAATATTTGGGATAGGAATATATTAGATATATATTATATATATATATATAATATTTATAAGATTTATTGTAATATTCATAAATATATTGGATATATTGGATATATTGGATATTTTGGATTTATATATATTACCTCATAGCATTAGGGCCAATTTCAAAAATTAATGTATATGTAAATTGAATTGCGAATAAAAAGAAAAAAAAAATAACTGATTAATTAGGAAACTTTATTTTCTAGGCTTTCTCTGATTTGTCATTTCTTTTTTTATGCTTCCCATGTTTAGGAGCCCGTATAATTAGCATTCGAAAATTCCTACGATCTTAAATGGACTGATATAATCGTCAGTTCATATTATTATATTGTCCTCACATTGCTAAATATTCAAATAAGTTATTCATTAGGCATACCGGATTTGGGGTTTAGTTTGAGGCAATTATTAGAAAATCCAACCATATTGTTTGGCTTACTGCATGAAAAAAAACATGCACAGCCTGATTAGTATTTCGTCACTTGGATAACATAATTTAAATGAACCGTGGTGATGGACGAATGGATTAATAAACCAAAATTTTGCATCGATTCTACGATATATACACATCTCCCGGTATATCAAAGGAAATAAAAGAAGAATTACATCATTTGTTAAAAAACCATATAAAATTTTTTAAGGTTCGTTAAGGAAGTGAATAAATTATGCACGCATTCGATGTAGGCTCAATTAACAATTAGATAGTACTGGAGGTCAAAAAAATTACAATAAGATTCCACAAAAACTGTAGAAATATAAAAGATAAAACCCAAATTAAGCTTCCAAGTCGTCAATTTGTTCAAAAACTTGTTGAATTGCTGAATAACAATCGGAGCCGTTTGAATTTAAACGAGCTACAAAACAATTATTTACACGTGATTTTTTTTAGTGGCAAAATTTTCTTTTTGTGGTGTATGATTTTGCCTTTGTATTTAGTACTGTGAATAGAAAAAGAAATTGTTGGATAAAAATGATACATCATGCAAAAGGCATTCAACTTTTTTAAAGAAATGTAAAAAACGTAACAGTGTATGGGCGGTATACGAATATGACTAAGAGGGAATAAAACTGTTAATAAGACCCTTCCACTACTAAAGAAAACAAACTAGGTATATGCTATTACTATTGTTATGTATATGGCCCATTTCATTATTACAATATTCTAATATTTACAATGTTTATTAATAATCAAATTTATTTATGACTAGTATAAAGATAAGGAGAAGGAAATACTGATTTCAAATTTATTAATTTTGCCATTTTACTACGGGGGCCTGCGTGAATGCAAAGATTAATAAAATGTATAATCAAATTATAAGCGGTTTAATTTCGGCAATCAACCACGTATCGGAGATCAGCATATGAAATTTTGTAAAATATAAGAAATTAAGTAGAATATAAAATTAAATAGTACCGGAAAGCGACATTTTTTTGGGCGTACGTGTAAATTCTTTGCATTGCCAGAATTAGTTGCTCCGCAGAATTACTGCAGTTAATTGTGGGACAGCTCCAATTGGGTGTAGTGGCATTGTGGTGATGTCTTAATCAAGTAACATCATGCAGTAGACATTATTTAAAAGTTTAAAACAAGTTTTATTTTATACATTGTATTACACCTTGTTACATTTTGTTACATCAGTATGTTGGATTTTGTACATTTAAATTCATTTAATTACATTTTTATGCATTTTGCTGTTTACCAAGTTTAAATTTCGAAAAATAAAAATTGTGAAAATTTTACCGCGAATTTTGGGGCAATTTTTACTGCATTTTACCAAGTTTTATAATTAGTCGAATTATATCTACCTTTCCAGTTTTCGACAACTAATATTATTTTCATTCTTCTTTTATTCTTTCTTCAACTCATTACTTTGTTCTTTGCTCCTTTAAAATTATTGGAATTATTATATCATAGCCTTTATAATAGTTATTTCTAATTTGCCTTTAACAAGATCACTCATTATATTAATTTACTCTATAATCACAATATTTTAAACCCAGTTGATTTCCATATATAATTAATAAGTTATCTTTCAGCCTCCAAACAGATTACAATATATATCATATTCAAAAGTTCCGAGTCAGTTTTTTTTAATATATTCATTTATTGTGATATCTATAATATATTAAGATTTTAATTTTAATTTTTATTTTTAAAATTTTAATTCTTATTAAATTTATCTTAATTAGATCCGGTAATTAATACTATATATATTATTAAGTAATATCATTTGGTTTATTTTAAAGAGTTTAATTAGTCTATTAATTCAAAAGGCATATAATGCAGCCTTTTTATCAATCTGGTATGAACCAGAACCACAATCCAAATCAACAAATAATTAGTTATCCAAATGCATATTATCAACAACATCAGAGCCAGCAGCAGCAGCAGCAGCAGCAGCAACAACAACTTCAGAACCAACAACAGTTGCCCGCAAATTCTATGCTTCCTCAAAATCATGTAACACATGTTCCTATGAGTTATCATTCGCAAATGCTTCCTAATATTCCTCATATACCGCATCAACACATGACTATTATGTATCCACCAATACAAAATCATCATTTACATCCAAATATAATTCAAAATCCTCATAATCTTAATAATCCAAGTCCAAATCCAAATTTACAATCAAATTCTCAGCCTCATTCGAATCCCCAACCCCAACCTCAGTCACAATTAAGTTTAGTTCAAGACAATGCTCGAGTTCAATCGGAACTTTCAAATATAAAAATTGAAAAAAATTTCAAGAAGTCGAGTTTAGCAAAATCAAAATTAAAGGTTCCTCATAAAAAAATTTCTGCATTTGTTTCAAAATTATATACAATGTTACATGATCCAAATTTATCGCACTTAATATGGTGGAGTAGATTACATCAAAATGATGAGATTACTTTTGCTTTACTTCCAGGTTCAGAGTTCGCACATTCTCTTACAACATATTTCAAACATGGTAATGTTGCTTCATTCGTGAGACAGCTTCATATGTATGGGTTTCATAAAGTGTGTGACAGTAACCCGCCACCATTATTTCAAAACGCTTTTGGCCATCCTCATCCTGTATGGGAATTTAGACATTCAACGGGGAGGTTTAGAAGAGGTGATCAATCTGCTTTACATTTAATTAAAAGAAGATCAAATTCTTCAAGAAGAAGTTCTGGAAATGGCCAAAAACCTGATGAGAATGATAAAATGAGTCATGACAAAAAGCTAGCTAAATCTTCAATAAGTTCAATTAAAAATGAAGATCCAACAGATTCAAATGATACGTATCAATCAATATATTATCAACAACAGGATTCTTCAAAATCGTCAACACCACAACCGCAAACAATTCTACAAACTAATAATGAAACAAGGTTGGACTCTGCAAATTTTAATAAAGTTAAAGTTGAAAATAACGATAATCAAAATGAAAATGAAAATCAAGTTGAAACTGAAAACAAAAATCAGAATGACAATCCAAATGAAGGCGAGGATGAAGATGACAATGAAAATGAAAATGAAAAAGGAGACCAAAAACAAAATGCAAATGCAGTTGCAATCGCAAATGAGAGAAGATCCCAATTTGATCAAAAACAAGAAGAACAAGAACCGCAACAACGTATACCTTCCATTTCTAACTCAGGACGTGCGTTACTACCACCTCCATCACATTCATATTCTCATCAACATTCCCCGGCTTTAACGTCAGCACCACAACAAGGAAGAATATATAGACCTTTTAGTCCACAGCGTACAACATCCCCTACCTATTTCCGCCAAAAATCTTTTCAAGAATATGAAATTCCTAAACCACCATCTGCAATTTCAGAATCTACAAATGTTTTTTTCCAATCAACTTCAAGGGCCCGTTATCCATCTGTATTTCTGGACCCATGTGCTCCTGCACCTACGTCATCTGGTTTACAACTTCCTCCAAGAAGGTTAACTCAATCACCACCATTACCTTTACCATCATTTTATAATGATCAACATCATCAACAACCTTTTATTCAACAATTTCATCCGCATGGGCAAATACAACAACCAACTCATCATTCATTTACGCCAATGCCTAGAAGTATTCCAAACGAATATACTCAACCACCTCCACACCCACCAGCCACTTCAGGATCTATTAGTATTTCGCCTCAACAGCAACGTAATTCACAATTCACAATTCCACCATCACGTTCATCAACCGTAACACCACAAAATAATAATTCATTGGGCCAATTACGTCCATCAATTTTTGAATTGTCACATAATCATTCAGTTACATCATCACTGTCAACGCAAGATTCAATTTTCAGTAATAGTACTGCATCAATTTCATCGGGAGCATCCATTGCTAGTATAGGTACAAGATTTGGAAGTTTGAGTTCAAGAAATAGTTCATCCATTTCAAGTTTATTAAACGATGATAAAAAAATTAGTAGTTCGACTTCTCATAAATTTTCGTCGTCATTAAATTCTGTTTCAACATTTATAGAAAAACACGATGATAGCGATAACAAACATGAAGATAATAAATTACCTCCTATTAACAGTAATGAAGGAAGAAAGGGTGCAATACAACAAAAAATTGAAGAACTTTAGAATCGATGATAATTTTTTAAGAGGGTTTTTGTTAGGTTTTTAATTTAGTTTTTATGATTTTGCTAATTCGGTTTTAATTTAGTGTTTTTTTTCAGATAGTTGATTTCTATTATTTTAATATTTTCTTCTGTTCTGTTCTTATTTGTTCTTATTTGTAAATCTGTATACTATAATCTATATTTACGTTTTTTTATTACATTTTTAGATTTTGAACTTATACATATATATATATATATATATGGAAGCTTCTTCCTCTTATTCAATCAGTTGAATAGCAGCTAATTCATCTATATGTAATTTAAAATTACTTCACTAGAAAACAATATTGTTTTATAACAATATTCTAAAATGGTCTTTTTGAATTATTTTTAGACTTTATTGTACCTTTACTTTTCCTAGCTAAAACTTCATCATTATCATCACTATTACTATCACTTTCATTATCTTTATCATTTTGATGACTATCGTTAACTTTTATTTTATTTTGAAGTTTTTTAGTATTAAATTTATTATTTATTGGTACTTTGTTAATTTTTCCTCTATTATCATCCCTTAGTTTATTTTGCAATGATCTTAAGGATGAACTTTGAACTTCTCTTCTTTTAATATCTGAAAGTTTATTATTTTTATTGCCATTTTTGTTACTGTTGTTATCATCCTCATTTATAAATTCACCAATCGTTATTTTTTTTTCATTATTAATTTCATTATCATTTTCACTCAAGTTTAATCCTTTACCAACAGGTATAATAATTTGATTTTTAAATACATTATATTCAATATTTCGCTCAGATTCTGTTAACAAATTATTATTATCGCTATCTTTAACACTATCATTTTTCTTTTTTCCACTTGGTTCAAGCCAAGATAAAACTCTTTGATCAATTTTATTGAATTGTAATTTTAAATTTGTTTGAATTTCTTGTTTCCTTTTAATTTCATTACGTTTTGACATTTTAAAGTTATAGTTATTTCTATGTCTATAATGACATATGTATATCTAACTGTTAGAAAAAAATATTCCGTTTAATTTTCTCGGGCTTTATTTTTTCAATTTTTGTCTTTTGGAGTAAATTTTTTTTTAATTTTTTTACAATTTTTCATTTTTCAGTTTTTCGACACGAATCTTGTAATACTATCATAGTTGTAACAAAAAATGTGTAATTGTAATTTCAAGTTATAATATATTAAATCCCGGATTTAAATGACTGAATTACAGTGAAGGTCAATTTTCATTTAACTTTTGTGATTATATTTAATAAATTGTGCGTTTATTATTTTGTGATGGATCTAAGGGAAATCATGTCATCAATTTATTAATATACCGGTTACTAAAGTAATATCACTTCAAGCCATATTATTGCTATTATGCCATTAGTTTTCTTTAAAATTCTTTAGAAATAAAACTCATAAGTATACAAATTTAACACCAATTAATTGGTTAAAAAGTTTATAAACATTATACTATGTTTGATGGAGAATGATTAATTTTATTTATTATATATAATTCATACTTTCCTTGCCTTTATTTTCTTTCATATCTTACAAAATTTTATTCTTTCCTTTTAAAATAAGATACATTTTCAACAAAAGGATAAAAACAATTGTATTTACTACTTGTGAGTCAATCATTGGTTACATACAACCAATTAGTGATAAGTATCTTATAGATTTTCAGAACCACATTTGTATCCGAACTCTTGTAACGATTAATCTAATGCTCATATTAAATAATTCAGATATTGAGAATTACAAGTGATCTCTTTCTTACTGGTGGAAATATAGGGCTTCAGTGAAAAGTCCTTAGTGCTCTAATATTATACTAATACACTATCACGACAGGATAACGTGACGAATTTTCAACTGAAACTTTCATTACAAACGCTTCGTTCTATCCGAACATTAAGAATATATAAAAATGCTTGAAGCTAACTGATTTTCTAATTTACAAACAAAATAAACTATATACGATATAATGGTTACAGAATAAAAGGAATACAAATAAGCAAAAAAATGGGGTTTCAAATTCAATTTCGAATATTACAATGTATCAATCAACTTTCCAAGACTCACAAGTAGATCTGATTTATCTAATTCTAACCGATTTTGCCAGACTAATTTAATCATTTCAGCGTTAATCATTTCTAGCTTTTCAATTGATAGTCCCCTTGTCTTATTTATTAAATTTAATTTCAAATTTGAAATTTCTGTAACATCAACTTTAACTGTTTTGATTTCGGGTGGTGTGATTTCCTCTTCTGACGATGTTTCTTCCTCCACTTCTTCTTCAATTTTATGATGTTCATTGATATTTTCATTGTTATTACTGTTACGATGGTCATGACTATGCAAGGAAACATGTTCATCCTCCTTTTCTTTTATCTCACTTTCATCATTTTCATCCTTCTTTTCTTCAATAAGCTTTTCAAGCTCAACTTTTTCAGCTGGCTCTTTAATTTCAACTGGTGTAACTTCAATTTCTTCATTACCTAATTTTAATTCAGTATCCATTTGATTAGGTTGAATTTGTTCTTGTGCCTGTGTTTGTGTTTGTATCTCAACTTTTTTATCGGATTTGTCGGTAATTATTTTTTCTTCGTAATTGTTTTCAGCTTCATTGACATTATCAACATTATCAACATTATTAATATTATTAATATTATTATTCAAACCTTCATCTTCAATTAAATCATTTTGTTCGATTTTTTCAATTGCGTTTTCCGTATTTAAACCGTCATCTAATAGTAAATTTTTTTGAGCTGATCTTGATTTTAATTCTTTAAAATATTCAACTTCTCTTTTCTTTTCTCTATGTCTAACTTCTTTCCATTGTTTTGCCAAAATAGGGAATTGAATTTCAATTTCTTCAACTCCAACTTGTGCATGTGCATACATTTCATTTGCTTTTAATAATCTGTCTCTATCTCCACTACTTTTTGCATCCTTTAAAATTAATTCTAAATCATTTAGAAATTGTTTTGGCTCAGAGTAATATCCGTTCCATAATCTTTCTTCAATTACCTCTAAATCAATATTATAATATAATTTACCTGTAGAATTTTCTAAAATCATATCATTCTTAATTTGATATGGACTATTCACATCAGGTGTTCTATCAAATAAATGAATTAAATATGAATCATCAATAATTGGTCTTTTAAATCTTTTATATCTAACTTTAAAAAGGTCCATCAAAATAGATAATTTAACTTTCAAAGAGTTTTTTAATCTCATATCATTTCTAGCAATTTCTCTTTTAATTTTATTGGCATTCTTAGTTTCGATTATTTTCTCTTTTGGAGTGTCTTCAATCAAAACCTTTAATTTTTTTAATTTTCTTTTCGGGCGCATGCTTAAGTCATTAAATTCATATGGATTCATTAAAATTGATTCAAAAATATTTCTAAAGAAGTTTTCTCTTTCAAAATCGGTTGCATTTCTTAGTTTAATTATATTTTCATTTTTGAAATCAAAAATATCTTCAATTTCATTTAACTGTTCTTTAATGTAACTATTATTTTCATAATTCTCAGTTTCAATTTCATTTTTGTATTCGTATTCATCCTCATTTATTTCAATTCCGCATAAAATTAAAATTGGTTCATTATTTCCAATACTATTAATTAAATATTTAATTGTTAATTTGACAGACTCACTAATTGTTCTCAAAAATTCAATTGTATCAGGTATAAATAAAACACTTGGTTTATGCCTTTTCAATTCTGAAAATAATTGAATACATAAATTTTCAATTCCAATACTTGAATCATTGAATAATTTATTTAAATCTAAAATTTGAAACGTAAAACCTTCTAAGTTATTTAAAATTGCACTACATAAATATTTACATCCTTGACCCTTTTTACTTAAAATGCTTAATCTGGGTTTAAAAATTCTTAAATTATTTAAATTTGAAACCATTTGTTGAATTTGAAATCCATTATTATTTGGCAAAAAATTATTTAGATTAACGTATTCACTTTCTTCTAATAAACTAATATCTTTTTCTAAGGGTAAAATGTCTTTGATTTTATTTAAAATATTTTTAAATTGAATATCTAATAATGATATTAAATGATGTGGTAATGGCTCAGAAATTACGCTTGTCGATCTTGAACTACTTGGTATGATTTTTTTTAATGACCTAATAAAATCATTTGGCTCAACCTTAATTTTTGAAATATCAATTTTTAATTTATCATTACTTTTGTATATTTGTGGGTAAATTCTTTGGATACTATTTAATGCAGATTCTGTACATAATGCTCTTAAATCTGCACCACCATAACCTTTTGTTAATCTTGATAACTCTTCTATAAAATTATTATCCAATTTATTATCCCATTTTTTCATGTGAATTTTTAGAATTTCTTCCCTTGCTTTTAAGTCTGGTAGTGGGAAGTAAAATTCTCTATCAAAACGTCCTGGTCTACGTAATGCAGGATCAATTGAATCTGGACGATTTGTTGCACCGATAACAATAACTTGACCTCTATTATCCATTCCATCCATTAATGCTAATAATGTTGAAACAATTGATGCGTGGATTTGTTCTTGTTTTGAAGAACGAACTGGTGCTAGACCATCAATTTCATCAAAAAATATAATTGAAGGTTGTTGTTGTTTTGCTTCTTCAAATAAGAGTCTCAAGTGACGTTCAGCTTCACCAACCCATTTTGATAAACAATCTGCACCTTTACGCATGAAAAATGTAATTTTTTTATCTTGCGATGAACATGATGAAGCTAATGCTCTTGCCATTAGTGTTTTACCAGTACCAGGTGGGCCATGGAAAAGAACTCCACGTGGTGGTGTAATATGAAATTTTGAATAAATTTCAGGGTAAAGTAACGGTAAAGTAATCATTTCTTTCAACTGATTAATATAATTATCTAAACCACCAACAACTGAAAAATCAATATTTGTATCAATACCTAATGGATCTGTATCAGCCAAAGTGTTTTTCTTTTTTTGTTGTTGATTAAATGGATTTGAATTTGAGTTTAAAATGGTTTTATTTGTATCATTTGGATCAGTTGGTTTAAATAAATCATTATCATCGTCAGAATCACTAGATTCTGCATTACCTAATGCAGTTAAACCATCAGGTATACCACCATTTTGAAATAACGCATGAATTTCACTACCGCCAAATGGCCCAACGGTTGGGAATAATCTTCTAACTTGTGTCGTATTTACATTTGCACCGCCAAATCTACCATTTCTTCCACGTCTTGGACTTGCAAAATCTGATCCATTATTTATTTGCTCTTCAAGTTGTGCGTCAGTTAATAATGCAGGAGGTAAAGTGTAATTAACATTTTTTCTGCCTCTTAAATTTCTTTTTGGAGAATTTAAGGGTGAATCGTTTTGTAAATCATTTAATTCGTCTTCTAATGTTAGTGGGCCATCTTCAATATTTTTCTCTCCCTCAATTCCAACCGTTGAATCATCACCTAAATTAATATCATTTACATGCCTTCTTGAATTTCTAGTTGATCTACCGGAACTTAGTTGATTATTATATGATCTACCATTACCTTTTCTTCTATTAAATGATCTTCTTCTACTTGTGCTTTCACTTGAAATATCAAATTCAATATCATCATTTATATCATCTGCATCTTTAACAACAAATCCAGGTTCTCTTTTTCTTCTATTTCTTAAACGAGTTTCAGAATCATAATCTTCGTCATCATCAGCAATAAATTCATCATCTTCTGGTGGTGGTATATCATTTTCAAAATTGAAATCTTCATCATCTTCAAGACTATTACGTGTACGTCTTCTTTTTGATGATGATGTATTAGTGAATTCCTCATCACCATCTTTATTATTATTATTTTCTTGATTTTTATCAAATTCATCAGATTCATCATCTTCAAGTTTAGGGAAAATTGAATCTTCATTATAATTTACTGCTTTTCTAGAACGTTTTCTATGAGCTCTTAAGGCATCATCGTCATCTTCATCATCATCATTAAATTCATTGTTATTATTATAATTATTAGTTGATTCATTAATTTCATTTTGTTTTTTTTCTTCTTCATCTTTTAATCTTTGTTGTTTATGAATATCTTCTTCGTATTCTTCAGATGGTTCTTCTTCAGACTTAATTGTTGCTGTTCCTTCGGTAAAATCATCATCTTCAGAATCTGAATCCACTCCTGATCTTAAACCTTTTCGTGACATAGTAAGATTTGATAATTAAATGTAAAGAAAAATTGTATGTATAAGTGTAAGTATATTTTTTATTTTAATTGAATTTAAGAATGAAAAAAAAAAAGCTCTGAATAAAAATATATAAATTAATTGAGTCAAGCTAATGCTATAAATTAATTGAATAAATTTAGTTACACTTTTAAAATATTTAAATTCACGTACTACCTGAAAAAAAAAAATAAAGAAACATTCATGATCAAATTCACCCTTTTTGCGTTTTGCCAAAATCGCTGTTTTCAAAAAATTAATGGTTTTTTGTTTAATACACGACTATACTGATATAATTATATTAACTTATTTTTATTTTGTTTCTAGTTTCAGCTCTAATTTATATACATTTACTAAATTACATAATCATTGATCGTAGAATCTCAAATTCGTCATTATCATCATCATCGTCATCATCATCATTTCCTATTTTGTTCGCTGAATCTTTAGCCATATGTTGACTTAATCCCATTGTAATATCTTTATCGGTGGTATTACCCTTTTCATTCTCGTTTTCCTCATTCTCTTCATCTAGATCACTTAAGAAATCTTGTAATTCATTGCCAGCGAATTCATCATCACTTAATGCTATATTTTTGTTTTCTGTTTGAATTGGGATTGGTTGTGATGAAGTACGTAAAATTGCAGAGAACTTTGGTGTCGGATTAATTTTTAGTTCTTCAGATTCTGATTCTGATTCTGATTCTGAGTCCAAATGAGCATTCAAATTTTTGGAGGTTTCAAGTGTTGTTGAATTACCGCCAAATAATTCAGGCCATTCCTCATTATCTGAATCATTTATTTTATTGTTATCATTATTATTATTATTATTATTTTGCATGTTATTTTCCAGATTAACAATATCAACATTAGCCTCGACATTAACCTCAACATCAGCTTGCTCGGTAACTTCATCCCCATTATTGTTAATTTTACTTCTCTTTTCAATCATTTCATTTCTAATTCTATCTTTTAAAAAGTTTTTGCACTCAATAAATTCCGAATTTCTGCCCAGCATTTTGATAAAATCTTTAAATTTATACTTTGGATAAATTGAATGACCCCATGATTGGTAAACATGTAATAAATTTGTTAAATTTTGATAATGATGTTCGGAACCAATCTTATTAAATTTGTTGATTTTACCACTTTTCAGAACTTTTGAGCTTCTCTTTAAAAATTTGAATTTATCTAAATTACTGATTAGATTTGGTAAACCTCTTTTTGATAACAGAATTTCTGGTGTTAATTTATAATAGTTTCTATTTGGCTTTTTAGGTTTAATATCTGTTGATATTAATTCTGATGGTAAATTAGAAATACCAAGTAATTCATCATTCGTTAAGCTATTTGAGGTTGTCATTATAAACTAACAATAGTTTAAAGAAGATTGTTACTATGATTTGGCTTAAATTATGAAATTTTAACGTGTAACTATAAATAAAATAAGTTTAACGCGTCTACTTTAAGAGGTGTAGAGATGTATAGGAAGCAATCCGATATAACCAACGATTTATACTTGCTATCAATATTAATATTCTATTACAGATGAAATGACTTTGGTACGAAGATTAAAATGGACTCTTAATTTACGTATTAATCCAAATAATTAGATTATTAACTAATAACCTAATAACCTACTGTGTAGATATATAGTCATAATATTCTCGTGAATATATATATTCGCGTGGGATTAAATTTAACACATTTTAGATATATCCTATCCTATACGTATATTTCTTATACCTCTAAGTCATAGATAAACTGAACCGAAGTAACAATGAAACTTACAGCAATTTTATCAATTTTATCAATTTCAAGTTTAACACTTGCAAGTCAAAATATTGACCATTTACAAATTACTCCACTTAATGATATTAAATGTTCTCGTAAATCCCAAGTTGGTGATACTATTGAAGTTCACTATACAGGTAGACTAGATGACGGTACTGTGTTTGATTCATCATTAGCCAGACATAAGCCAATTCAATTCAAATTGGGTGTTGGACAAGTTATTAAAGGTTGGGATGACGGATTAATGGACATGTGTATTGGTGAAAAGAGGACATTATATATTCCATCTGATTTAGCATATGGCAAACGAGGTGCTGGTGGAGTTATACCTCCAGACACTGCATTAATTTTTGACACGGAATTGATGGGTATTGATGGTATTGCCAAAGATGAATTATAAGTATATGATATAGTTGTGTTGTCTATTCTTTGTGTATCCGGGTAAGTCGGATATAGGCTTAGCCCGAATTGAAAATTTTTCTCTGCGTTTCCAGTAATCATGTCACTTTTACTTCCTTAGCTAAGTGCGGCAGTAATATTTATCATTCTTGCTTCTTTTTACTAAGATTATCGTCATTTTACCAAGAATTTTTAAAAATACAACAAGTGATTATATTATAACATTTTGAAAATAACACGTAACAAAACTGTCTAAAAAAGAATATAATATAGAATTAAAAAAAAAGTTAAATTAAAGAATATAAAAGCACAAGTGTAACCAAAACTAAATTAAATTAAATTAAAACAATACAATATAAAAACAAAAAATAAAAGAAAAATAAAAATCAAGTGATATATATATATATTATTTATATTAATTTTTCATTTTTTTTATTTCCTTCTATTCTTTTTCCTTGAAATAAGTTTTTTTTTTATAATATTTTTGTATTTTTTTTTTTACTTTACTCTATTAAATAAGTTAATTTAAACTAACTTAAAATAAAGCTAAAGCAGCAGCAGCAGCAGCACCTAAAGCAACGGAACCGTAAGTGTTAACAGCAGCACCTGCAGTTGAAACAGTTGTGGATTCAGTAGAGTTGTTGGAAGCAGCTTGGACAGCACATAAAGAAGCTAAAGCTAAAACGATGTTAGAGAATTGCATTTTTGAAGTATTTGAATTAATTAAAGTACTTGAATGAATAGTATTAGAGAAAAGAAGAAAGAAGAGAAGAAGAGAAAAGGAAAGAGAAAAAATCTGAAGGCGAAGAAGATTAATTCTCTGGAAAGTCAAGCGGGAAGATGACTTCTTATAACAAAAAATCCTTATCTTGTAGTGGGCGCGTTATTACTATTAACATCGTGTGCCGGTCTAGATTGCACTGCTACAAATTAGGTGGAAATTCGCACTGAATAGGTAAACCGACAGATCTTTCGTGCCATTTGGAATGAGCGCCATACCTGTATCAAATTGCCTCTGGCCAGTAATGGTGGTGTAAAAGGAAATACTTATTCTAAGAGATAAATCATATATAGATAAAAGATGGTATAGTGTGTAGTATCACTTAGTACCTAGTGTAAAATCCACAAACCACACATTGCTATACACAATGGTCTACATGGTTCCCATAATCCACAGTCTACTAAGCTTTGCTTCGCTATTACGGGTACTAATTAAGTCCTAAGTGGTTTAATTAACTAGTCGGAACAATAGATAAAATACCGAGTCTTCATTAAGATTAATTTGGTAATTGACGTGTAAAACACAATTATGTCTTCTGATAATTTTCGCGTTTCTGTGTGGCAAACGAAAATTTCAGCTCTTTTTTTGTAATTCCGGTTATTTTTAGTTATTTAGTGACTAGTAGAAATAACACCTTGTCAGTTTCGGGTAATCTCACAGTGACGTTAATAATCTTGGTATATTTGTATTTCAAATTCAATATCCGGTTACTTGGATTATTTAAATCCCTTTAAAATATAACATACAATGCATGTTAGCATGTCAGCATGTCAGCATATTATCATGTTGTGATATAGCTATAATATATTATACACTTAGTTTTCTACACTTACAATTGGGATCTAGTTTACGTAACTGCGCCACATTCTACATCTTGTAAATTTTTATTAGGCTATTCTTGTTTTGTGGTAAATACTGCGCCACTAACAATGACTCAATCGCTGCGCACTACATTTTTCAATTCCATTTTTTGTACTTTATTTTTTATTTTTTCAGTCATCAATTTCAGAATCAGTAATTAGAAATAGAATTATACTATTATTACTATAATAATAACAGTGGTGATATAATTGTTATTAATAAGATGGCAGAAGAAATTGCTAGAAATGCCCATTTGGCTTCAACGATACTTAAAACATTATCAAATGAACAGAGATCTATAGCATTAGAAAAAATTCATGATGGCTTGTTAAAAAGTAAATCAGAAATTTTAAGTGCTAATAAAATTGATTTGGATTCAGCAACTAAAAATAATTTGTCAAGTTCTTTAATTAACCGTTTAGATTTATCTAAAAATGGTAAATTCGATTCAATGTTAAGTGGAATTCTTGATGTGTCGAAATTAGATGACCCATTAAATAAAATCACGCTAGCAACACAATTGGATGATAACTTAAATCTATACAGATTAACTTGTCCTGTAGGAGTATTATTAATTATTTTTGAAAGTAGACCTGAAGTTATTGCCAATATCACTTCATTGGCTATTAAATCTGGTAATGCTGCAATTTTAAAGGGTGGTAAGGAAAGTTTAAATACTTTTCAAGAAATGTCTAAAATTATTAATAGTATCTTAGTTAATGAAACAGATATTCCGGATAATAGTATTCAATTAATTAGTTCAAGAAGCGAGGTCTCGGATTTATTAGTTCAAGATAAATATATTGATTTGGTTATACCAAGAGGTTCAAATGAATTAGTTAAAAATATTAAAGAAAATACCAAAATCCCTGTTTTAGGTCATGCTGATGGAATTTGCTCAATTTATTTAGATAAAGATATGGAATTAGAAAAAGCTAAAAAAATCATAATAGATTCAAAAACAAATTATTCAGCCGGTTGTAATTCTGTTGAAACTTTATTAGTTAATGAAAGCTTAATTGGTAGCTCAGATTTAAATAAAATATTACAATCGTTATTCGATGCCAAAGTAACCTGTCATATTGAAAATGATTTATTAGAAAAACTAGACTCAAAATTCATTGAGTCGAATAAAGATCATATTAAATTAGCAACAGAGTCCGATTTTAGCAAAGAATTTTTATCTTTCGATATTGCAATT
The DNA here is from genome assembly GCA_019155655.1 of Kregervanrija delftensis. Taxonomy (NCBI): domain Eukaryota; kingdom Fungi; phylum Ascomycota; class Pichiomycetes; order Pichiales; family Pichiaceae; genus Kregervanrija; species Kregervanrija delftensis. The sequence continues at coordinate 1,510,388 of JAFMZF010000001.1, read as the reverse complement.
AAGTCAATTAAAGATGTTAACGATGCAATCTTGCATATAAATTCTCATTCTTCGAAACATACCGATGCAATTATAACAGAAAATGAAGATACAGCAAACAGGTTCTTAAAAGGTATTGATTCTTCGGGAGTTTATTGGAATTGCTCAACCAGATTCGCTGATGGTTTCAGATATGGTTTTGGCACAGAAGTTGGAATTTCAACGAATAAAATTCATAGTAGAGGTCCAGTTGGTTTAGAAGGCTTGGTTTGTTATTATTATCAATTAAGAGGTGATGGTCAAATTGTCGGCGATTATTTAGGTGGTGGTGGTACTAGAGTTTTCAAACATAAACCTTTAGATATTAAACATTTAAAATTATAATTATAACTTTTTGATGTATTAAGCCAGCATCATCGTGTATTTACTTTATGATTTTTAAAAATAATTAATTGTAGAAACCTCTCTAAAATAGTAGAGTTTATAGGATCCAAAACTTAATTGAAATAAATAATTTTATCACTACTGATTTAACCAAATCCTATATCGTAAACAATAACACAAACTGCTATCGCGAAGGCCTAATAAAATTCTCCCCAAATTTGAATTAATCGCACAAAAATAAAAAGGCAAGTTTAAAATTTTTGAAATGTACGTTTTTCCTATCTCTTGTTTTTGAATAAGAATTTAATAAAATCATTTTAACAATAGCAAACAAACCACAAAAACATGGATGAAAATTATGATGTTATTGTGCTAGGTACAGGCTTAACTGAATGTATTTTGTCAGGTTTATTATCAATTGAAGGTAAGAAAGTCTTACATATCGATCGCCAAGATTATTACGGTGGTGAGAGTGCTTCACTTAATTTATCACAACTCTATAAAAAATTCAAACCAAGTAAAGAATATCAGGGTCAATTTGGTAAAGATCGTGACTGGTGTGTTGATTTAATTCCAAAATTTCTAATGTCAAATGGTGAGTTAACAAATATTTTAGTTCACACAGATGTTACAAGATATATGGAATTTAAGCAAATTAATGGTTCTTTCGTTTATAGAAGTGGTAGAATTGCAAAGGTTCCTGCAACCCAAATGGAAGCAATCTCTTCTCCTTTAATGGGATTTTTTGAAAAAAGAAGAATGAAAAACTTTCTAGAATTTATTGTTAATTATAAAGAAGACGAAATTTCAACTCATCATAATTTTGATTTAGATAAAAATACAATGGATGAGATCTATACTAAATATGGTTTAGAGAGAGGTACGAAAGATTTTATTGGTCATGCTATGGCTTTACATCCAAATGATAATTATTTATCTGAGCCTGCAAGAGATACCTATGATAGAATTATTTTATATGTTACATCAGTGGCAAGATATGGTAAATCACCTTACATTTATCCTTTATATGGTTTAGGTGAATTACCACAAGGTTTTGCAAGATTATCTGCAATTTATGGTGGAACTTTCATGTTAGATACTCCAATTGATGAAATATTTTATGACGATAATGGTAAGTTTACTGGTGTTAAAACAAAGGAAGGTATTGCAAAGGCCCCAATTGTAATTTCTGATCCAACATATTTTCCTGAAAAGGTTAAAGCAACAGGTCAAAAAGTTATTAGAGCTATGTGTATTTTGGACCATCCAGTAGGTAATACAAGTGATTCTGATTCAGCACAAATTATTATCCCTCAAAATCAAGTTGGTCGTAAAAATGATATTTATATAGCAGTCTTATCCAGTGCTCATAATGTTTGTTCAAAAGGTTATTATGTTGCCATCATATCAACAATTATTGAAACTGATAAACCACATTTAGAATTAGAACCTGCTTTTAAAATTGTCGGTCAAACCAAGGATGTTTTAATGGGTATTGCCGAATTGTATGAACCTCTTGAAGATGGTACTAAAGACAATTTTTTTATTTCTAGATCTTATGATCCTTCATCGCATTTTGAATCAACAACAGATGATGTTAAAGATATTTATAAGAGAGTTACAGGTCATGATTTAGTCTTGAAACAAAGAAAAACCGCTGAAGAAGAAGCTGAATTGGCTGGCTTAAGTTAATTTAATGCTAATGATTTTATTTGGTTTGGATAATTAATTTAAATTAACAGATTATTTTTTTAGTATTATTTTTTGTTTAGCTAATTTTGAAAAGAAAAATAATGACAATTAAAATACAATTCGAGTAACAATATTTGCATTAATTATTGCTCACAAATATTTTGGATATTCTTTAAGATACCTTATACATTTTTTATTGTTAAAATCTCGTCAGTTTACGGACTTTTATTTTGCCTATCAAATCTTACGTTAATAAGATGATCGGAAAACAAATTTATGTAATTTTGCATGGTTCTATTGGAGGATTTTATGCAAATTGTTATTTCTTCACCAATTAGATCACAAATTGAAAACTTAGTTCTTTAGATTAACTGAAATATAGCCAATTTTTAGATGTTTAACTTGAAAGTAATAGTAATTATACTTATAAAATCACATTGATAATCCTCACCCGAAAACAATAATTACCTAAGCCGTTAGAAAGATAGTCTACCTCTCCGAGAAAAAACCACCGCTTTTTGTTTCATTCATTATGTTAAAAACTTTATAATAATTAATAATTAGCAATGGCGCAAACGATATGTACAGTTCCTCCAGAAACATTACAATCCATTCGTAAGTTTCGTTTAACTCCGTTGAACTCTAAAGCAACTACTATCCCAACAAATATTTATAAAATTGATCCTAAGACAACAACACTTGTTCTGGATGAATCATTAACATTGGACAGTTTAGAAGAATTAGGTGGTGAATTACCTGACAATTCACCTAGATTTATATTGATGAATTATGGATATACAAGTTTAAAAGAGGATCGTTTTATTAGTCCTTTAGTTGGTTTGTATTGGAGGCCAGAAACCGCAAGAGGTGAACTAAAGATGTTATATGCTGGTGCTGTTGAATTGTTTAGAATGGATGCAGGTTGTAATATGTGGTTGGAATGTACCGATGAAGAAGATATTCCCGATCTTAAAAATGAGATTGAAAAGTAGTTCTATTTTTATGTTTATCTTTATGTTTATGATGTTGACAGTTTATTTTGAATGTTAAATTCATCTACATTGTTTATTTATTACTTTAGTTTTCGAAGTGTTAATTTAATTAGAACACAGTATTAAACGGGATTGTAAATTTTAAAAGGGATAAGGATATAAGAATAAAAAATAATATGGAAAACAAAAGCAAAAAAAAAGAACGGAGTAAAGAAACAGAATTGAAATTAGAAGTGAAAAAGGGAACGAAAAAAAGAAAGAAAGAAAGAAAAGAAAGAAAGAAAGAAAGAAAGAAAGAAAGAAAGAAAGAAAGAAAGAAAGAAAGAAAGAAAGAAAGAAAGAAAGAAAGAAAGAAATTTTTAAATAAGGAAAGTTTATTGATTAGAAGACATCCTTAATCTTTTTGAACGTTTGTTTTTATATATTCTAACGACATTATGGTAATAAAGTTCCAGCCATGAAACTGAAAATAGTTTCCAGTATGCTTTTCTATACCATTTCATCATGGAATTTGTTTTTCGAAATGCTTCATGATCGAGATCATTTAAGTCTGAAGGATTAAATGGTGGAGGCTGTCTATCAATAATTTCTTTTATTTTCGGATTTATTTGTGAAAGGTCAGGTAAAGGTGGACAATCTAAAGATTCTGAAATATTTTCTTGCTTATATTGTCGCATAATTCGGTCGTTATAAGCTGACACAAGGAAATTTTGTTGTGCTTGTTCAATCATTGTTCTATCAACGTTGTATGGATTATCGACATTGGGTCTATTGTTTGATTCGTTTGTACCCCCTTGTTCAACATTTAATGAATATTCACCTAAACGAGTATACTCTAGTGTTGCCAATAAAGTTTGAGCCTCAAATCTTGTTAGTGATAAAATTAAAAAGAATGCAAGTGGATCTGTTTCAATACCAAATATATCATCCAATTCTTGATCTCCGGAATTTAATTCTCTTACTGTTGTTTCTTCTTGTTGTTGAGGTTCCTCTTGAACTTCTCTCAAGTAGAAATCACGTTTACACGTTGGACAACAGCCCCTTCTTTGGGTTAACCATGGGTCGATACAGACTGCATGGAAAACGTGACCACAAATTAAACCTCTGACTTCTTCATTATTTTCTAATTCATCTAAACAAATTGCACAGATTCCAGAACTGAAATGTTTTTCACTTTCTGATTCTAAATCTTTAGAAGGGTTTGAAGTGCTCGTAACGGTACACTGAACTTTTTTATCAATAATGGGGATATCCGTAATATCACAATGTTCAGCCAGCTCAATCTCTTCATAGTTTTGATTTAGCTTAGGTTGATAAGAAGACATTTCTTGAATATCATTACTTTCATTACTTTTATTATGCTCATTATTATGATCTTGCTCGTTTAATTGATTTTCAAATGTTTCTTTATAGCCTAATCTATCCTTATTCATATTCTGGATCTCTTCTTTGCCACCATTTAACCATTGTTTGTAAGTTTTCAAAGGAAATAGTTCCTTAAGTTCAGCATCAGTAAGAACTTCTTTTCGATTTGCTCTTCTTCTTTCATTTCCTCCTGAATTTTCAAACATTTCATAATTCCGCCCTTGATAAATAACATAAGGCTGAGCAGCTGATCTTGCAGCCATAGACGGATCAAAAAAATATGAGTTTCTAACTGTGGGTCTGAATATTGGATCAAATATACCATAGTGTGCCCTAACTGAGTACTTAAATGAAAAATAAGATAAAATAAAAACAAGAATCACACCAAATGCAATGACAAATGAAAAGATAACAGTTGTTGCTAAACTACCGAAAGCGTAGTTTGTTGTTTCCATTGGGGCTTGACTATTCATTTTAGATGTTAACTATATTGTATCTCTCTGTAGGATAGTAAAATAGAGGTGTTGTTAAAACAGCAATAATTTTAAATTCTGGAATGCTGTTCACCAATTTAATTTCTAACATGTAAAAGCACGATAAGACAGATCTCGAATGAGGAAATTTTATGAATTGCGCCGTTTCTGCCTCACTAAAGAATTCGTTGATTAGTTTTGCTTGTGTCTGTCTACCCAGACCAGCAACAATTATAGTTTCTATTAGATTAAGACAATAATCACATAAATCTAGACTAAAAAATTAATTCGGTAAATAATTGTACAGCTCTCGAAACATTATTTGAATAGCAATATACTGTTGTATATAAAACTATGAAATAAGAGGTGTATAATAGTTTACAAGATTTAAAAAATTATCCAAATAAGCACAAGATTGATCTATACTTACGTTTAACTAGCTACTATTAAATATTTAACTCAATCACGAATAATAATATACAGTGATTTAAAGTCCTCTACAAAACAAATAAGTCGTTACACGACAGCTGTTAAGTTATATTATATTATATTATAGTATAGTATAGTATCTTATTATCTTATATATCTTTTCTTATCTTACCTTTAATGTAAATTTGTAAATTACTTTGCTTTGATGTTCAGTTTACTAATTAAAAAGCAAATATTTTGCCACCAAATAAAATTTGTAGTCGTATGTAAAATAATTACATTAATCTATAAAAATCTACAATATATGAATGTATGGGAAAAGAGTACTAATAGTAGAAACAAAATAATTAATTTGAAATTGAAGTCTAGGTGAGATTAGCATTTTAATTATTTAGCATTGGTCTCTATATTTACTGTAATAGCGGTTATTTCTGAGAACATATAGATTTTAAGTTTTTAATCCCTTGTAAAGAAAGGAAAACGACATTTGCGCATAGTAAAAAAAACTTCCCGATTTTTCAGGATCACTCATTTTCAGCACCTCAATAATTGCCTCTACAATCACAGATTACATTATTAATGCCGCCAAAATCAATAAAAAACCTTCCTATCATTGTCAAATGCAAAAGACAAGCACAGACAGTGTTTTTGACATTATTACCTAAAGATGATATGGTTAAACTTAAAACTCAATTGGTCGATATTCTAAATCAAACAGGTGGATTAGTATTGAATAATCAACCAATTACGCTCGATGAGGAACAAGATGACTTAGCTATACCAAAACCCACATCATCTGGAATAACAGATAGTGATTCAGACAATGAATCAGAAACTGGAGATTCTGCTAATGATACAAAGGAAACAATACCATCCGGAAATCCTTCAAATAAAGGTGTGATTGTGGATATTGATGACATCACAATAGGGAAGTTCGTTGATTCAAATGATATTTATGCTTCATCCATAGATGTTCTAGATATCGAAGACACGTATAAGATTGAGAAAATTGGCTGGAAAGATTTCGAGGTATTGGCATTCAAATACAACGATGAAGACTTTAAAATATTCAAACCGGAGTTTGACTAAATTTACAATAAGAGCTATATGTAATAATTAATAAAAACTCATAAAATTAGAAAAGTGTAAATAAAAAAATAGAAAACTGCAAAGCAGAGTTTTTATTATTAAAAATTATAAAACAATATAAAATATAACAAAACCACAAAACTTAATTAACTAAAGCAGAAGCAGTAGCAGATTCGTATTTCCAGGTTGGTGGTAAAACAGAAACGGTTCTGTAGTATCTAGCCAATCTGTGGATTCTAGATTCAATCAAAATTAATCTGAATTTAGAGTCCTTATCCTTTCTGTTTCTTTCTAAATGCTTTCTGACAGCGACAGCTTTCTTAATTAAGAAGTATAAATCTTCTGGTAATTCTGGAGCTAAACCATTAGACTTCAAGATTCTCATAATCTTGTTACCAGTGATGATCTTAGCTTGGTTAACACCGTGAGCATCTCTTAATAAGACACCAATTTGAGATGGAGTCATACCTTTTCTAGCATACTTGACGATTTGTTCAACAACAGATTCGGAAGAAACTTTGAACCAAGATGGAACGTTTCTTGAATATGGAATTGCGGAGGATGACATACCCTTACCCTGTAATAAAAAAAAATAAAAAGGTTAGTATGGTGAAAATAAAAAATGTACTTTACCAAATACTATAAACTGGTTCCGTTCAGCGTATATTGAAATCTGTATCTATGATTTGAAATCAGTTACAGGAAGAAGAAGTAAACTCGCTGGATCATTCTTAATACCATTACTAAAAATGACTGAAGATTATATCAATTCTTCCATTAAAACTATCATAGACAGAAATCTACCAAATCGGCCCAAGTTTCGTTCGTATTTCGTCATTTGTTTAATTTATGTAAAATATACACACACTGCTGTGCATTCTACCCATTTTGAAATGTATTAATTAATGTAAAACTGTTGTACCAAGAGGCTTTGACAATAGACAAAAGAAAAAAGATGGGTGAAAATAATGTCGAAGAGTGAAAAAAATTTTGAACAGAAGAGAAAAAAAATGTTAGCGAGTTTAAAAAAAAAACTACACACGTGGAAAAAGAAAGGGCTTTAAACCCTCTCAAAATTTCCCGTTTTGTTTTCTAAATTCAACATGAATTGAATTGAATTTCTATTAAAGTAACGCTACAATTCGCAAAATTAAAACTAGGACAGTATATATATCATTCACTAGGCAATATTAAAAAGAATAAAACAAAAAATTTAAAAATTACAATATATTAGAAATGGGTACTTTATATCCAATCTATCTAAAAAAAAAAGGTTAAATTGCAATCCTTTAGTATGGTGTTATTTTTATATTTCGACAGTTCTTTAACAGTCAGTTAAATTGTATTGCAAGTTGTATTATGTGTTAAGTCACTATTAACAAATGATGTGTGTCTTAATTATTTCAATGAATATGAATATTTGATTTTGTTTAGGTTTTATTTTGTTTTTTAAGTTTTTTGTTCTTTGCAGGACTTTTTTAATAATAATAAAAATAAAAAATCAATAGAGTTGATTCATAACCAGACATGACACATTAACCAAAACAACCAGGAAAATTAAAAAAGCAAAAGATAGAAACATATTATGACGATATTGTAACATCCAAACGAAATAAAATAATATTAAGAAAAGTAATAAAATAGAAACAAAAGAAAATGATAAATACAACAACAGTCTAAAAAAGTAAGGCAAACTCAATAAGTTAATATAAAAAGTTGACTTAGTTTAATTTAAACTCTTTGCCAACCCTCCTCTTCATCTAAAGATAATTTTTGAGTAGCTTTTGCAAGTCTTGCACCGTCATCTTCTTTTGGAGCAGAAGTTTCTTTTTGTTCTTCTTCATGATCTTCCTCGTCATCATCTTGTAAAACATGGAAAGCAGATTTTTTTGGAGCATCAGATGATTTTGTCTTCTTTTCTTCAACTGGTTGTTGCTTAGATTTCTTTGTCTTTTTAGAGTCTAAAGCAGATCCTCTTAAATGAGACCAGTCCAAATTCTCTTCATCTTTAGGCTTTGGGGTTCTATTTTCTCTTGGTTTGTCGAAGTGTCTTTTTTCAAATTTCTTAACAGGAACACTCTCTTGTGTATCTCTTGCAGAGCCCCAATCAAAAGTATCTTTTATTGGTTGTCTTGGTGATTTATCGCTTCTAAATCCTCTGCCACCTCTTGGAGTAGCAGTTTCATGAGTTTGTCTTGCAGAACTCCAATCAAAATCGTCATTTCTTGGTTCCCTTGGTGGTCTATCACCTCTTTGTGGTCTGTCAGTTTTTGGAGCAGTTTGTTGATCATCCCTAGCAGAACCCCAATCAAAATCTTCCTCTCTTGTTTCTCTTCTTGGTGGTCTGTCACCTCTTGGAGGTCTGTCCGCTCTTGGAGCAGCAGTTTCTTGGTCATTTCTGGCAGAACCCCAGTCAAAATCTTCTTCTCTTCTTGGTGGTCTATCGCCTCTATCGCCTCTATCGCCTCTATCACCTCTTGGAGGTCTATCTGATCTTGGAGCAGCAGTTTCTTGGTCATTTCTGGCAGAACCCCAGTCAAAGTCTTCTTCTCTTCTTGGTGGTCTATCACCTCTGTCTCCTCTAGCGCCTCCTCTATCGCCCCTTGGAGCGCTCATATCCTGACCATCTCTAGCAGAACCCCAGTCAAAGTCTTCATTTCGTGGTTCTCTTCTTTGTCCTCTTAATGGAGCATCTCTGTTATCTCTTGCTGAACCCCAGTCAAAATCATCCCTTTGTCTTCTACCATGGTTGGCATTTTTTGAAGGTGCAGCAACGGAAACGTAAACTTGTTTGGATCCCATTAATTTATTATTTAATTCTAAAGCTTGAACCAATGTATCCCTATTTTCAAATGTAATAAAAGCAAAACCCTTTAATTCTCCAGTGTTCATATCTTTTGGAGCATGAAAATTGGTAATGTCATAATCTGGATCAGTTAATTTTAAACCTTCAATAAAGAAATCTTGTAAATCATCTTCTGTGGCTTCATCAGGAAAAGATGTGATTCTTGCAACATATGGTGGTTCATCTGGAACTGAGAATCCTCTCTTTTCGGTAATTGGAATTTCAACGTTAACACCTGTGGAATTGCTAGCAAGGGTTAAATCGTTTGGGTCAAAGTCGTCAGCCCATGAGTCACCACCGAAAGTGTCATCCGCTAAGAATGCGGACAAGTCCATCTTGATTTGTTTAGGAGGCATATTGTATGTATTTCTTAAGTTATAGAGTGTATATGGATACTATCGATACAGTTAACAAAGGAAAAGATATTATATTAATTAAAGCTATATAATGTTACTTATGGTAATTTTTCGCCTGAAAAATTTTCACCCTTATTTAATTTATATTCTACATTAATCGGCGTTTTCATACAAAGATAAATTATTTGTATATATTAATTGGCCAATTTAAATACTTCACGCCAAAGATAAGATTTCACATCATTATGGAGTTCAACCAAATCAGAATGTTGCAAAAAACTTATATGCTTGCATCTACAGTGTGGGCATGTTAGTTAATTGTGGAACTTGTACATTGTTCAACTTTACGCGACATGTTTTTGAACCGAATTGTTTTAATCTTTTCCATTCCTGTATGATCTAAGTATATAATAGTAATAGTAGATTGAAATGTATTGCATACCTACGAAAAATACATGAATACCCATCAGTTATTAAATATTCATACCTGTTACCCGATTAATGAACTCATTATCCCATTGCAACCAACTCTCTCTTAAGTCTCAAAATAGCAACCCGCACTTTATAATTTCAAGTGGTCTGCATCCTGCCTTGAAGTTGCAATTTCAGATCACCTTAACGATTGTTATATTTCCAAACTGCTTCGATCATATAATATTAAACTTTCTTAGTTTTTTTTTTCAATTTCTATTGATTTTTTTAAAACATTGGTGTTGCTATAATAATTTCTTATTTTATTACACCCCTTTTTCCAATTATCGGTGTTCTTAAAAATACAGAATTATTTATTTATTTGATTATTCAATCTTTTTAATTCAATTGGTTTCCATCAATAAACTCATATATACAAGATCAATATGTTTAGTTGTGAACTAGTATTGATAACCAAATTATTATTGGGAGGTTTTATAATCCATTGTCTTTTCAAATTTATAATATATCTTTGGTTAGGAGTTTCATTTAGTTATATAAATATTTTTACTTTCAAAGCTTACGGTATTTCCTACGAAACTGATGAGACTTCTGTAACGATTGATAAAATTGGATTTAAATTTTCAATATTCAATAGATCTAAGAAAAATATTACTTTGAAAGTATACAATCTTACAGTTGACTTAATTGATTACAAATTAAAATGCCAAATGAAATCCGAAAAAGTTGAATTTGTAGACGATAAAGAGACTAAAGATAGACTAAAACTTTATAAATTTGATCCGGATGAACCAGTTGAAATATACCCCAAAAATAAAAGATTACAGAGACTTTTGAAGACTGCATTACCATCATCCCCAATTTCTTATCTTAAAATCTCAAAAGTTAAGATTCTTTGTACCAAAGATATGCACATATTAATAGCTAACATTCAAGCAAAAACTGATATAAACACTTCTAAAACAAGGAAACCAATTGTCGGCAATCATTCTAAAGAAGCTGAATCTAATTTCTGGTTTTCAAATTTAGTATTTGAAAATGCCGTTCTCTGTGATTCCACAACAAATCAGGTCTTATCGACTTTTTTTGAAACTGGTAATATATCCGTTGGTTTTGAAATTAATATACGTAAAGGGCTTATTAATAAATTTGATCCTTATCTGCGTCTTAAAGGTACAGATTTTTCAATGCTTTACCTTTTGAAATTAATAGCATCTTTCAAAATTGATTATTTATGTCATCCCAATGGAACAGAATCTGACAACCCCAAAATCACAAAAAAACAGATGTATCGTTATGGCTTTATTTTTAGGATTTTAAATTGTGTCAACATTTCTGTCCAATTCTTTAAAATTTCTGAAATTCCTTTTGTTTCAAAAGAAAAACTTCTTGATTTTGTAATGCAAGGAAAGGAAAACTACGATGATATTTTATTCTCAAGTGTTGAATTAGATTCTTTTAATTTTAATGTTCAAAAAATGATGCCTAATCAAGTTGGTTTTAATTTAAAATATGTTAACGGGTCTTTTCCAGTGAAATGGCTATTATCGTTTACAGGATTAAAGTGTCGTTTGGATTTTAGTACAATTAATAATTACACAGGTAAAAATAAGATATTTGAGATTATTGTAATACCTAACCTTCTTCTTAATGTTGAATCTACCATGTTTATCAACCTTTTAAGGGTAGTTTTTAATCATGATGATTTTGCTTTTAGTCAAAGACAATCTGTGTTTGATTTTCAATGTTCGGTTACGAATTTAACTATAGATATTAGTGCTGAACAATTGGGTATTTTTATTACCAAATTGAAAGATATTTCCAACTCTCTTAAGAAAACATCAAAACCGGATCACCCAAAGGAAAAATGGACTATTATTAATAGACTTAAAATTTTACGAAGAAAGTACACACATTTTTTTTTTGACACTTTTCCAAAATGGTCTTTTAAGGTTCTACTAGAAAAGCCAACCTTTATTATCAAGTCTGAAAATGAGCGAATCAACTCCGATAAAAATGATATGCACCTGGTTATTTTATCTCCATCTTTGATAAATGCCGAATTAAATATAAGAACAACACAAAAAATAGTTAATTTTGATACTCGTTTTGATATACCAAATTTTTCGTTAACTTATCAGAGAAATAATATGAATAATACTCAAAACTTTGCCACGTTAAGAGACGGACAATATAAAACGAGTTTCAGTTTGAAAAAATCGAGTAATTTTGATTCATATTTAAACCTGAGCTTTTTAGAAGTTGATTTATCAAATATCCTTACTTTGAATGGTTTGAATGTTATTATTACAAATTTCTTGCGATTTGTTTGCAGTCAACAGGGGAAACATCCTTCATATGAAGAAAATTTAAGTGAAAAAGAAGCTGAAAGTGTAAATAATAATAGGGTTCAGTCTTTATTTAGGGAGTTACCTAGATGGTTCAGAAGATTTAGTTTTGAAATGGGTAATATTCGGATTAAAATAGGTGCTAAGCCCATATTTATGCCATCTAATATAGTTGTGGATGAGTCAGTTTTTAATGAAGCAGCACATGATACAATTAAAGGAAATACACCTTCAGTTTTAATTTTTTCTGTTTCTAGGATTGATGCAATTCTAAAAAATAATGATCCAGCCATTGTTTATGATGATTCGAATTCAAGTAATACGAGTGAAAACTCAAGAAATCCAGAAGATTATTTTTGGATGTGTACTAACAAGATAGAAGGTGTTAGGATCATATCGGAAACAGATACACCAACCGGAAAGATTATTAAAGAGAAAATTTTGAATTTACCAATTGCTGATACAAATTTATATGCAACCAAGGAAGAGAAGCTTGAATTTAATTCTTTTATTGATACTATGAGTATTTCCTACAGTATCACTTCGCATTTCACAATATTTTCATCATTGTATCTTTTACGTAATACCTTGGGAATGGCATTAAACTCTCATAATAATGAAGTCAAAAAATCAAAGAGTAAAAGAAAGGGAGATATATTTGAGCTATTTTGTTTCAAACTATTCTTAAAGGAACTACAGATTAAACTATTATTAGCGACGGACTTTCATTTAAGGATAGATGTTTTTGGTAGTAGACTTATTGGAATAAAAAACCCAATTTATATTGAACAAAAATTTATTAGAATGGCCGTTAAAAAAACACAAAGTAGTGAATACTATCATAAGTTGATGGCATTTGAGAATATGGAAGGGCTAATATTTTTGCCAACTATTTCAGATGGTCCAAGAGTATCTTTTAATAATTCTAATATAAAGATATCCATTCCATCAGATTTTGTGGTTCATAATTTATTTGACGCAATAAAACTTTCATTTAAACTTACGAAGCAAATGATGCATAATTTGAAGACAAATAACCCGGTTGAACGTTTGAGTGTTAAATTGAAGAAGCCAATAAAGCTACCAGATATGAAGTTTAAGTCCGAGTCGCTTTCCTTTGCATTTGAGGATGATCCGTTTGAAGCTGAATTAGGTATGATTTACCAACTAGGAAGAATCGAACAAGAATCTCGTTTAGCTAAAATGACAGAATTTAAGAAGTATGTAAATAATATCAAGAAGTATAATGATAGTGACGAAATTGTTGAATGCCTTCACTCCCATGATGAATATGAACAATGCAAGCTTAAAAAGATGAAAGTCAAAGATTTACTTGATGAGATATATAACTTACCAGTCAGTGCCGTTGATCATCATAGACTAGTGGGTGATTGTGCCAGGAAATTACATAAGGTCAGGAACAACATCTCCAAATCCTGGATTTATCTTGTCAATGAATTTAAAACCAAAAGAAGAAAGACCGTGGAAATTAATGCTGAATTCTTGACTGGTTCTTTAAGTTCTAAACTTCCAGTTTCCAAAAAGTTCAATTTGAAACTGTTTGATTTTAATGAGAATCCTCCTTTAATGGTAATTCTTTTTACTAATTTTGTATTATCCATAGTACAGCCTAAATTTGTGAGGGATTCAAATGATTTTAAGTCGTTTATTCACAGGGTTGGTAAAGGTATTCCCTATGAAACAACATATTCTATTCTAATTCCCATGCATTTGACGCTAAAGGCATCTGATGCTCGTGTCCATTTGCGTGATTACCCGTTACCTTTAATTTACATACCATGTCCAGATGAGTCTGGAGCAAATGACACTTTTGTTATGGAAGGTGACGTTATTGTTATTGAACCAATGGCAAGTTCCGAAAAAGAATACTGGTATAAATACATTCCAATGTTTTCTGGGTTGCAAAAGGGAGTTAACGATAAATATTTGTCATGGGCTGTTGCTACCACAATTTGTACTGTTAAAACACTTTATGAGATGGATCTTTCTATCGATACTGATAAATCAACAATGGTCACTTGGTCAAAATGTTATAGTCCAATTCTTAGACAGCTGACAATTTGTTTTGATTCATTTAGTAAACTCACCAGAGATCCAAGTAAAAAGTTAGGCGTCTGGGATAAAATGAGAAACATTCTGCATGGTTATTTGAAAATCAAGTGGATAAACCCTGTAAGTGAAGTTCAGCTGAATGTTCCTAATGCTATGGATCCGTATAAACTTATGACTAGTAATTCTGGTTTCAGTTTGGTTTTCAAAAATGATATTGTTTGGTCTATCAATGATCCGGAAAGGGAATTTGAAAGAGATTATTTTATTTTCAGAGCTAAATCTGTTTGGTTCGTAATCCCTAATTTTCTTTCAACTCCTTTGCCTTGTTGGTGCTCAAATAAGCTGATTTTTTTGGCTTCCAAACCTGATGATGTCCTGGTCTCCTCGATGTTTGGTTACTATATTAACCCTGAATATTATTATGATCCTGATTCAGAAATGGCGAATATTTTGGAAGTAACGGAAGAGCACCGTTTCAAGATTACTAACATAGAATTGACAGGTGATGTTGAAATCAAATTATCTATGTTATTTGAAAGGAAATTACCCGATGGTACTAGGACCTCAAAATTTAAGCCACACTATGAAAACAAATTGTGTAATCCTGATTTTGTTGAAGACTTGGAAAATTTTGATTCATATAAGGGTTTTAGATCACAATTCATTCATATGGCGTTTACTCTGACAACTAAAAATTCTTCCCGTAACTCGTTACGTTTAACTCCTAGATCTGTTAAGCATTTCAGGAAGTGGTTTAAAAGATTTAGTGGTGGTGTTTCTCCACCAATAAAAAATGGCCCATTATGGGATGAGCATGCTGAATCCGTTAAATTCGGTAGTCATTTGTTTACTTTCAAATTTTTATTTTTGGTTCAACCTTTATATATTTTTCACGGTTACCGAATTGATTTAAGCAATCCCAACAACAACTCCTTGGTTGGTTTAAAAGCAAAAATATCCAAATTCACCTGTGATTTGCATGAAAGAAAAGAGCCTATGGTCAAACATGTTGAATTCTTGGACAAAGAATATGATATTCTAAAAATGAAGTTTAATTTGGGTGTCATTGAATTACAAGATATTGAGATCCGAACAATTGGCCTAACATTTAGTCAAGTTGAGGATGGTTCCGTTCCGATGCAGAATTTTCAGATCTTTGATAATGATGATAATTGGATTGATCATGATGATTACGAAGAAGTTGATATGCCATCAATTGAAGATTATAATATCGAGGGTCAAATTCTTCCCTTGTTATGTGCGAATTATTTCAAATATTGTATGGATCCAGATGTTAGGAAAAGTACATTTGGCAATGAAAATTCCCATGAGTGTTGCATTGATATTAATGATATTCCAAAGACAAACTTTAATAATTCTATTTCTGTGGATGGTTTAAGGTTTAAATGGTACTGTGACGTTAGAAATATAATTTTTGAGTATGTTGGTGAATTGGAATTTAGAGACGCTTATGTTTATAGTGCATCATACACCGCTCGAAGAATTATTGAAAGAAGATTGGATGATTATAAAGATTTACCAGTTTCCTCAGGTTCTGCCGTTCCAAAATTAAATCAGGATAAAAACATCACTAAAGAGAATTTCGAAGATGCTATGAGAAATATTCAAGAAAGTTTTACTCACTTAGTTCCTGTGGATCATATGATTATCAAATTCTCCGACCTACAAATTCAATTGATGAACTCTATGAAATCAAACGAGTTGTTTTTATTACATTCATCGCGTAATGAAATTGAAATAGTGACTATTAAAGATGAAAATTGGAGCAAAACGGTCAATGCTAAAGCTTTATATTCTCGTTTTGGAACTATTTTCGAATCTGCCGATTTAGTGATGTTAACCCGGGAAAACGGTGAGAAATTAAAAAACAAAGATATTAGTTATGGTAGTATTGGTAATTGGCCAGTTTTTATTGATTCATCTGATTTGGATCAAATCGGAGCCCATAACAAGATTTTTACTAATGTTGAAATTATCCTACTTTATGAAAAAGTTAAAAATGCACTTCATGACAATACAAGAAGAAATAAATTATTTGTAGGAGTTCCATCTTTTGAGACCACCATCAATTCTGAAACTTATAATGGTTTTCTATCATTAATTCAAGATTTGCTAATGTATTCGGCACCACAGAGACAAAAGTTTGCCGCAACAGCAAAAGCTTTCATGATGGCTAATGATAAAAATGATCTAGCTAGACTGTTTGATGATTTAGAAAGTACAGTTGATTCTATCCATACTTTGTTTTCCATTCAAGAATCTCTTGAAATTGTTAGATATTTATCAAACAAAGATTTGGAAATTGATTTATTTTTGCGTAAAAGAATTAGTCGGTTATTGACTGGTACATTTTTGTTAAGTAAAGCTATGTTAGTTAGTACCGTGGATAGTTCCAATATAGCAGATGATCATTGTGAAATGGAATGGTTGATTAAAGCCGAAGATTTCAAAATTGACATAGTCGATGAAGATAACAAATTTCTGAGTTTTGTTATTAACCAAGTGCAATTTACTCGTTTGGAACTTACCAATGGTACTACCCTTAACGAGGTTTCAATTAAGACTATCAATATTTTTAATCAAGATACGGATATTCTATTTCCAGAATTGTTGACAGAGTACAAGCAAACTAAGAAAGCATTTCTCCAATCATCCCATGAGACACGTAATTATGATGAAATGATTTTGTTGAAATGGGAATTGGGTTATCCAGTTGGAGGTCTACGTGATATGAAATTAGTTAGCATTGTATGCGCACCGATAAAGTTAAATCTTGAAGATAAAACTGGTAGGAAATTAATGAAATTTTTGTTTCCTAATGGGGATAATGCAGATAGTAATGGTGATGAATCTGATGATGAGATTTATGAATCTAGTGGCGATGAGAATGTGCTTTCGGAAACAGAACTTGAGTCTAATCGTTCATCTATTGATGGAACTCGTGCTAGCGTATCAAGTAAAATTACTAGTGAAAGTAAGAGATTAGTTCCAAATATTATAATTCATAAAGATCCCACTCACAAAGATTTGAGATTAAAATCAGATACAACAGACGACTCTTCGTCTATGCTTTTTAATTGGGATGATGACAAGGACTCTAAAATTTCCGACTTACCTAAAATAGATATGGAAGTCATGGCTGAAAGAGCCGAAAATTATTTCAATATTAGAGAATTCAATCTTAATAGTTTGACAATATGTATTTCATTTTTTGGTAAGGGAAAATTTAGAATTATCAACGTCAATGATTTGCTTTTAAATTTACCCCCTTTTACTGTAAAAAATAGGGTTTGGTCGTCTGTTGATTTCGTCAATGCAATTAAAAAGTTTGTTACTAAATCGTTGTTGAAACATTCAGGTCGGCTTTTGAAGAATAAGCTTTTTGTCCATAGAAAAAGGAAGCGGGTTAATAGAATTAAATCATAGGTTAAGGTTATTTTTCTTTTATATTACTACATGTATATATAGATTTTTTTGTATAAGTTTAGAAACTTTATTTAGTGTACAAATATTAGAGGGCAGTAGAATGCTAATTTTAATCAAAGGATACCTGAACGTGTCTTTTTTTAGAGTCCGGTTGCTCTGGAGAATTACTTGGACCATTTTTTCTCTTCTTTTCTTTCTTATTCCCAGTTTCACCATCGATATTATCAAGAGCTAGCTTATTAGAGTCAAAACCAGGAATCCCATTCATCGAACTTTTTTCGAAATTAAACAATTTTTTTAGATAATCTATCTCAAAAGGTTCAATATCTGGATCTATCATATCAGGATTTTCAGGCACTAACACAATATTCGACAATGTTTTGTCAGACGGTATCACATGTTTTCCCGGTAAATCGGAAATATGTGATTTGTATGACTTTCTTAGTTTAACACCCTTACTACCATCTGGATTCGTTCTAGTTAGAGACTGTGAAATATCTAACAAATCATATAATCGTATCACATCCGTACCAAAAGAAGGCTGTATTTGTTCATATTTTTTATCGTGGTCTATAAAATAGTAATTGGATGTTTCATTATTCATAACTTTGGAGGTTGGAATTTGTGATTGCTGTTGGTCATTGCCAGTCTTTGAAACTATCAAACCATTTGACATCGATGATCAATGTAAGGTAATTTAATTTTGTTGTGAGAATTAAATAAAATATTTCCTGCGACAGCATTTCGTTCTACTAAATTGCATACACATTCATGATCTATACGGCCCCATAATAAGATTCGCAATTCAACCGACGCGTCTACATATAAAAGGGTTGTTGGTTCGACCACGTGGTATATATGAGGGCTTATCTGTCACATATTTATTGTCGCGCTAGTGAGTTTCTGTCTCCGTGACTTTGAAAAATTATTTCAATACGTGCGAAGGAATTGGGAAAATTTTTGCTGACTGACTGGTTGGAATTTCTCACTAGTTTATCTTTCTACCTTTCTAATTTCCCTCTTGTATATTAAATATCAACTAGAGTTCTATAGACTACAACAGTAAGTGATATTTCAATTAAAATAAGTACAGCATTAACAGTTTCAATGGAAATATATGGATGCTGTTACTTTGAAGAATTAAGAAGCTTAATATCAAAAATAAATGAAAAACAGAAATATGTGTGACATTAGGCAACATATAAAGAATTAGCCAACAATCGTTATTTTCAATACATAATGTTAGAAATAAAGAAATAAATATAATACTATCCAAATTGATCCAAAACTGAAATATCATGTGTAAAATATTCACTGAAATTGACAGATAATTATATCAAAATATCAGATGGTAAAGTATTGTTATTTTACCATTGAAAATTTAATATTTTTAGGTGCACTCGAATTTATATTTTCTAAAAACACATTAAGATGGTTTTTTCTTTATTTTATCAATTTATCTCAACTTTGTTTTTGAGGCTTCTTATTACTTTCATTACTTATTTATATACCAATACTAACATTTTTTCTACTTTTTATCATTATAGATGGCTCCAAGATTAACTCCAAAGATCGTCAAGAAGCACTCAAAAGCTTTCAAGAGACATCACCATGATAGATACCACAGAGTTGGTGAAAGCTGGAGATTACAAAAGGGTATTGATTCTTGTGTCAGAAGAAGATTCAGAGGTACCATTTCTGCTCCAAAGATCGGTTACGGTTCCAACAAGAAGACCAAGTTTTTAAGACCAGATGGTAAGAAAGCTTTCTTAGTCAAGAACTTAAAGGATTTAGAAGTTTTATTATTACACAGTAAGACCTATGCTGCTGAAATTGCTCACGGTGTTTCCGCTAAGAACAGAATCACTCTTTTAACTAGAGCCAAGGCTATTGGTGTTAAGGTTACCAATCCAAAGGGTAGAGTTACTTTACAAGCTTAAATTAATAGTACTTTTAGTATATATAGTTGATTTTATTTAATCTTATTTTTCTTCACAATTATTATAAATTACTCTAATTAAGTTGTGCCATAGTATCTTTCCTGAAAAGGTTTTATAAGTAAATAATGTAAGAAAAAAATTTAACGACGTGTAGTGATTAAAAAATAATTTAACGGGCAATTAAAATGTCACTTTAGAAGTCCTTAAATCAACACACTTTGTAATTGATTAAATTTTACTTTTGAGATAACCATTGAATAGTCAAATAATGAGTTATAGCAATAAATTTGTGGTTGGTGATGATGATGATAATGATGACGATGAACCAATTGATTTATTAGGCGATGAAATACCCCTAAGTAATACATCTGCTCAATATCAGCAACTAAACACTAATCAAAATAGTGGGATAAGTGGTACGGTTACTCAACCTGTTAATTTATTACATGATGATCATGATGTTATATCTGCAGATCCATTTTCAGATAAAAATCAAATTTCAAATAATTCTGGATTTAGTACATATAACAAATCACCGGTAAATAATAATAATATACATACTAATCCATTCAGTGATCCCATCAATTTAGATGATGATAGCGATTTGTTTTCAGATAACGATAGTGAAAATAACCCCAGTAAAAACTACAATGGAATCTCAACCAATGTTAATGTACAACCGACAGAAGGTAACTCACAAGGATTAAAAGGGATGTATAGACAGATTAAAAATAGATTCGGTTTGAATAATTACAATAACGTTAATGAAAATGAAACTATAAACAAAAATAATACCGATGATCCATATGATGATATAATGCATGATAACAGGCCTTCCCCTCAAGATTTTGGATCAACTGATTTGAGCAGGTATGATATTAGGAAATGTTGGGGAAAACGTAAAAAAGAAGAAGATCAAGGGCCTAGAGAAATACATATCAATGACCATCATTCCAATTCAAAATTTAGATTCATTGATAATCATATAAGTACCACCAAGTATAATATATTCACATTCTTGCCCAAATTTTTATTTGAACAATTTTCAAAATATGCAAATTTGTTTTTCCTTTTCACATCAGCTATTCAGCAAGTGCCCTCAGTTACTCCAACAAATAGATATACAACCATTGGTACCTTATGTATTGTGTTATTGGTTTCTGCAATGAAAGAGATATCAGAAGATTTCAAAAGAAACGCATCGGATAATGAATTAAATAGATCAAAAGTTGATATTTTGGATGAAAAATCAGGTGAATATATTGAAAAAAGATGGATTAATGTTAAAGTGGGAGATATAATAAAAGTAAAAAATGGCGAACCTATCCCAGCCGATTTGATTTTGTTAAGTTCTTCTGAACCTGAAGGGTTATGTTATATTGAAACCGCCAATTTGGATGGTGAAACCAATCTAAAAATCAAGCAATCAAAAGAAGAAACTGCACATCTAATGAATCCTCGTAATTTAGTAGATTGTCAAGGTAAAATTATGAGTGAACGTCCAAACAGTAGTTTATATACTTATGAAGGTACATTATTTTTCAATGGTAAAGAAGTTGCTTTAAGCCCTGATCAACTATTGTTAAGAGGTGCAAGCTTGAGAAATACTATGTGGATTCAAGGTATTGTAATTTTCACTGGGCACGAAACTAAATTGATGAGGAACGCAACTGCTACTCCAATTAAGAAAACAGATGTTGAAAGAATCATCAATTTACAAATTATTGCATTATTTGGTATTTTGATAAGTTTGGCAGTTGTTTCTTCTTTGGGTGATGTTATGACTTTAGTTATTAGAAAGAAAGATCTAGGATATTTACATCTAGAAGGAGCTAATAAGGTCGGTTTATTCTTTCTTGATATTCTTACATACTGGATCTTGTATTCTAATTTGGTTCCAATCTCTTTGTTTGTTACTGTGGAAATTATTAAGTATTACCAAGCATATTTAATTGCTTCTGATTTGGATATGTATTATGAACCAACTGATACTCCAACAGTTGTTAGAACGTCTTCGTTGGTTGAAGAATTAGGTCAAATTCAGTATGTTTTCAGTGATAAAACTGGTACTTTAACCAGAAACATTATGGAATTTAGAACTTGTTCTATTGGTGGTCGTTGTTACATTCAAAATATTCCCGAAGATAGACAAGCTACTTTAGAGGATGGAATTGAAGTTGGGTATTATACTTTTGATCAATTGAAAAAAGACAGAGAAGAGCATTTAAATGGGAATGTTATTGACGAGTTTCTTACTTTGTTGGCTTCGTGTCATACTGTTATTCCTGAAACTTCTGAAGATGGTACTATTAAATATCAAGCTGCTTCTCCTGATGAGGGAGCTTTAGTTGAAGGTGCTGCAATGTTAGGTTATAAATTTCATACAAGAAAACCTTCTAGTATAACATTCAGTACTGAAGCAGGGAATTTCACTTATGAATTACTTAATATCTGCGAATTTAACTCTACAAGAAAAAGGATGAGTACTATATTTAGATGTCCAGATGGTAAGATTAGGCTATATGTCAAAGGTGCAGATACTGTTGTTTATGAGAGGTTGTCTGATAATAATGAATTTGTTGAAGCTACTACAAAACATCTTGAAGAATTTGCAGTGGAAGGCTTGAGAACTCTTTGTCTTGCCACCAGAGTAATTTCTGATGAAGAATATGAAAATTGGAGTGAAATATATAATAAAGCAGCTGTTAGTTTAGATGATAGATCCCAAAAATTGGATGATGCCGCTGAGTTAATTGAAAAAGATCTATTTCTATTAGGTGCGACTGCCATTGAAGATAAATTACAAGATGGTGTTCCGGAAACTATTTCAATTTTACAAGAAGCCGGTATTAAGGTTTGGGTTTTAACGGGTGATAGACAAGAAACAGCCATTAATGTCGGTATGAGTTGTAAGTTATTGAGTGAAGATATGAACCTGTTAATTGTCAATGAAGAAAATAAAGATGACGCTTGTGAAAATATGATGGACAAATTGAGTGTTTTAAATTCCAATGAACTTTCGGAAGATGATAAAAACAGTTTGGCTTTGGTTATCGATGGTAAATCTCTTGGGTTTGCATTAGAACCAGATTTGGAAGACATGTTTTTGGAAATAGGTTCTATGTGTAAAGCTGTTATTTGCTGTAGAGTTTCTCCTTTACAAAAGGCATTAGTTGTTAAATTGGTCAAAAGAAAGAAGAGAGCTTTGTTACTAGCTATTGGTGATGGTGCCAATGATGTTTCGATGATTCAAGCCGCTCATGTTGGTGTTGGTATTAGTGGTATGGAAGGTATGCAAGCTGCAAGAAGTGCTGATTTTGCTATTGGACAATTTAAATATTTGAAGAGGCTTTTACTTGTTCACGGTTCTTGGTCGTACCAAAGAATTTCTCTTGCCATTCTATACTCATTTTACAAAAATATTGTTTTATATATGTGTCAATTTTGGTATGTTTTTAGTAGTGGTTTCAGTGGTCAATCAATTGTTGAATCATGGTCTTTAACACTGTATAATGTTGTTTTTTTGGTGTTACCGCCTTTTGTTATTGGTATTTTTGATCAATTCATTAGTGCCAATATGTTAAATCAATACCCTCAGTTATATAAAATTGGTCAAGAGGGTAATTTTTTCAATGTTGAAATTTTCTGGTCATGGGCAGTTAACGGTTTCTATCATAGTGCCATCATTTACATTTGTATCATCAACATTTACAAATATGGTAATGAACTTCCTGGTGGACAAATTGCTGATCACTGGGTTGTTGGTGTCACATTTTATACAGTTTGTTTATTAACTGCTTTAGGTAAGGCGGCATTGATTTCATCACAGTGGACCAAATTTACACTTATGGCAATTCCAGGTTCTTTTTTTATGTGGTTGATTGCCTTCCCGATTTATGCGGCTGTTGCACCAAAGGCTGATGTTTCCAAAGAGTACTATGGTATTGTCCCACATGTTTATGGATCAGTTGTCTTTTGGATGACTATAATTGTTGTTCCAGTTTTATGTTTAATGAGAGACTTCATGTGGAAGTATTATAAAAGAACATGGAATCCAGAATTTCATCATAAAATTCAGAAAATTCAAAAATATCAGATTCAAGATCATAAACCTAGATTTTCATCTTTCCAAAAGACAATCAGAAAAGTTAGACAGGTTCATAGAATGCGTAAACAAAGAGGTTTTGCATTTTCACAAGTGGAAGGTCAAGAAAATATTGTTAGAAAATACGATACTACTAAAAGAAGAGGTACATTTGGTGAATTAGAATAAGACACCACAAGCACATATATATTTAGATTTTTTTCTTTTATTGTTTTTATGTAAAAGTTTTTTTCATGTTTAATTTACATCCTAATTTCTTTGTTACATGTAATTATTTAAAAGTCGCTATTTAATTAAAGAATTCTTTTAAATCTCTGAGGTCTCTGAAACTCTTTTAATTTCAAAAACTTTTCATGATTTTCTTTAAAATTTTTCATAGAAGAATTACATTCAGCCAGCTCTATGGTATCTTGTAATAAAATTTGATATAAATCATTGTTTCTTGTAGCTTGAATATTATTTTTGGAATTAACTGCAACATCCAGTTTTAATTCTTCCCAAATATAATGAAGCCTGGAAACTGGATTAAGCTTCTCCATTTCTTCATCTGACAAACCGGAAATTTTATCGGTAAGAATATTTAACTTTGTAGCTGATAAATTTGATAACAGTTCTAGTAAATTTTCTACAGAAAATAAGTCTATTGGTTCTTTATTCTTTACACAAATCATATGTTCACGGTAAAAATAGTTAACAAACATATTCACATTATAAGATTGGTAGCATTGATAAATTTTCAGAACATTCGATGGAACATATACAGCAAATTTTAAGAGATTGGCATCAATTTGGGGCCAGATTTTGTTCAATTTTAACAAAATTATTATATAAGTGGACATGACCATCTCCATTGTACCTTTTTTCAAGTTCTTAATGGGTAATTTAAACAAAATTTGAAACATATCGTAACCATCCTGATTTCTAGAATTTGTAGTTAGGGAACGGATAATATCCCAAAAAAAAAAGAATACATCTATTCTCTTGATATATACTGAATCAATCTCTGTAAATTGGCAAATACTATAATTATCGTACAAATCCACAATTTGGGCAAACTCTCTTTGTTTAGCTAGTTGTTTTACAGCTAATATTGAAAATTTGTTCAGTTTGTTAACCGGCGATGATGATTTATATTTCTTTAAAGTTTCAACTAACCTGTTAAGCGTTAAATCCCTGCATTTAGAAAAATAAGTTGACAAAAGCTCATTGAACTGATTTGTAAGTATACCATTGGAGTATACTAATTCTAAATCGGCAAAATCCAGAAATTCAAGGCTAAGCTGTATTAGATAGTCGAGAGCTAATTGAGTATTAGGAACATGAGAAGTATAAGCATTTAAAAAATATAAAAGCAAAACCGTTCGTTGTTTGGAGTTTAGTGCTACTGGAATATAATGTTCGACAAATGACCTGATTGAATTGGGATCATCCAATGTTTTAAATCGATCCATTTGTCGAAGTGTATTTTTAAATTGATTTTGAAGTTCAGAATCAAGTGATGTCATATTTTCAAGAAAATCGGGTTTCAGATCTAAGTTGATGGATTCAAGTTCCAGCATATTGTTTGTTTAATTCTTGTATCAGACAGTTATTGATAACGAGGGGATTAGTTTTAAAAATACAATCACGTTTTCTTTGGACGCGGATTCAGTTTTTTTACTTTATTTATTTCTATGCAAAACTTAGAATTAAAACTGGAAATAAAATACAGATATAGAAAGATCATAGCAAAAAGTAAGCTAAAATATCGTAGTGTTGTTTTTTAAACAAAATATATATATATTAAAAAGATTAAAAATGTTAATCACTTCTATAATTCATCCTTAACAATTTCGTCTTTAGCTGCTTCGGTTGCTGCTGGAATTGCAGGTTCTTCAAAATCCGGAGTTTCTAATGCTTCAACATCTTCAGCGACTGTAGAAATTTCTTCATAAGTTTGAGGAGTCGCATTCTCTGCTGGTGTAACTTCAACAATATTTTCAACACTCTCATCATGATGAACATCAGGAATTTCATCAATAACAAAATAGTCAGGTTCACCGACTTCTGGCTCTTTAAAGTCTTCAGCAGATGCGTCATTTTCAGTATTAGGGATTTCATCAACAACAAAGAAGGCTGGCTCTCCCAATTCTGGTGCATGATGTAACTCATTACCTTCCTCATTTTTTTCCACTTCAATATTATGTTCTTCGTGTTGTTCCTGCTCTTGTGCTTGCTGTTGTTCTTGTTGTAATTTTAACTGTTGCTCTAGTAGTAGTTGTTGTTGTTGTTGTTGTTGTTGCTCTTGCTCTTGTTGTAATTTAAGTTGCTGTTCTTGAAGTTGTTGTTGCTGTTGTTGTTGTTCTAAAACATGTTGATCTGGTTTAACAGCAGCATCGAAATTAAAGTTATCTGTCTCTAAAGCTTTTGGTTGGGTTAATTTACCATCAACCAAAGATGGGAAAGTAGCACAATCATAATCCCAAGATGATATCCACTTAGAAGCTTCACATTTTTGTTTGGTCCAATCAGAAGCATAAACAATTGGAGCTCTTTCATAGAAAGAATAAAGAGAAGCACTAAATAATAGACCAAAAATAATGTAAGCAAATATTTTTTTTCCTTTAAAGACTGAAGAGTAAACTAATTCTAAAACATGGCCAAGAGCTAAAATACCAAAATATAAAGCTGGCAAGTAATGGTGTAAGAATAACTGTCTCTCCATTAGGAAAAATGGAAAGTAATGTAAGAACCAACCTAACAAAAATTCAAAAACGTAATAATTAAAGTTGAAAGTAACAGAGTTAAAACCGAGAGTGAATCCTAATTGCCATTTCAAAATCTGGAAAACGACATAAGTACCAAAACCTAAGAACAAGAAAGAAGCAAGATACCAAATAATTGGGTTACCTAATAAGTAAATTTGGTGAGGTTCTTCTCTCCAATAAGAGATACCTCTGGATAGCATTAACCATTCAGTTGGCCTTGATTCATAAACATGAGAAGCAGTTAAACCATTATTAACTTCCCACATAGTTTTATGCATTTCAACAAGCTTTTGGAAAAAAGACAGCGGCTTGTAACCAGTTGTTTCGGAAGTTTTGTAATCTAAGTAAATGTTAGTATTATCTTCAATGTACCAGTAACTTAATGGGTGGATACCTTGGGTAGCACATGTGACTTCCTGTTGTTCAAATCCCCACTTTGGTAATTTAGTATCATGGGAGAATAAATAACAACCGGTCATTGCTTGTCTCAATCTGAAAATAGTATCAATCGATCTTAATCTCTCTTGAGCAACGCCAGGAGCAGATTTCTCTTTAACAATTTCAACAATAAAATCATCATTTGGATCACCTTCAAAACCTTCAAAACCATAACAAGAAGCTTCATTTTGCCAGTCTATTTCACTAATTGATGGTCTAACATCATGAGAATGTAATCTCCTGTTGGTAATTAAATGTCTTAATCTAATTTTGGTACCATCGGTGATCGCCTTAAATTCAAATGGTTCACTAGTTTCATTGTATAATTCCACAATCCATTTATTATTTTCATCTAAATGCGGGTAAAGAGTGACTTGTTGTTGCCCTGAACCACCTTCATATAAATGATCATGGGAATGTAAATAACCGCCGTGAGTATTTAAATGCTTTAAAGTAACAATGGAACTAACACCAACATCAGCATAAGTTGATTTCGGAACTGTAGTATCGTCAAAAGAAATTCTGAAAGCGGAACTCATAAAACCTGCACCATCACCTTCATGTGGTAAAGCTGCAATATGGATGTAAAAAGCAAACACATAGATTGCAAGTGGAATACCAAGAAGAATAACACTTCTATAAATAAAATGTTTAACAATAGTACATGATGAAACAGATAGATCACCAAGGACAAACCATAAACGAATGATATTTGCGACACCTAACCATGCAACGGTAAATAAACCAACCCATTTGGACGATAAAGCAAAGCCTAAGAAAACGCCAGACAAAATCAAAGATTTAAACCACTGTAAAGTGAATGGTTTACAAATTTCAGTTCTAACATAAAAATATGAAGCACCCGCAATGAAAAATAACAATGGGGAATCTAATAAAATATATCTACTAATTGTAACAGTAGAATTTTCAATGACTAACAAAGAAGCAGTCAAAAAAGCAACTATTGGTTTACAACCGGATGATCTAAGAGTGAAATACATGAACAAAACTGTACCAACACCCATCATCGCACTTAATTGTCTCATTAAAACGTATGGAACATTTGGTGGAAAAATATCACCAATTTTTTCGAATTTAAAGTCACCTTTGAAACCACCTAAGTAACCAATTGCAGCAAAAAGTAATTTTGCAAGTGGAGGATGAACATCCATAAAGAAATCACCTTTAATGTATTTTTTAGCAAATCCGCCGAAATGGACCTCATCAAAAACAACACTATTTGGGTCACTTAAATTACTAACCCTGATAACTAAAGCAAAAAGGGTTAGAAAAAAAACTAATATTCTTTCGGTCCTTGTATGTAATGTTCTATTGCTAACAACTTCTTCGGAAAGTTCAGACTTTGGATATTCTCTGTATTGACCTTTTTCGAAAACGAGTTCTGTGGTTGTATCCTCTTCGGCGATAACAGCCTTTACTTTTGCTTTTGTAATCACAGGTTTGGAAGACTTCTTAGGGGCCATTGTGTGGAGTATAGGCTGTAGACTTTAAAAGAATATTAACAATAAAAGGATATTTTCAAGCTAAATATCAAATAAGTAGTTTGATTGTTTTCTCGTTTACCTGAAATTGACACGTATTTAATTTCGTTTTTTTGTTTTTCTTCTGTTTTTTCCGACACGAAAAACGTGTCGTTTTCATCTTTGCGTCGATTGCGTCGATACATTTTTATTTGTTCAAAACTACGTTATCATGAAAGGGCTCATAACTACTATTATTTATCACTCTTGACATAATCCAGTCTTTCCTGCTAAAAATTCTTGACCTGGGATATATAATGGAGAACTATTATAAACTTCATCGACTCTTTTATTTTGTACAATTACAAAAGTTGTTTATATAATTTAATAAAGTTACTACTTCTATTTCCTAAACTTCTTTAATGGATCGACCTTCTTCTTCCCGCTTCTTCTGTTACCTTGTGCTCTTTTTTTACTTCCACTTCTAAATGGAACAAATCCAAATTTTTTAGGATCTTGTCTAGCACCTTTTGGCAACAAATAATCTGGCACTCTCTTTAAATGTGCATCAGTTCTTATTTTTGATAAATCTTTGTCATGCCTTAAAGTTGCTAAATCTTGTGGATTTTCTTCAAAATGTCTCTTTAATTTTTCCGATGTCATTAATTCCATCTTAATTTCCTTCAATCTAGCTTCACGAACTGCAGTTTTAGTAACTGATCTGAATGAATCCTCCATTCTATATCTAAAATTTTCCAACTGTTTCATATCAAATTGATATGGTGTTAATTTGTAACCTAATTTTGTTTGCGTTTTTTCAATTCTACTCAAAACTTTTTCATCCTTTTTTGCACTTGGTAAAGATGAGAATTTATGCTTACCCCATTCTTTGCTTAAAACAACAAATGAAAGTGACATACCTGACTTACCACCTCTTGCTGTTCTACCAACTCTATGAATGTAAGCTTTTGAAGAAGTTGGCAAATCAAAATTCAAAACACAAGCAACGTTTCTAAAATCAACACCCCTAGAAACGCCATATTCTTTGGAATTCTTATTAGATTTTTTAGATTCATTCTCATTATTGTCATCGTCTTCATCATCGTATTCATTTGATTCGTCTGTTGCAATTAATAAATTATAGACACTCTTATTAAATTCTTCCACAATATGTAATCTTGAATTTATTGGCAATTCTGAATTTAATATACATGATCTGATACCAAAATTCTGTAAAAATAGTTTCAATTTATAACCTCTATCTAAATTATTAACAAAAATTAAGATTTTACCCTTAATTAAATTTAATTTTAGGATAACATAAATTAGTAAAAATTTATCAAATTCGTTTGTTTTAATATAATATTGTAATAATCTTTTGTTTTGATTATCTAAATCTTGTAATTTTAAAAGTGCTGGTTTTTTACAGAATTTTTCTTTCAATTTATTAATATCATCATTTAAAGTTGCACTCATCATAAACACTTGAATATTTTGTTTTAAATTTAAGAATTGAGTTAGATTGTTTAAATCTTCATCATAACCATAACTTAACATTAGATCAACTTCATCGATAACCAAATATTTCAAATCCATCAAATTAATATCTTTATTTTTTTCTAAAAGATTAAGTAATCTTGATGGTGTAGTAATTAAAATTTCTGGTTTTTCAGATATCATTGAGGTTAACAATTGATCACTAACGACTTCAGTCAAATTTAAAACACGAACTAATTTGCCACAATATAAAGTAAGTTCATTTAAAAAATCTGTCACTTGTTTTGCTAATTCTTTAGTTGGAACTAAAATTACAGCTTGAATATGAACATTATCAGAATTAGAATTAGAATCAGAATCTGCTAAAATAGATTGAACAATTGGAATGGAATATGCTGCAGTTTTACCCGAACCTGTTGATGCTTTGGCAATAATATCTTTCTTTTCATCTAGTGATAATTTAATAGATTGTGATTGAATTAGTGTTGGATGTTCAAACCCTAACTTATTAATAGCTTGAACTAATCTTGGATCAAGATTAAAGGATTCAAAATTAACGTCCTCGTCAACGTAATCCTTTGTAACGGCTATATTGTTAGACATTATTACAATAACTTTTGATACTTCGTAAAACCAAAAAAAAAAAGAATCTAATTATAAAAGAAAAAAAAAGCTTGAAAAATTTTTGGGAAGAAAAAATTTTTGTGCGTTTCCATTTTTGGAATTTTCATGGATATAAGTAAAATATAATAAAATAAAAGAAATTTTTAATACTTATTTCTTTAAAAATTATAAGCAATTCAATTCAATAAAGGATATAAA
Organism: Kregervanrija delftensis; assembly: GCA_019155655.1. Classification (NCBI taxonomy): domain Eukaryota; kingdom Fungi; phylum Ascomycota; class Pichiomycetes; order Pichiales; family Pichiaceae; genus Kregervanrija; species Kregervanrija delftensis. The sequence goes on along the minus strand of JAFMZF010000001.1, from coordinate 1,479,454 downwards.
ATAGAAATAAAAAAATTAAAAGATAAATGAAATTGAAAAAAAGACCTAATCTTTAGCAGAATCTTCTTTTAAAGTGACAATTCTATTGAAAATGATCTTATTATCAGTTGAATCCTTATCCAAACAAAAATAACCAACTCTTAAAGCTTGGAATCTAACAGTTTCTGGACCTCCTTCTTCTTTAATGTTAAACTGCTCATCATTAAATGGCATATTTAATGGAGATTTTGATTGGATTTCATTAAATGCAGGTTCAATCATTGCATCATAAACAATTTCTTCGGAATTTTCATTAATATCAGCCAAGAAACCATCTGGATGAGAAGAAGGATTTTCAGATTTAAATAATTGATTGTAAATTCTAACTTCTGAAACTTTAACAGGTGAATTATATTTTTGGGATTCTGGAACCCATTGAATAAAAGCTTTTGGCTTCTTATGAGTTGCTGGGTCATTTAAATATTCAGCATGAATTAAAATTGGTTTATCATTTAAATCTCTTTCAACTGATTTAACTTTAATACTATAAGGGACGCGCATTAGACCAACAGACTGATCAGGTGCCAGTCTGAAATAACCTTTTGACTTTTCATCTCTATAATCGGAAGAATCAATATAAATTATTCTTGTAAATGGAATTTTTCTTGAACCAAATGCGTCATTACCAGGCTTATATGGCATGTCACATAATTCTTCATAATCTTCTGGTAAATTATCCAAAATGACCTTTATTGGATTTTCAACCATCATTAATCTCGGGGTCGTATGTTCTAAGAAAGCTCTAACTGCACTGTCAAATCTGGAAACTTGAATATTTGTTGTTGAAGTTGTAACACCCAAAGTATTAATAAAACTCAAAATTGCACCTGGTGGTACACCTCTTCTTCTCAAAGATTCTAAAGTATATAATCTTGGATCATCCCAACTTCTAACAAATTTTTCATTAACCAGTTTTGCAATTTTTCTTTTTGACATTATAGTACCTGTAATATTTAATCTACCATATTCTCTCTGAGCAGGTCTATAAACGTGTAATGCATCACATAACCATTCATAACTCTCTCTACTCAAATAAAATTCTGTTGTACATAAAGAATGAGTGATATTTTCAAAGGAATCAACTAAACAGTGAGTGAAATCATAAGTTGGATAAATTTTCCATTTATCACCGGTTTTAAAATGTGGAGCATTTAAAACTCTATAAGCAACAAGATCCCACATTTGTGGTGATGGAGAATAAATATCCATCTTCATTCTTAATGTTGCTTCACCAGGTTTATAAGAACCGTCTCTCATTTTTCTAAACTCAATTAAATTTTCATCAATTGATCTATTTCTCCAAGGTGATGGAAATCTTTCACCGCCTGGTGTACCATCAGGTTTAACACCTCTTTGGGCTTTAACTTCTTCAGAAGTTGAATGGTCAACATATGCATAACCAGAATTAATCAACTTTTCAGCTAATTCATATAATTTATCAAAATAATCTGATGAATAAGTAATTTTCCATGGTTCAAATCCTAACCATCTAACACATCTTAAAATGGAATCAAAATAAACTTGTTCTTCAGCTTCAGGATTTGTATCGTCATATCTTAAATAACATTTACCCCCATTAAATTTAGCATAACCGAAATTAACCATAATTGCCTTTGAATGACCAATATGTAAAAAACCATTAGGTTCAGGTGGGAATCTTGTTAAAACTTTACCATTAATAAATTTTAAATGATCTGGTAAAACATCATCCCATTTTTGTGGTTCTTCACCTGGTTTATGTAAATCACCTAAGAAACCTTCTGTAAACATATTACGAGGTTTTTCTGTTGTTAATAATTTCTTTTTATCTGTATTATTTTCAGTATTAGTATTAACTTTCTTCTTCTTCTCCTTTTTGACAACGTCTCTTTCATCTTTGGCACCGAGTAATTCTAATAAGGATTTATCAATTATTGGTTTGAATAATGCAGGCGATGCCCATTTTAATTCTGGTAATGTTCTAATATTTGCTAATAATATTGGAACCATTTTATATCTCTTAGCTAAAATTTCTTCTTTATTTAAATTAATATAGTTATTGATGATGTTTTCAATTTCAGATTCACTGACTACAATTCCAATACCAGAATTTAATTCAAATTCTGAATAGTTGAATGTTTCTAAATGCGATTTAATATATTTTAAAGATTCAGAAACCTGTAAATTTGAATTTATTTTTTTTTCAACAATTCCATTTGAAATATACTCTAAATTTGGATATGATTCACCTTTTAATAAAGTTGCTAAATTGTGCAACAAAGAAATTTGTGATTTTTCTAAATCATTATTATTAATTTTTGAATTTAAAATAATTTCAGCTAATGATTTCGAAACTTTATTATTCTTCAGGATTTCTTTGATTTTTGAATCCTGAAAACCAATTTTTGAAAAAAGTTCACTTAATTCTGACTCATCTAGTGAATTATCAGACATTTTTGGGGATTATTTATAACTTCTTGTAGGTGAATAAAAGATTTAAAAAAAACCTCATTCTCAAAAGAGAGAAATGATGGACGAAAATTGAAATTCCTCTTGGGCTGTGGTGGTTAAAGGTTTTTTGATTATATTACACGACCCTTGTAAATTATTAAGTATTTGAAAAAAACTTTTGAATAGATCGTTCTATGTAAAAGAATTGATATATTAAATTGATGAGGTATAAGTTATAAGTAAAATAAATAGTTATAAAAGGAAACCAGATAAAAACAGAAAAGAGAAGAAATGCAAAAAAAAAAAGATACAATAAATACAAATAAAACCAATAGAACTAAGACACAAGCACAGAACACTTAACTCAAAGTGTGAAAACAAGAAACAGCAAAATAAAGGCAATTATTCTCTTAAAAAAATGATAATGATATGAATTTTTATTTGTCAATGCAATGAATAGATGAAATTTATATATTTATTTCGCAATTTTATTAAACAAGCTGATTGATAAGGAACAGAAAAAAAGAAAATAATGCGATAGCGAAGGAATATTAAAACAAGATGGAATAAAATGAAATGAAATGAAAATGAATTATTAATTTAGACAAAATGATGATAAATCTGTTGTTAACTCTTGAGTATTTCTATCAAAAGAGGATTTATAAATCGAAGAATTGTTATTGGTATTTGGAATATCGGATCCAAAAAAGCAAAATTGTTGAACAATTTTATCATAATCTTGAAAATCTTTTGGATTTAAGTTAAAACCACTTGCGGTTAAAGAAGGTGATGGAGCAGCAGATTTTGAATATTGTTTTTTGATTAAAGGAGTTTTTGAAGGAGAAGTTGTAGTATTATTATTTGAAGAAACTGGATAATTTGAAAAGGATTTTGATTGAGATATTGGTTGAGATTTTATCGGACTTGAATTAAAAAACGATGAAGACATTGTAGGTAAAGAAGATTCGGATTTAACTTTTTTAATTAGAAATTTCTTTGAATTTCTCAGTTGAATATTATTGTTATGCAATGGACTTGATTCATTTGACTTATTTAATAAATCATCAAAGTTATTATTATTTTTTAATTTAAGATGAATGTCATCCATATCTGATAGAACTGGACTTTTAATCTTTAAGTCTTCTTTTTCATTAAATTTATATTTGGTTTTATCACTATTTTTATTGCTATGTTTGACCTTATTTCTTTTATCAATTTTTTTTAGTAAAATATCATAGTTTTTATTATAGTTATTATCCCAATAAGAATTTTCATTTGCAACATATAGAATACAAAATTTTATATTCAAAATTTGTTTGAATGATGATAAAGTATTTAATTTAATAATGAAAGAAAATTTATCATAATTTGACGATTCGGAATCAGAATATTTAAAAATGTGATTTGATGAAATATAATTTGCATTTTCAATTTCTATAAAACTTTTCCAATCATCAATCGTAAATTTTACTATAATTTTTTTTTCAAAAGTTAAATTTTTAACATATATGAATCCAATCAATGCAGTTTTTGAAGAGTTCAATTTAATACTTTCTAAAATGATATTTTTTGAAGTATTATTTAATCTTGTAAAATTTAAAGAAACAGGGTTGTAGGGACAATCATTTTTTATAATTTCCCATTTTTGATTATTTTTGTCGGCTTGTGCTTCTGATGACGACGAAGAGGCAACTGGATTTGAATAGGAACCATCGTCTTCTTCTTCTTCTTCTTCTTCATCAGAATAGTTAAATTCCCAAACAGGTTTTAGCGTGGAAGAAACTAGAGCAAAATTTTCAGTTGAAACGGCCGTTGGTTTTTCACATTTATGGAAAAATTTAACATTTTCTAACCTTGAAGCAAATCTAACATTTTTTGTATTTGGCATGGAATTTGATCTTTTTAGAGAATTCAATTTTAAAGATGATTTAACCAATTCCCCTGATTTTTTTCTAATTAATTTTGAAGGTAATTGTAATAGTAAATCAGCCGGTGAATGCGAAGATGAAGATGAAGATAAAGATGAAACAGAGGCAGGCTTTTTGGAGGAAATTGAATTTGTATCTAAATGCAGGATAACTGTACGTGGAGTTGAAGGTATTATTTCTGTTTTATTGTCATCGTCATCGATTATTGTGCGGGAATAAGTGTGAGTATAAGAATCATTATCATTTTGAGAAGAGTTTCCAAGTGACGTTAATGTTGAATTAGTTAGCAAGCCCGACAGTGAATTTGTAGATGAAACCGTTGATAAGGAGTTATTGTTGTTAACATTGTTGTTAACATTGTTGTTAATATTGTTGCTAATATTGTTGCTAACATTATTGTTAATATTGTTGCTAATGTTGTCGTCAATATTGTGGCTGATATTATTGTTGTCGCTAGTGGTGCTATTACCACTGTTATTGCCACTGACATTATTATCTTTGTTATTATGATTGATTTTGTTATAGCTATCAATACTATTATCACTAACTTGATTGTTTACCTGATTGTTTATTTGATTATTATCATTAGCGTTTGAAGATAACAAACAGTTATTTAAATAAGCAAGATTATTCGATGTTAACGGAGTTGTATCAAATGATTTTGGACCTAAATAGGGCATGATATGTTAAAAATTCAATCGTAGTATGTATAATGTAATGTAAGCCGAATATTTTAACAGAGTATAGTAATGTAATGTAAAGAAAAGTAATATGATATTGAAGATGAATTTGGTAATGTTAATTCAAGATGCGAATGGTATATCTATGTATATATATATATATATATTTATATATGATATATGATAATATGATATATATATGACACGCCTTTGGAAGAGGGGGGGATGAATAATGCCTATAAAGTATTGGGCAAAACAAAGATGTAGATGTTCTGATGATCAATATACCTATATAATAGACTATATATGATTATATGCCTGAACGATATATTTGATTGATTATTTAACTTCGATGTACAACTAATAATATAATCAAATTATGAAAGAGTGAAGAAATGAGTTTGTTTAAATAAGAAGGGGGGAGTAAAACTAATAATTTGTTTTAAAAAAGCAGCGATTCAGCGATAAGACCAGGAAGTGCGTTTAATGCACTCCACTTTGTTAAATTTAGTTGGCTATTACGTAGAAATGGCTAACTACTGGGCAATATATTGCAGCTGTGTTACAGTTATTTTTTATTGCCATATGGTAAACAATATACCTACAGTGCATCATATCAACTGATTCAATATAAATATCTCAAGTTGTCAAACAGAACACTGAATATATTTTTCGGATAAGTAAAAATTTCGAACCGAATTATGAATGATGATGAATGATGAAAAAATTTCTTTCGTTTCGATTCTCCTTTTTTCATTTCTCCGCCAATCGTGTATTAAAAATTACTCAACTAGAATTGGTAATTTGTACCTGGTAGTCATTAAATAACAAGCATGATGGTTATTGACAATTATATCAGAATAAAACTACACTATACTGCTATACTGCTATGGTATGGGATATTCAATATAATCAACAAAATCAAGTAATATTTAATAAATTCATTACTTCGGTCCGACAATGTTTTAATTTGTATAATTTGCATCGATTGACGCGTTCCCTGATGTTTAAAATATAAAATCAAGTCATAATTAATTTACCAGAGTTTTCTCGGACAAAATTCTAGGATCCCACTTAAGGATCTTTTAATTAATTATAGAACAGATATTGAATAGCAACAATATTCAGTTTATAATGCTTTATGACATATACACGATTACAAAATACCGCAGTGGTATGTCAGTTAAGAGTATTATTGAGGTGAATATCAATTAAATTAATATGTGATTTCTATTTACCCTGATGATTTTACCCTGTTGATCCTCCGCAAATTTCATTGATTTTTCTGCATCCCACAGTTTTGAATATGTTTTCCATGAAAATTATTACGCAGCCTTGTTGAATTTTCTAATTTGGGTGCTAATGCTGATTTTAACGTTCGATTTTTATTTTGCCGCCCATGAAGTAAAAATGCTGATGATCGACATGTGGCCCAGGTAAAGCAATACAGAGAATGCTATTCTCTATTATTGTAAGGCGACAGCCATCACATTTGTTGAATATTATTTAACGGTTTTATGTCAGCTGGTTAACTGTAACTTTTGCACGTTTAACGTGATTAATATTGTACATGGATCGCACTTAACAGATGCTTTCGCAGGATTGTTTTGTGTGGCTTGTTTCATGCCTAGTGTCGTTTTCATGTTGCTGCCTGTAAAAAAAATAGCCAAAAAAAGGCATAATAAAGACAAAAAAAACTCCAAGACCGGGAATTGAACCCGGGTCTCCCGCGTGACAAGCGAGAATTCTAGCCACTAAACTATCTCGGATTAATTTACAAAAAATACATATTCTGCGCCTTTATTTACAGTATAAATTCAAGAATTCCTGCACGATTGGTTTTCTTGGCAGCAATTATTTTCAAACATTTGGGCGTGTGGCGCAGTTGGTAGCGCGCCTGCTTTGCAAGCAGGAGGTCATCGGTTCGAATCCGGTCATGTCCAATCAAATTATTTTTTTGGTTTTTTTAAAAAAAACTTATATTTGAAAAAAATATTCCGATACCGGGAGTCGAACCCGGGTCTGCCCGGTGAAAGCGGACCATGATAGCCGTTACACTATATCGGAGTTAATTACTTAATTAGGAAAGTGCGTTTTTTTGAATAGTAAAAAAAATCATCATTTTTAGTTTTTTTGATAATTGATATATGTTTTATTAGGACATGAAGGATTTTATATTGAAATCCCACATCTCCGCCAGTAGGGTGAGAGGTTATATGTAATCATCTACTTCCAACAAGCATATACGATGATTAGCATAACCCTCACAGGAGGAACGGTTACGGATGTGGTCCTGAAGATAGATAAGTGTTATACTTACTATTAATGGTTTGTAACCGTATTTAACTCAGATGTAATATAAATATAAGAACAAGATATAATGAAATTGTATTTAATTTTTTTATATAAAAGATCTCCTACTAAGAGAAAAGAAAAAGGTAGTAAAACAAGTAGAAACTAAAAAATAGGAAAAGGTTGTTTATATAGCTATTTCGAATTCAATTGTAATTAATTGTGATTGTACATTTTTATTCTAGACAAACTCATAATGACCAATTAAATGGATGTAGCAATATATAAATTATTATTGGCTCTAACTTCTTTGATTTCATTGGCTCCATCTAAAGGAGTTATGCATAGTGGAATGGCTTTAATTAATACCAGCATAAACATCGGAGTAATTAACTAAGAAAGGAAATTTCTCCAGGTTCCAACATGTTTGAATTAAGCTTTCTCCTTAAGATTTAATTTTACACATATATCAGAGTTACCAGAGAAGTAGTTTGCTTTCCTGGATAATTCATTTTAACCATGTATATAAGCTATGCTTTTCCTGCTTTTATTTCTTTCCTTTCAGGGAGATCTTTTATATAAAAATATAAACTACTATATTAGGTTTGTTATTATTTATTAGCTATTCTATCTGAGCCAATCCATCGGTTACATTAAACATCATCAATAGTGAGTATATTCTTATTTATTTCCAAAACCACATCTGTAACTGATCATCCTGTGAGATTAACTTAACCTCATATTTATTTATTTAGGTATTGAGGATTACAAATAGTCTGTCACGCTGCTGTTGAGATGTGGGGTTTCGATAAAAAATCCTTTATGTTCTATTACTTAAGAGCAAAGCAGTTACTTCAGATAATAAAGACTAGTATAACCGGAATGCCGTCATAGCCGTACGAACCATTACTAAATGAGTATTCAGCTATTCTGTATTTCGATTGAAGGTTCAAGTTGAGTAGTCAACTATCCTGTATTTATTTTATAATTCTACTGTAAACTATTTAACTCATAAAAAGAGAAGCTTAGTCCTAGTTATTTTAATTTACATAAATTATATATTGTTGTGGATAATAGGATCAGTGTTTTATTATCTTTACTAGTTTTAGTAACTATCACTGATACAAGTATCTCAAGCATCCTTTATCATTCTAGAATCTTCTTCACAATTCCATAATAGTTTATCTTATATTAACAACACTTTCTAATTACTATATCTCCATAAAATTATATCTAATTTTCACAATTTTTACTATAATTTAATTAGAGTTCTCATTGTATTTTTAATGACTTTTAAATAATTCAATTTTTTTCTTTTCTTCATTATCTTAAAATACAAGTTTAAAAATAATCATCAAATATCTAAACCCCAATCAGTAAGAATTTAAAAATACCCGACGCCTACCCAAATCAAAAAATAATAGATCCAATTTTTAATCATTTGACTTCAATACCTTTAATATTAAACGAATAAAGAATGAGGATGTAAAGAAAATACGCCTGTTATTTTATTCTATACATTTACTATAAAATATATCAAAAAATGTAAATATGACATCGAGCTCTTTTTCCATTGGTTGAATTTAATAAAATGGTAGTGCGTGCACTCACTTGAAATTTTCAAGAATCCCCCCATATTGAAGTTGATTGAAAATTTTTTTTCGTGCACGTTGAATTTGAAAAAAAAAAATAAAAGAAAAAAATAGAGAAAAAAAAGAGCTTCAGAGTTATCAATAGACTTCAATTAAATTATTCAAAAGCAATTACTACATTCGATATAGCAGATCCAAAATGAGTGACAAGAATACACGTATTGCAATTGTCTCAGAAGACAAATGTAAACCAAAGAAATGTCGTCAAGAATGTAGAAAAGCTTGTCCAGTTGTTAAAACTGGTAAACTTTGTATTGAAGTTACTCCAACAAATAAAATTGCTTTCATTTCTGAAACTTTATGTATTGGTTGTGGTATTTGTACAAAAAAATGTCCATTTGGTGCTATTCAAATTATTAATTTACCAACAAATCTAGAAAATCAAGTTACACATAGATATTCTGCAAATTCATTCAAATTACATAGATTACCTATGCCAAGGCCAGGTCAAGTTTTAGGTTTAGTTGGTACCAATGGTATTGGTAAATCTACTGCACTTAAAATTTTATCAGGTAAATTAAAACCAAATTTAGGTAGATATGATGATCCACCTGATTGGGAAGAAATTGTTAGATATTTTAGAGGTTCAGAATTACAAAATTATTTTACCAAACTTCTAGAAGAAAATATTAGAGCAATTATTAAACCTCAATATGTTGATAATATTCCAAGAGCAATTAAAGGTCCATTAACAAAAGTTGGTGAATTATTAAAAGCTAAACTAGAAAGAGATCAAAAGGATATTAAATATATTATTAAAAGTACAGATTTAGCTCATGTTTTGAAAAGAGATGTTTCTAAATTATCTGGTGGTGAATTACAAAGATTTGCAATTGCAATGACTTGTGTTCAAAAAGCAAATGTTTATATGTTTGATGAACCATCTTCCTATTTAGATGTTAAACAAAGATTAAATGCTGCTTTAATCATTAGATCATTAGCGGAAGCAACTGTTTATACAATTGTTGTTGAACATGATCTTTCAGTCTTAGATTATCTTTCTGATTTTGTGTGTATTTTGTATGGTGCTCCATCTGTTTATGGTGTTGTTACATTACCTGCATCCGTTAGAGAAGGTATTAACATTTTCTTGGATGGTCATATCCCAACTGAGAATTTAAGATTCAGAACTGAATCTTTACAATTTAGATTAACCGATGCTTCTGACCATATGCTAATTGAGCAAAATAATAGTTTTGAATATCCAGATATGGTTAAAACTCAAGGTGATTTCAAATTGACTGTTGAAGCAGGTACTTTTAATGATTCTGAAATTATCGTTATGATGGGTGAAAATGGTACTGGTAAAACTACACTTTGTAAGTTATTGGCAGGTGCTATTGAACCAGATGATGGTTCTAGAGCACCACAATTAAACGTTTCGATGAAACCACAAAAAATTGCACCAAAATTTACTGGTACAGTTAGACAATTATTCTTAAAGAAAATTAGAGCATCTTTCCTACATCCACAATTCAATACTGATGTGATCAAACCATTAAGAATTGAAGACATAATTGATCAAGAGGTTCAACATTTATCTGGTGGTGAATTACAAAGAGTTGCAATTGTTTTATCTTTAGGTAAACAAGCTGATATTTACTTGATCGATGAACCTTCAGCTTATTTGGATTCTGAGCAACGTATTATTTGTTCTAAAGTTATTAGAAAATTTATCATTCATTCTAAAAAGACTGCTTTTATTGTTGAACATGATTTTATTATGGCCACTTATATGGCAGATAAAGTGATGGTTTTTGAAGGTACCCCATCAATTAACGCTATTGCCAAAAAGGCAGAATCATTATTGACCGGATGTAATAGATTCTTAAAGAATTTGAACGTTACATTCAGAAGAGATCCAAATTCTTTTAGACCTAGAATTAATAAATTGGATTCTCAAATGGATAAGGAACAAAAATCCAGTGGTAATTACTTCTTCTTGGAAAATACAGAGTTGTAAGTAGGGTAAGTAGCATGTGTTATGTGGTTTAATTCTTGATTTTTATAATTTGAATGTTATTTTGTGTATTTAGAAATTCAATAATATATCTTGTTTTTGCTTTTCGTAGTTAAAACCGGATGTTTTTAACTTTACTTCCTTTTTTCTGCTTTGGACGAAAAAATCGAGAAATTTGTCACTCTTTTTTTTTATTCAACCGTCGCAATTTACGGTAACTTAATTTTATATTTACTTTATTTCATTTCAGCTCAACTATTGTTATCAATACTTATTCAAACCCAATTAGTAATCATGTCTGAAGAAATTACTAAAAAAGTGGAAGAAGTCACATTAGAAGAAAAAGCGCCTGCTGAAGTTATTCTAGGTCCAGATGGTCAACCATTATCCAAGAAAGCTTTAAAGAAACTAGAAAAGGAGAAGGAAAAGGAGAGAAAGAAAGCTGAAAGAGCTGCTCAGTTGGCCGAAGAACAAGCTGCCAAGGATGCTTCAGCTTTAGCTAATGATACAGCTAAGGATAATTATGGTAAGCAACCATTGATGCAATCTGATACTAAATCCGTCACTGGTGTTTTGAGAACAAAAGTCGCTACGTTATCTGCAGCTGATGATGGTAAAGAAATTGTTTTCAGAGCAAGGGTTCATACCTCTAGACAGCAGAGTGCAAATATGTGTTTCTTTGCTTTCAGACAACAAGATGCTCTCATTCAAGGTTTATTAAAATCTAACGGTGATTCGGTCTCCAAACATATGGTTAAATGGGCCGCAGGTTTGAATTTAGAGTCTATTGTTTTAGTTCATGGTGTTGTTAAAAAAGTTGATGAATTAGTTAAAAGTGCTACAGTTCAAGATGCTGAAATTCATTTGACCAAAATTTATTTGATTTCATCGGCTCCAGCTCAACTACCATTATTGATTGAAGACGCTTCTAGATCTGACGCTGAAGCTGAAGCTTCTGGTCTACCAGTTGTCAACTTGGATACAAGATTAGATGCCAGAGTTATTGATTTAAGAACTATAACCAATCATTGTATTTTTGAATTACAAAGTGGTATCTGTGCGTTATTCAGAGAATTCTTAGGTAATAACAATTTCAGAGAAGTTCATTCACCAAAACTGATTGGTTCTCCATCTGAAGGTGGTGCCAACGTTTTTGAAGTCACGTATTTTAAAACTAAGGCATACTTAGCCCAATCTCCTCAATTTTACAAACAACAATTGATTGCTGCAGATTTTGAAAGAGTTTTCGAAATTGCACCGGTTTTCAGAGCTGAGAATTCTAATACTCATCGTCATATGACTGAGTTCGTTGGTCTAGATATGGAAATGGCTATTGAAGAGCATTATCATGAAGCAGTGGATATGTTAGCCGATTTATTTATTTTCATGTTTACCGAATTAAAGAAGAGATATGCCAAAGAAATCGCTATTATCAGAAGACAGTTCCCAGTTGAAGAATTTAAGATTCCAAAGAAAATGGTTAAAATTCATTATAAAGATGCGGTTCAAATGTTAAGAGAAAATGGAAAAGAAATGGGTGATTATGAAGATTTAACCACCGAAAATGAAAAATTCTTAGGTAAATTGGTTAGAGATAAATATGATACCGATTTTTACATTTTAGATAAATTTCCTCTTGCTGTTAGACCATTTTATACTATGCCAGATCCAGAAGATCCTAACTATTCCAACTCTTACGATTTTTTTATGAGAGGTGAAGAAATCCTTTCTGGTGCTCAACGTATCCACGACCCAGAATTATTGAAAGAAAGAATGAAATTCCATGAAGTAGACCCTCAAAGTCTTGGTGTTTTGGATTATGTCAACGCATTCACCTACGGTTGTCCTCCGCATGCTGGTGGTGGTATTGGTATGGAAAGAGTTTTGATGTTCTTCTTGGACTTGAAGAACATTAGACGTGCATCCTTATTCCCAAGAGATCCAAAACGTCTGCATCCATGAATTTAACTTACATATTTATACATATATATATATATATATATACGCTGTATGTATCACACATTAACAAGTAGTAAACCTTTTTATTATTTACTAGGCCAAAGAAATGGTAACTGCCATATGGCTCAAAACCCGCAAACGTTGCCTTGTGAAAAAAATACTGCCGAGAGATATAATTATTAGATCGCTACTGTATCGGAACTTGTATTCTTTCTAACTCTTCATTAAAATACTGAAGTAAATCTTTTACTAATCATGAAGGATACTAAAAGACCAGAAAAAGACACCACTAATAAACCGCAGGATAATCTGAGACCTATTTCTGAATCAAAGCAGGGGTCAATGCTTTTCTCTGATCATTTGGACGAAAGTGATAACAATATTTATGGAGGTTCTGATAGTTCAGCAGATGAAGCTATTGACTATTTTGGTGGCTTACATGATGAAGATAAATCAACTAATCCACAATTTTCTTATACTGAAGAAAAAATGTTGAGAGATCAAGATGCCAAAATAAGAGCATTTAATGTTCTTGCATCATCTCCAAAAGAATCAAGATCATCATCTATCAGCTCACACCATCATCTTACTAGACGTCCATCTATAGTTGAATTTATTAATCCACCACCACCACCAAAAATTGGCACTCCTAAAAGTAGTTCATCTAAGTTTGCTTACAATCCAACTACTCATGAAATGGCACCCAAAAATACCACTATGAGCCCAATGAAATTATCGCATTCAACTTCTTCCGTTCTTCCTTCAAGTAACAACAGCATTTCACAAATTTATTATCAGCAATTACATCAAAAACAACAAAAGTTTAAACTCAGTAATATTCTATCCAGCGACCACAATTCTACAAGTGATGAACTATCTCAAGAGTTGATTAATATTTATAAAGACATCCAATGGTGTATAGAAACGAGAAAGAAATATCAAGATATTTCTCTTCAAAACTCAGATGACAACCCAAAAAATGATTCTTTATGGACTATATATCCAGAACCGCCTACACCATTTTGGATGCAGCAAAGTCGAACAGATTTAGGTAAACTCCAAACTGATTTATCGGATAATAAATCTCAAGAATTCGATATTAATCAATGTAAATTTGTTGGTATAGATGAAACAGTTGATTATGTTCCAAATGAACAAGATACTTACCAGATTGTTGATTCTATCACAAGGAAACCATTGGTTCAGATTCCAACAATTAAAGATTATTATATGGATTTAGAAAAAATTATTACAATTGCATCTGATGGGCCTACTAAGTCTTTTGCCTTTAAAAGATTACAGTATCTTGAAGCCAGATGGAACCTATATTATCTTTTAAACGATCATGAGGAAACCTCAGAATCCAAGAAAAACCCACATAGAGATTTCTATAATGTTAGAAAAGTCGACACTCATGTCCATCATTCTGCATGTATGAACCAAAAACATTTACTAAGATTTATCAAGCATAAAATTAGGCATAGTCCAGATGAGAAAGTTATTATAAGAGATGGTCAAGTTTTAACTTTGAAACAAGTTTTCGAATCTTTAAATTTAACAGCTTATGATTTGAGTATTGATACTTTAGATATGCATGCACATCGGGATACTTTTCATCGCTTCGATAAATTTAATTTGAAATACAATCCTATGGGTGAATCAAGATTGAGAGAGATTTTTTTGAAAACTGATAACTATATCAAAGGCCGTTATTTGGCAGAAATTACAAGAGAAGTTTTTGATGATTTAGAATCTTCCAAATACCAAATGGCGGAATATAGAATTTCCATTTATGGTCGTTCCATTGATGAATGGGATAAACTCGCAGACTGGGTTATTGATAACAAATTGTTTTCTCATAATGTTAGATGGTTAATTCAGGTTCCTCGATTGTACAATGTATACAAAATGAACGGATTAGTTAAGAATTTTAAGGATATTCTGGTCAATTTATTTGGTCCTCTTTTTGAAGTCACTAAGGATCCAGCTTCACATCCTAAGTTACATATTTTTTTACAGCGTGTGATTGGTTTTGACTCAGTTGATGATGAATCAAAGCTTGATAGAAGATTTCACAAAAAATTCCCTTTCCCAAGTAACTGGGACTCAGAATATAATCCTCCGTATTCTTACTATATTTATTATTTATTCTCCAATATGTCGTCTTTAAATCAGTGGAGAAAAAGACGTGGATTTAACACGTTTGTTTTAAGACCGCATTCTGGTGAAGCTGGTGATACCGAACATTTGATTTCAGCATTTCTAACCTCAGAAGGTATTAGTCATGGTATTCTATTACGTAAGGTTCCGTTTGTGCAATACTTATACTACCTTTGTCAAATAAGTATTGCAATGTCACCACTTTCTAATAATGCATTGTTCTTAACTTACGATAAAAATCCATTCCCAGCATATTTTAAAAGAGGTATGAATGTCTCATTGTCAACTGATGATCCATTACAATTTTCTTATACTAGAGAGCCATTAATTGAAGAATATTCAGTTGCAGCTCAAATTTGGAAGTTATCAAACGTTGACATGTCAGAGTTAGCCAAGAATTCCGTTGTTATGAGTGGATTTGAAAATCAAATCAAAAAGCACTGGTTAGGAAATGATTTTTATAAGGCAGGCGTTGATGGTAATGATGTTGAAAAGACGAATGTCCCTGATATTCGTATTGCCTATAGGCATGAAACTTTGAAAACTGAGCATGATTTAATTAAGTATTACTCTCAGTTAGACGATCTTTAATTGGCCATTATTTTATAATCAATATTAATTCCTTAATTAATTGAAATAAATATTTCATTTTTACATATTATACATAGTTTATTTAGCAAAGTTTATCTGAATCAGCATCTGATTTGAATGCTCCAAATATTTTGGTGTCATTGTTGTCGATCCTTTGAACAACCATCCGCTTGAATTTTGGACTGAACATATTGGTTTCAAAATCAATTACTTGATCTATGGTTTCTAAATGCTTATAATCAGTAAACCATAATTTGACATTACTCCAGAATCCGTGATCAAATGGTTTATCGGAGTTTTCCAAGGGTACAACCATTCTAATACCTTCTATACTTGGATGTTTAACATTGACATACTTTTTATAATATTCCATTTTATTTTCAAGATCTTTTTCTTGCTCTTTCATTTTAAACCTCTTAATAGTTCTATTTATATCATCTCTATCTAATAAATCAATTGTAGTATCACCATTTAAAAAACATCTAAATAAATTAACCCATAAGTTGGTTAAAAACAACCCAAGAAAACCGTTGATAACAACCAAAACAATCAATGCAGCATGTAATTTTCTCCAAACGCCCGCATATACAATCAAATTCAACCATATAAACCAAATAATAATCCAACTTATCAAACTAAACATAAAAAACCATCGATAATTGTTCCAACCAATCAGATCGCCTAAAAACACGCAATAATGATCCATGAGAGGAATACACTTACCATATAACGAACTAAAATGATGGCTTCGAAGAACTTTCAAAGTTTGGCAGTCTGAGCACCAAAATGGTAAGCCATTTGAATCACAAATAAAAATATCGGGAACGAAACTAAATTTATCAGAGGAACATGTGTCTCTTGAATCAATTTCAGATACTACCTTCGGAAATTTTCTTCCGTTTTTAAAATAAGGATCCAAATCATATGGTGGAACAGTAACGGGTAATTTTCCAGGCCCAATAAACAATAGAATTATCCAGCTGAAAAAAAGAAAACAAATAAGTATGTTGGAAACTATCAATAACCCAAGACCAACAGACTTATGGTGGTGACGATAGAGGTGATCAAAACAGAACAAATAGGAGAATGCGTACTCTGTAAATCCAATGTATATTATAATCAATAAAGGTATTAGGGGTCGTATGAAAGGAGACTTCCAAGAAAACATTTTGGAAAGTTTAAGAAAGAAAAAAAAGTATGAAAGAGGATAGAGAAAAACGTATTCGTGAATAACAAACAAATTGGAGTTTTTTTTTACAATGACGTTATAAGACGTCTAAAGCAACAATATCATTAATATACAACGGTTTATCTATCTATAGTCCCTTCAATTGGGTTGTTGCAACAAGCAGTCTGTTTAATTTACCCAAGTTTTGTTCAAATACAGTACCAGATACCTTGATCTTGAAGTTCTTTTCAATTTTCTTCAAGTCTGAAAAATGTTGTAGGTTCATGTCGGATAGTTCGATAATATCGCCATCAATTATTTCTTGGACACTTTTCAGGACTTCATTGAAGTAATCAGGGGTAATTTTATCATTCTGAACAATTCTTACGACAACCATAGTATGAGCATCCTCTGAAACGCCAAATTTATTTAAGCAATCCATAATGTTTTTCATCGGTGAAAGGTTATATATAAATTCTGTATGTAGGGTCTTTGATTTCATGCCATTTTGTGATTTATCCAATAGGGTTTTATATAAAGCACTGTATAATTGCTCTAATGATAGTAAATTGTGACCATTAATGTAAGCAAAATCGTATTTAAGGTTTCCTTTGATGACCTTTTCCTTAATATCTTGCTGGTTTCTAATATCTGTCACTAGTACGGCAAACGCCTTAAATAAAGGAAAAAGAGGAATTTCAAGTATTTTATATTTTAATTCCGACATGGTTCAATATTTTAAAGAAGTTAATAATTAAACTAGAAAAATAAAAATAAGGGTATTGTTAATTTTTGCATTTACATTCATGTTGGTCGCTCTTTCTGATTTTCAACCATTTGGTACGAATGGATATCAAGATAATAAGTATATAACAAATATATTGATGTCTGAAATCATAAGGAATCCTTGGTCTGCTGATGATCAGATGGAGGAGCAAGATCCTACTTTCACTGTCTCAATTGACCCAATTAATGTACCAGCAACTAATGATAATCAGGAATGTGAAAAAAATGAAGACTCTAATAATTACCAAGATAATAATTCAGAATCTGGATTAGAGAAGAATAATAAATGTGGAGAATCTGATGTAGATGAAAACATTTGGTCTAATGCTCCCACATCTCCACTAAGTGATCTAGAGAAATCAGTAGAGGTAATAAAAAGTCAGCAAATTGAGGTCAAAAGTAAAGAGCCAGAAGTACTTGTCAATGATCATGAAGATTTTTCTTCTATTGATGAAGATTTTGGTGCATTTGAAACATTACCTACCAAATCGGTTAATTATTTTACGCCACTTACTGAACTAATGACATCTATTTTCCCAGATTCCACAAACGGTTTTAATCCTCCAGAAAAATACGATCGAAACATCATATTAACCCGACAAAATACTTTAGTAATGAAATACTATAACAATTTGATTGGAAATAGTAGAAGATATGGAGTAGAAAATAGTTCAATTGCCAATTTCAGGCGAAGAGGGTATCTTGAAAGAACTGAATTACATAAAGATATACTTAAAGTCTCTAAAGAATGGACAATTATTGAAAAAGGTTTGGATATGATGAGTACTTCTTCTACAGATCTGCCTAATACTTCAAATATGACTGGAAATAATGTTTTAAGTCGGGGTGGGAAACAGAATATTTTTAGGTGGTCCACTAAAGTTGATGATGAGACAAAGGAGGATACAGATAATATTGAATTAAAAAATAAAAAGCAAGTGGGACAAAAATTATTAAATGTTTCTTTTGAAAAGGCCAGAGAAATCATTGAAGATCGTATGGAAATTCAAAAGAAGGAAAGAATAAAGTTGGAAAAAGAAAAACAGGATAGAGATGAAAGATTGAGAAAAGAACAAATGAAAAGACAAGAAGAAATTAAAAAATACAGTTTAAAAGATGGTCAATATTCAGGACAGAAAAAGAAAGGGTTATTGAAAAGAATTTTTGGAGGCAAGAGCAAGATTGCAAAAGATCATATTTCGCATGATAAAGTAATAAATGGTACTGACGATAATATTATTGATGAAAAAAATATTTCACTTAAAGAACAGTTTCAAAGAGAGAGCAATTTCATTTCTTCCAAACATAATTTGAATGAAAGTGATAATGATTATGACAATGATGACAACGGTGATGAGTCTGATTCTGATATACAAGGCTATAACAAGTTGGATGCTAGTGGAACTGTAGACGATGAAAATAATAATCTAGAAATCAATTTCCATGATGATGATAATGAACATAATGTCATAGATGATAAAGAATTGGAGGATGATGACATTTTTTTGAAAAAAAAAGCAAGAGAACAAGGTTTGAATATAAAACAATCAAGTGCAAAAGTGCTCGATAAAACATTTTCTGAAGAAAAAGATGATGAAGAAAATTTTGGTTCCTTTGTTTTACCCAAACTAGAAGAGAAAACAAATATCTCAAAAGTAAATTTACCAAATATAGAGACGCATAGTGTATCAATGCCCTCAATTAAACTGGCTAACGTGATCAATGAACCTTCTTCTTGTGTCGCTAAATCAGTTAGTAAAGAGTCACTATCAAGATTTCCAGAATCTTCAAGTGACGAATTTGAGGATTTCATTGTTCCTCAGGATCAAACCCCACAACACAGTTACAAAGATGAAGATAATGAATTTGATGATTTTGTTAAATCCTCCGTTAAACAATCTCAAGTTATATATACAATGGAAAATTCAAACACGAGGGTGAATGGATCGACCAACAAACCTCAACAACCGATGAATAAAGATTTTGGTGATTACATAGAGCCAAAGAAATTATATGGGAAGCAGTTCACTAATAAACAACGCCAAGTAAAGATGTCAAATGAAGTTTCTGAAGAATTAGTTCCTACTTTAAATGAAAATTTTGCGACCTTCTATCGGAAATCTGTCGTTAATAACAGTGATTCGTTGTCCAGAACAAGATCGTTGGCAAGGCCAAAACGGAAGCCATCCATAAAAAAAAATTTAAAGGTAAATGATGAACCAAATCTGATAGATTTATAGATCTTACATTATTTAATTTATTATATTTTATAATTTATTATAATTGTTATATTTACAAGAATAGAAAATGGTAATAAATAAATAAATAATATCCAAATACGCAGATAACCATACAAAATGATTAACTATTGCTTCGAATTTGCCTTTGGAAAGTATTCGTAATACCATATTTGTCTTGGGGGAAACTCAGTTGGGACTCTTAATTCTAATGGAAATCTCTTACCATGTTGATGGGCATTAGCATTTTCGAATAGCTTTGGACTGATGCTTTTCAAATCCTCTGAGGCCAATACAATACTTTCATATTGTCTCTTCAAAATTTCTTCTTGGTTGTGAATCTTTTGTTTTCTCATCTTTGACCAAGCTTTCATGATTGTTCTGTGTTTAATGTAATCTTCATTACATAATTTGAGTAGACGTGGTTGCTTTCTAGCTGCAGACATAACGGAAAGTTGTGTCACCACCCTCTGAAGCTGTGGGTTAAGTCCAGCTTTGTCTCTTTTCAATCTAATTTGTTGAAGAGGTTTAAAAGGAGCACTCTGTGCTTTAAGAAGTGTTGACTTTGCATAAAACATTGTTGTTGAGTATATAAGTGGACTTCTATTATAGACCTAAGCTGTTGAATAAAATCGACAAAATTTTTCAGTTCTTGAAATCGCTCAACGGATTAAAACATACTTTTGCGTCTATCGACTCAACTTGCTCGGTCCTTTATTTTCTGAGTTTTACACATTTCTACATTTATACATTGAATCTATTCATAATTAACTGCTATTGGTTAATAAAGCAGTGTATCTTTTTAGATAAATTACTATATGAATTCTGCTATGACTGATTTTGGTCCCAAAAAGAAAGTATACGTGAATACTAACCCATTCAGTATCATGGCACAAGATGAACGACAACAGGAGGCTTGTACCATGAATGAAGTTTCCAATGATCCACTTTCTGAGTCTACAGATACTTGTTCAAATTCTAATATGCCAGGTATTGATACTCTTGATATGCCAATCACAACATTTAATCAGCCTTCATTAAAACCAAACACTTCGGATCAGCCCAGTTTTACCCAGAGCAAGAATCTGACACTGCCATCGATGCCGAATCACAGACCAAGAAAGCTATCCAATACTTTAGATCCAGGTATAAATCCTTCTAGGAATTCTTCATATTCAGCACATTCACGTCCCGAACTTTTGGTTAATACAGCACGAGATCGAATATCTTCAGCCCCAAGCATTCCAACAAATTCTCGTCCTACTATTCCTTCTTCTTCTTCTTCTTCTTCTTCTTCTTCCCATCTGCATATACAATCTCAACAAACGGGTTCAAACGTGTCAAGCTCTTCAGTTTCTTTTATCTCAAAACCACCAGTTTCTGAACTTGATAAAGGAAATTATGGCTTTCAAATTCCGGATATTGTTCGAGATTCATTTGCACGTGCACAGCTTGATAATGAACATTCCTCATCTCCAACAGTTCAAAATATATCTCCTACGAATTCTTTAAATGATTTAATTGATCAATATTCAATTGTGCATGAGCCAAATACAGCTATTCATAAAAACAATTATTCAACACATGAGTCAACAACACCTTCTGCAATGCAATCTCTAAATTCATCCGTTCATACGTTTGTTCCTCAATCTCCTCCTCAACCTCCTTCTCAACCTTCTTATCAATCTCCTTCTCAATCTCCTTCTCAACCTCCTTTTCAATCTGCTTCTCAACATAGTTCATCATATATTCCATACCCTGTTTTGTCTTCTCGGTCTGATTCATATACTGACTCACCTTCTGTTCCTTCATTCGTTCCACCATCGGTTCCACCATCCCTTCCACCGTCTGTTCCTTCGTATATTCCTTCATCTGTTTCTTCATCCATTCCCTCATCTATCCCTTCATCTATCCCTTCATCCAGTCCACCATCAGTTCCACCATCTCGACCTCCTAGTGTGCCCTCCTCTCCTTATCTTAGACGTGCTTCAGACAATTACTATGTATCACGTTCATCATCTCAAACTTCACCAACAGTCAATACTAGCACCTTTAACAGAAATTACTCAACCTCTTTTGTTTCATCTCCAAATGCACATTCTCATGATAACTACAAGCAAAATTATTCCACTCCTACAATTACAATAGATGCGAATTTACCACCTCCATTGCCACCAAAACCACCAAGAATGCTATCACGGCTTGATATTCCAGCTTCTCAGCTGTTGGAGTCACTTTCTCGTAGACGCTCATCTGTTTCTTCACTTGCTACCTCTGCCAGTTCAACAATTCATGACCAAACAATAAACGATTCTGTAGTTGAGGAAGCAGATGAATCTCAAGAGACCGAGTCCGATCAATTAGTGCCAATGGATACACCTTCTAATTCTTATGATGTTTCGGTCAACGTTAATGTCGGAGATCAATTAAATAGATTAAGACAGGAGCAACAACGCAGGATTCAGGAAGAGCAGCTTAGACAACCCGAAAGTAGTGAAAGTGAGTTAACATTGTCAGATTCGATTCCCGAATATGTTCCTATTTCTGCAGACGATTATGGAAGTAATTTTGATAATGAATCACACTTAAATCTGGCTACTGCTACTCCAACAACTACGAATTCCAATATTTCAATGGAATCGAATCAATCGTCTCAATCTTTACATACAACAGCAACCTCTCTTGATAATGATACATCAACACAAGAATCTTTATCCTTAGTGCATGAGATTACCGAAGAAGAATTTTTAGCATCCTTGCCGGCTCCGCCTGATTATACTAATAAGGCATCACCCGGTGAGATTAGTGTTCCTAATCGTATGGCCATTGATCCTGTTACAATTAATGATAATCCGCCAGAAGAAGATCCTCCAGAATATACAGAAGTTTCTGCAGAATTAGCACCTCTAATACTACGTCCTCAATTTTCTCAGACTGGTGGTAATCGTCGTTCATCTCGGGGATCAAGATCAGGTTCTAACACAAACTCAAATTCTAATGCCAGTGTAAGTACCAGCTCTAGAACGCATACGCGTCCCTTAATATATCCATCTAGATCTTCAAACCGTACACATGAATTAAATGCTCCTCCTTTGTTACCAAATAGACCGCCTGCACTGCCTGGAAATAGGAATGCAGCTTCCGAATCCTACAACAGATCTCCAAGACAACCTTCAAGGGTAGTTAGAAGTTTAATCCCCCTTGAAATTCAAGAATCTAACCTTCCAGTAGGTGGATCAACCATTCATGGTGGCTCTAGACGCAGTTCGAACACTTCCATACATAGACAAGGATCTAGCACGTCGGTAAATAGTAGAACCAGACGCTGACCTTCAATTCTTTGCTAATAGTTGAATTAATATTGGTTTATCATTTTATTTTCGTTAAATTGTATAGAATAGAATAATAAATAAATAAATAAATAAATAAATAAATAAATAAATAAATAAATAAATAAATAAATAAATAAATAAATAAATAAATAAATAAATAAATAAATAAATAAATAATTTTACAATTTAAAATTTTTTAATTTAACTGTTCTTTTTGTTTTTTTGAGTTAAAATAAACTAATAGTTATATTTTGGGAATTAAAGTAAGGTGTCTTGATTGGAGTTGCATTTAGTAAGATTTGTGGGAGCATGAGGAAAATAATATTATTGGATACCCAATTTACTGGTTTCTGTGATGATTTTAATCTAAACCATATCATTTCTATATGATATTCTTATCCCTTTTAAGAAAACCATTAAAAATGCATTATTTAAATTCAATTAATTGGTGAATAAGTTTGTTTTAAAATCCAATATAAATTTACAGGAACAGCGTAATTAAGAAATATTACTAATAGAGTATATTAAATGACTCGATGATATTAATAAATAACCCAATGATATAATAGCAAACTTAATGAGGTTGGTAAATAGCTCAATGTTATCGAGGAATAGCTAATATTCACTTAAATTGTGTAAATCAAAACTTAAAAGAGAAACAAAAAGAAGTTTTTATTTCTTTCATCTGATCATTATAAATGCAGGATAAACGTATACATAGCTTAATATAAAAGGTATATCATATACTTTATAGTTAAATCTGATAAATAAAACTACAAGTACAATAAAAAAAGTTTAGAAACATTAATTGGGTTATCCTAATATTTTTAATTAGAAGGAGTATTTTATTTATTTATAATCAAAATCTAAAATAATAACGACATATAAACTATGATTCCCTTACCTTTACTTCCTTCTTTTTACAACTTTTTTATTTTTTTTTTCCGTTAATAAACTTTTTACTCGAGAAAACTAACTGAATTATACCTACGTTTCTGTTTTGTTTAGCGTTTTATCTCAAAGATTTAATTGTATATATTTAATATAACTAAATATATCAAACTTGGTTATAGTCATAGTTGTTACTCAACTATTTTATATTGTAATTGATAATTTTTTTAAATTATTTAATGACAAAAAAGACATAGAGAATGTAGCCCTTATTTATGTTATTTAATCTATAAAAATCTGAAACCTTTAAACTTATTATATACTAATTATAGTAAGTATTACTTAAGTTCTATGCTCAATAATATTTGTTTCACCTTCATTTTTGTTTCATAATTTTCTTATGATTTTCATACTCATATATTAGAACATTAAGGATTTTGCATCGAAACCTCACATCTCAACCAGTAGCGTGACAGACTATTTATAATCCTCAATACCTAAATAAATAAGTATGAGGATTAAGTTAATCTCACAGGATGATCGGTTACAGATGTGGTTCTGTAAATAGATAATAAAAATACTTACTATTGGTGGTATGTAAAGTAACCGATGGATTTAACTCAGAAAGAATAGATAATAGATAATAACAAATATAATATATTGATATATATTTTTATATATTTTTATATAAAAGATCTCATCAAAAGGAAAGAAGTAAAAGGTTGTAAATAAGAAAGAAATAAAAATGGGAATAGCATAGCTTATATACAGGATAAATTGTTATAGAATTATCAGGAAGATTCTAGAATAAGAAAAAGCAATCAATGAATGATGTTGATATAGAATGGATTATCATAGAATGATAAAAAATATTCTAGAATGATATTAAGGGTTCTAGAATCAGTAAAACTAGTGATCCTATTGATCAACAACAATATATAATTTATGTAAATTAAAGAACATAAATAGAGCTAAGTTTCTCTTTGTTTTATTTATAGTTAAATATTGTTGGAACCTGGAGAAACTTCCTTTCTTAGTCAATTACTCCGATATTTATGCTGGTATTAATTAAAGCCATTCCACTATCCATAACTCCTTTAGATGGAGCCAATGAAATTAAAGAAGTTAGAGCCAATAATAATTTATATATAGCTACATCCATTTAATTGGTCATTATGAGTTTGTCTAGAATAAAATGTACAATCACAATTAATTACAATTGAATTCAAAATAGCTATATAAACAACCTTTTCCTACTTTTTAGTTTCTACTTGTCTTACTATCTTTCTCTTTTCTCTCGGTAAGAGATCTTTTATATAAAAATTGAATACAATTTCATTATATCTTGTTCTTATATTTATATTACATCTGAGTTAAATACGGTTACAAACCATTAATAGTAAGTATAAAACTTATCTATCTTCAGGACCACATTCGTAACCGTTCCTCCTGTGAGGGTTATGCTAATCATCGTGTATGCTTGTTGGAAATAGATGATTACATATAACCTCTCACCCTACTGGCGGAGATGTGGGATTTCAATATAAAATCCTTTATGTCCTAATAAATAGTTTATATAAAAGTATCAATTAGAATACAAGAAAGTTGAACACCTTATAATTAAATCTTAGGATAAAAACCTCTAATCAAAATGTCCAACAGCTAGTAATCTGGGCGGTCAAAGAAGTACTTAATGCTCTAATAATATGACTTTAAATAATATTAATTTAGAAAGTTATGAAAATAAGGTCTATTAAACTATCATCATAATTACGGGCGTGTGGCGTAGTTGGTAGCGCGCCTGCCTTGCAAGCAGGAGGTCATCGGTTCGACTCCGGTCTCGTCCACAAACAATATTTTATATATTTTTTTTGGTGGCACAGGTAAAAGTATTTTTGTTGATGATTACTGATTATAACAACACTGACTTTTTTTCTCCCATATAAAAAATAAGAGACAATTAAGACAACATTTTATATTTCAGATGATGTCTATATGATTTTTTATCTGCCAACTTTGAAAAGGTTGGCGGTAGGCTTTTAAACGTGAAAAATGCTTCTACCAGAGGCTAATTTGAAGTTATACAATCTGAAATAGATCACTCCCAAATCTGGAAAATGGCGGTCAGCGCTACAACGTTGGAGCGATTTGATTTCCCAGTTTGGAAAGTCGCGATAAGCCAAGGATCGTTATCACAATCATAAACTTGACTAGTGAGTCTTTGACACTCTCTCTGGCCATGAAGGAATCTATTTAAATTCACTCATTTCCCAGTTCTTTGATAGGTATATTAAGCCTTTATATTTTTTTTTATTCATCATATATAGTTCAACTCCCGTTTCAGTTTTACTACTTTATTCAATCAATAAAAACTATTCTACAATGACTGTTGAAGGCTCTGAAAAGTCCTACGTTTTCCAAAAAAAGATTAACGACAAAGGTTTACTTTGTGTCGGTTCGAAAAACGATGGTATGTACATTGTTTTGGAAGACCCAAAAACCAAAGAACAGAAAGTTGTTTTAGATGCAATCTCGGGTGCAGCTGTCTGTTCCTTAGGTCACAATGATCCTGAAATCACTGGTCAATTCTCTAAATTTGCTGAAGAATCTGTTTATACATACGGTGCCTATTACGGTAATTATTCTGCTGAAAAATTAAGTAAATTCTTATGTGGTAAATCTGAAGGTGCTTTTGAATCTTGCCTATGGACCAGTTCTGGTTCTGAATGTACTGAAAATGCAATGAAGATTATGAGACAATATCACTTGGAAAGGGGTGATGATAAAAGATATAAATTTGTTTCCAGATTGCAATCATATCACGGTTTCACCTTGGGTGCTTTATCTATTGGTGATGGTACTAGAAAGCCTCCTTTCACACCAATCTTATTATCTAAAGAACAAACTCCAAAGATTCCTCAACTCTACCCATACAGAGATTTTAAAGAAGGTATGACTGAAGAAGAATACACCAAATCTTTATTAGAAGAAGCTGAAAAAGTTCTTATCAAAGAAGATCCATCAACAATTGCTGGTATCATTGTTGAAACCGTTGGTGGTTCTACCATCGGTACCCCAACCCCACCAAAGGGTTACTTAGACGGTTTAAAAGCTTTAGCTCACAAATACGGTATATTATTTATGTTAGATGAAGTTATGTGCGGTTTAGGTAGATGTGGATACCCATTCACTTATATGCACCCAGATTTCGGTTTAACCACAGGCGGTCCGGATATTTTATCTGTTGGTAAAACCATTGGTTCTGGTTTTGTCACTTTAGCTGGTCTTTTTTTTTCTCCAGATGTACTTAAGGTTTTTAACGAAGGTTCTGGCTCCATATTGGGTGCCCAAACATATCATTCCCATGCTTTCAATTGTAGAGTTGGATTAGCTGTTCAAGAAAAGATTTACAGAGATGACTTAATTGCAAACGTTAGAGAAGTTGGTGCTTACATGAAAAAACAATTGGAATTGAAATTGAAAGACTGTAAAGTTGCAGGTGACGTTAGAGGTGCCGGTAACTTCATTTCTGTTGAAGCTGTTAAAGATAAAGCTACCAAAGAATCATTTGACCCAGAATTACACATGGGCTCTGTTCTTCACCAAAAGTGCTTTGATAAAGGTGTTATTGTTATGGGTGCCTCTGGCACTATTGGTTACAAGTACAACGGTTTGAATGATGTTACCATGTACGGTGATCATGTCACCTTAGGTCCAGCATTTTCATTCACCAAAGAACATGCTGACAAAATTTCTGATGTTGTTGCAGAAGCTTTCTTTGACGTGGAAAAAGAGTACTTGTAAACTCATTGAATGAGCATAATTTTTTTATTGAATAAATATTTTCGCTTGAGTTTGATTTACGTATAATATATTTATTTTCATCAATTAATTAAAATTTTCTAGTAAAATAAATAAATGTATAAATGCATAAATGAGTAATTATAAATTGATAAAATTAATTCTCTCAAATTCAGGATTTCGTTTGCAATAAATTTCATATCTCTCTTTGAAACTTTTCCCATTCCATAATTCTGCTTCACCTTCCTCAATTATAGGCAATCCATTTTGTTCAATACAAACACCACTTGCAACAGTTGCAAATATACAGGCCAGTTCAAAATTCTTCTCATATTTAACGAAAGCAGTTGCAAAAGCACCAACAAAAGTATTACCACAACCAGTTGGATCAATAACTTTATAATCAGGAAAACTCACATCTGAATGATATGCAGGAAACCATTTAATCCAACCTTCTCTTAATAATAAACTTCCTAGTGCACCACAACGCAAAACTATACCACTATTTGTTTTGGTCATGTAATTTAAGAATTTTAAACCAATTTGTTCACAACTTTTTCTATCTTGAGGTTCAGGTTGGCTAAAAAATGAAGCACACTCAGCAGCATTAGGTGTTAAGATATCTACTTTTTTCAGTATTTCTATAGTTTCATCTAAATATTCTTTAGTACATCTATCAGGTATTGGTTCCCACACAACAACGGCATCATCATTATGATGAAATTCTAAAACAAATTGAGCACATGTTTTAGCTGAGCAAACCAAATGATAAGATGCGCTTTGCAACATCCATGGATACTGTTTCAAATCATCTATCGTAATTTTTTTCTTTGGAGTCAGGTATCTAAATTCTCTAAATTCATTTAGTCCATATCTATTCCAACCTCTGGTGCATTTTCGTGTATCATCATACCTAAACACTGCCCCTGTATTCCAAGATCTTAATTCATTCAGGATTTCAGTAGGACAGTCTTTACCTATATCAATTATCCATGAACAATATCGAGATTCATTTGTACCGAGAATCATTCGAGATCCACAGATTGCAAATGTCCCGCCACCTCCTAAAATGTTACTTAAAGAATGTGTTGGAAAATGAATCTCATCAATTATAAACAATCCAAGTGATGTAAAATAAGGAACTGGATAATCTGGTATTTGATTTGTCATGAAGTGTATTAACTCATTGCTAACTGATAAGAAAGATCCGAAAAAATGAAGGAAAAATCATGATTTTTCAACTTAGCGAAGCGCCGGAAAAGGAAATTTAAAATTTTTTTTAAAAATTCATCATGAATATTTCATAGTTTAATGTTCATATTAGTTACGATTACAATATATTTTCTACAAGTTATCTTCAATGTCAGATTTTGATCAGAAAAAAATACATATTCTTAAAGAAATAGGCCTCAATTCTGAGGAAAATCCAGATGCATCACCAAAAGGTACTATTGATGAACAATGTATTCCATTGATTCATCTCATTAATTCCCATAAGGATATGGTCACGACCTCTTCGTGTTCTGGACGTGTTTCAGTTTTTATTGAAGGTTCAAAAAAAATTGAAGGTTCGAACAGTGAATTTAAAATTGGTGCAAAAGGAGATGGTGGACATTGGCTATTCGTTACCCACGACAAGTCGGATCTGACAAATTGGTGGGAAGATAAGATAAATTTTAACCAAATTGGTGTACAAATGTTTGATAAATTGCATCGAAATACAAGGTATATCTTATTCAAATATGAACCATTGATTTTGCATGTGAAATGTAGGGATTTTGAGACTGCGTCAAGATTATATTCAGCCGCCATGGGCTGCGGATATCGGGAATCTGGTATTGGTGCCAACAATAACGTGGCGATCAGAATTTCAATTAAACTAGATATACCTATCGGATATTTGGACGTGACAAATAATGATGCTGTATCCATGGTTCAAGAGGACTACGTTAGAGTAATTACTAAGTTAGCTTACGATAGATTTATGGAAAATGAAAGAAAAATGAATGTATTACATGAAAGAATTGAAAATGAAGTTATAAAATTTGAGAGAAAGGAAACTAAATTTGAAACCAAAGAAGAAAGAAAGGAAAGAAAAATGAGGGAAGGTTTAGCAAGAAGAGAAGGTGTTAGAAAATTAAAAGATGAGCAAAAAAGAATTGAAGAATTGCAACAGCAATCTAAATTAGAATAAATAATGCAGTTTTAAATTAATATAATATAGTATAATATAAAGATCCTGCTAAAAATTAAGTTTTTATACACTATAAAAAATACTCCAAGACCGGGAATTGAACCCGGGTCTCCCGCGTGACAAGCGAGAATTCTAGCCACTAAACTATCTCGGAATTGAACGAGACTTTGAAAGACTAGTATGCAATAGTACAAAAAAACTGTCAATATAAACAACGTGCAAATAATAAATACCTTGAATCGAGCTTTAGCTTTAAGATTTAAGTGTATATATTCAATATAACCTTACACGGGTCTATGTTCATAGTTATTACTCAACTGTCGTCCCGACAGTTAAAATATTATTATTAGGATATTTATTATCAGAGGACGGTTAGCATTCCTGGATATCTCCTTCCTTAAGCACAGTTATAAGTTAACCAGTACAGGTAGACTTGCCACGTGATATCCCCTCTAGCCTGATTAGAGGTCTTAAACAGTAAGATGAGAACAAGATACTTACTGTTTGTTAATTAGCTAATTTGATAGTTGATGGTATGATTGGGTGTAATGACTATTACTGGGTTGTATTATTTATAATAATTGGAATCCTCAATTAAAAGAAACTAACTAAATATACAAAATATAAAAATAGGCGGAATATCCCATGAACTTATACAAAATCTCCATTTTGATATTTTGGAGAATGTTTAATAACTATCCAATCACAATAATACTCTACTGTTCAACACATACGTGTTTCATCGGATTTTATGTTCTTGGAATTAATTCTGCATGGAACAAAGTTTGTTGACATTACTAAATTTAGAATATGATATTAATTTGTTGACCGGCAACAAAAATTATGTTATAACCATTTTAGTTATGATATACAATCTATGTTCTGACATTTATAGTTAGATTACCCGATGTTTAATAAATTGAAACAAAATTGTATCAATCTTTCGTTCTCATACTAGATTGATTTAATTGTAATTTCCCCTATAAATACTCTTGTATTCCCGTCCTATGGTTAGTAATGCGGGAAGCCGATGAAAGGTCATTAATGTTCTAATGTAAACTATTCTATACTGTAATTGATAATTTATAAACTATAGATCTATAAATAAGACATGGATAAGATAAGCTCGATTTATGCTATATGATTCGAATCAAATAAACTATATAACCTTAATAAGTAATGTGTCACTATTAGAATGATCTATAATATTCTAAAATATTTTCATTGTTCTTCTCAATTTTCTTCACACGCATATTAACAACTCTTTGTAATTACCGAATTTCCATAATTTTCAATTTTTGCTTGTTTGATAATACATTCGTATTTTAGTTTCTTTTAGTTTATTTTGGTTTACATTTTTATATTGGAATTTATTAAAAGATAATGATCTGCGATAAAATTGGTTTCTCATTTTAGTTTATCAAGGCGCCTTATAATGGTTAAAGTTTAGATTTTGATGATTCGGCACGGAATTCGATTTCCGATATATCAAATGTACCATTGGAAACCCTCCAAGAAATTTTTGCAGGATCAACCAGTTCAAGACGCTTTCCACCTTTCCATTTCCAAGCATTTGATTTTTCATTATCTAATGTACCTTCTAATTTTTGCACAATATACTTACCAATATTCGGGAAAAATTTAAAACCATGGCCCGAATCACCGCTTGCAACATAAAGGTTATTAAAGTTTGGAACCTTATCAATTATAAAGTCTGAATTTTCAGCATCACCAATCCAGCAAATTTTTGAACCAAACAATTCATGATTTGCCAAATCTGGAACGTACCTTTTTAACAGTTTTCTAACATTTTCAACTGATTTTTTGGGAATTGTATCTTGTGGGAATTCGTGATGAAATCGAGGCAGAGAAACATCTCCATTACCGAATGGATTTTTAACTGTTCTCTTAATACCACCTCCTGATAAACAAATTTTAAATATTTTTGTTTTAGGATCTGGAGGAAAAAAATATCCCATTTCAGCATCAAATAAAATTGGCATATCTTTATAAAATTCATACTCTTTATTAGTTAACTGAATATGAGTAACGAATAATCCAGTAGCAGCTTGCTGATTTTCTAAGTCAATAACTTTACCCGTATTTGCACCTAATGCTATAATAATTTTATCAGCTGTATGAATTTTACCAGATTTAGCAATAAGAGCAGATCTATTATTATCTAAATGTTTGACACTAGTAACTTCACCATCAGACCCAAATATAAATTTAACACCTAATTTTTTCAAATGATTGAAAACATTAACTAAACTATCAGCGGAATGGCCTAAACCGGATTCTGGGTTAAATTTAACTTCTTGATTTAATGGAACAGAGTTATTTTTAAATTGTTTAAATTTTTTTTTGATGGATTCTCCACCTTTATAATACTCATATTTTAAGCCTTCACCTAAATCATTCAGATTTTTAATACCAACTTTTTCATATTCAATTCTACCTTTGTGAGATAACGGAGTCACTAGAACTCTACCACATTCATTTAAGGTTGAGTTAAATAATGAATTTGATCTCCATTCATAGAGAGCTTCAACGGCTAATTTTGAGTACATTGGTTTATTGTATTCGCATCGTAAAATTTTATTAAAATCACAGGCAGCTGACCAAGGTGATGGTGGCGGATATTTGTCAATCATTTCAACAGTATAACCTTTTTGTAAAAGCTCAAGAGCTGTTGATAGTCCGAAAACACCACATCCAGCAATTAACACAGTTTCTTTAGTCATTATGAGATTTGTTTGATCAAAATTTAATGGAAGGAATCATAAGTTGAACAAAAAAAACGGAGTTTGAGAATTGAAGATCCAAGCGAAAAATTAAGC
This sequence comes from Kregervanrija delftensis, assembly GCA_019155655.1. NCBI lineage: Eukaryota > Fungi > Ascomycota > Pichiomycetes > Pichiales > Pichiaceae > Kregervanrija > Kregervanrija delftensis. The sequence continues at coordinate 1,446,514 of JAFMZF010000001.1, read as the reverse complement.
GATCTTCTTATCTCCCTAAAGAAAGAGTATCAAATTATTTGATGAGAGTAATATTATAAGATATAGATTAGCAATTAAATAAATATAAACAGTACAAGGAGAAAAATAATGAATAATAAAAATTAATGCAATTATTGTTTTGGAGTGGATTCTTTTTCTAAGAAATCCGTCCATAGTGAAACAAAAGACTGGGATGGGTTACGTTCGGGATGTGGAACTTCAACTACACTGTTCGAGTTTGCTTTCGAATTCACCAAAGAAGATATCAGACCAGCATGACGTTTTTTCTCATCGTCCCAATTTAAGAAATTAGCAATTAATTTTAAAACTTCGAATTTTTTTGTATCAGCTCTTGGAATTTGTAAGAAACTAATAAATAAATTTGAAATTAATTCCTTATCAACAGTTTCTTGTGAAGCATCTTTTTTGATCAGCTTCATTGCCTTTGTTAAATGCTCATTTAAAATAATTGTTTCATGTCTTAGTTTGCCGATTAATAATTGTTTTTGTTTCAAGTCGTTTTCGAGATCATTAAGTGAATTTAATTTATTATCCTTTTCAATTATTTTTTTTTCAATTTCATTAATTCTAATTTTTAAATCTGAGATTTCAGTATTTTTTTCTTCTAATTGGGTTTTGAAATCTTTTTTCAAATCAATATTTAGTTTACTCAGATTAGCAATTTCGTTATTTAAATTTTCAATTATTTTATTATTGTTATTACAATTTTCATTTAAATTTTTTTTTTCAGTAATCAAACCATCATATTTAATTTTCAAATCATTTAATTCATGATTCAAGTTTTGTTTTGACATTTTTTCTTCTTGAATTAGAATTAAATATTCTTCTATTTCAGATTTAACCTCTTGTACTTCCATCGACAATTTTTTATTTAAAGTTTTATATTGTTTTGATTCAATTTCCAGTTCATTCTCTTTAATATTCAAATTTTTCTTAAAAGTTGAATTTTCCTTTGTTAATTTATCACATTCGGAATTAATATTAATAATTTCATTTTTTAATTCTATCAAATTTGAGTTTAAATTTTCAATTTTTTCATTTGAATCATTTAGTTTTAACACTAAATTCTTATTTTCCTCCTGAACAGTTTCAAATTGAATTTTTGTATCGGCTAATTCCAATTCAGATGCTTTCATTTTGTTAAAAACAGATTTCATTGATGACAATCTGCTTAGCAAAGAATTATAATTTTCTTTATATTTTTCACTTTCTTCAGTTTTTTCGTTTAGCTTTTTTGTTAATTCAATTATATCTGAAGAAGATTCTGAAGATTCGGAAGCATCTAAAATTATTGGAGTATTATTATTGTTAGCAGTGAAGTTTTTTAAGCTATTGATTTCAGTATCCTTTTCTTCAAGTTTAGTTTTTAATAATGAAACTTTATTCGAATTAATTTTAAGATCTTCAATCTCTTTATCTTTATTTAACAGCTGTAGTTTTAATTGTTCGATTTCATTTATGTTTTCCTTTAACACTTTGATTTCATGTATATTTTCATCTATATTATCATTAACATCATCACTAACAAAATTATACTTTTTATCATTGTCATTAACGATTTCTGTATTTATCGTTCCATCTTTGAGAATTTTATTATCAACTATTAAATCATCTTGACTACCAATTGAATTTGATTCCTCACTTTGTTTAGGTTTAGAATTATTCTTCGACTTTTTTTTCCCCATTGTAAAACAAATGTGTATATAATAATTGTAAATAAAAAAATTAAAAATTCATGTTGACAATTCAATAAGTGTAATTCCGAGAAATTTTTCCTGGAAAAGGATGTGAAATCAAAATCAGTGCTACGTAACCGTAAATATAAAATGCAAGAAAAAATTCAGACACGTAAACATATTTATTAAATAATAATAATCACGATACAGTCAATATAAGATGAAGATAAATAGTAAGGATAATTTAACGTATTTAATTTTATTTATTGGATTTATTATACGATTTTCTATACCAATATTATTACCAAGGTTAACAACGGTTTTAGATAAATTTGTTTTATTTTCAACACCCGTTAATTCCTATAGAAGTTTGAAAGAGGGTATATTCTTATTGTCAAATAATTTGAATCCATATAAGCAAGGTGAAATTCTACATCATCCTCCAATTGTATTAGAATTTTTTAAATTGTTGAATGATTCGAAGATTGAAGATGGCATAATTATTAATTTGTTTTTTGCAATTATTGATATTTTAATTGGGATTGAGTTAATTAAATTAAATGATAAATTAGACTATAAAGAAAAGTTTCAACCGTACATTATTGCTACTTTTTATTGTTTCAATCCGTTTTCAATACTATCAACGCTATCAAAATCAACATATCTAATTAACAATTTAGTTTTGGTTTTAATGATGAATTTTATTTTAATTGATAAGATTGCATTGAGTATACTCCTGGTTTCAATTTCAACGTATTTAACATATTATGGATGGTATTTAATGATACCAATTGTTTATTACAATTGTTTAATAAAGAAAAAGGAAAATAATTTTAAAATAGTTTTCGAATCAATTTTAATCTTTTTAATCTCATTGACTACACTATTTTTGATTAGTTATAAACTCAGTGATAATTCATTTAATTTTATTAAACTAACATATGGAATAATTATTAAATTTGATAAGATTTCGCCAAATTTAGGTTTATGGTGGTATTTTTTCACTGAAATTTTCGAATTTTTCAAAAATTTTTACCTATCACTATTTAATCTATATAGTTTTATGTATATTTTACCAGTTACAATTAGATTTATTAGGTTTGAAGATGAAGGCCATAAACAAATTAGAAAAAATTCAATTATTTTTACACTTTGGATTATAATTGGCATCACTAATTTTTCCAAGAGTTATCCAATATTAACAGACTATTGTTTATTTTATTCAATGATTATTTTATTCAAACAATTATATTATAAATTGAAATATTCACCGGTGGTTATTTATGTTTCATTACTAATTGTTTTACTAATGTCACCAATTTTCTATTTTGTTTGGATGGGATTAAATTCTGGTAATTCAAATTTTTTCTATGCAATTGGACTAGTTTTAAATTTACTTGAAATTGTTATAATTAGTGATTTTCTTTGGTCAAAAATTCAAATTGAATACTACGAGGAAAATCATTTGGATTTCACAAAAAATAATTTAAGATTGACACAGATATGATAAGACCGATTTAGAAAAAAAATAAACTATTTGTATATTAAATAGATAATAGATAGACTAGCCTATGTAATAATGTTTCACGTGACTCGCGTCGATCGGCGCGCATTTTTCAATGACCAAAAAATAGAAAAAATACTTCTAAAAATAAAAAAATAAAAGATAAAAGCGGAAAAATTTTCACTTCCGGAGTAGGAAATAGTGACCTAATTCGGTTAATTAGCTTGCTAGCTTTAAGACTAGGAAATTGGGCCAGCCATAAAATTTAATAGAAGTGTTTCCATTAATTCAATGGCAATGTAAGTGGTTGCAAACTACTGCTGTCTATTAGACCCAGACTGGTAAATCGCAAACAAGAAGCAACATCAGCAGAAAACCAGCTATTGCAAATGGCCAATTCGTAACAGTGCAATCATCCAAGCAGGTTAATTTCGGCTTAGGTTTATTGCCTGATTCGGAGCAAATTAGCAACAAAAACGGCAAATATCACAGCCCAGAAAAGTGGCTGGTTTTTGTCATTATTTATCGCTGTTTTTAGCATTTTTCACTTGTTTTTCTATATGTCTTCCCACTTTGTATTATAATCATCCAAATATGCAGAATATTATAAAAGCAGCAGATTTCCTCGAGCTATTGTAATCTATCCTTTTTTTCTCTCTTCTTTCTTTATCATATATCACTTTAACTAACAGTCATTCGTTCCACTATAATAAAAATGCAATTCATCTCCCAATTAATCTTTGCTTCCGCTGCTTTAGCTGCTTCTTCTTTCGTCACAACCACTGAGACCGAAACAATTTCTTCATGTGCTGAATCAGTTACTGACTGTCCATACAAGAACTCTACATCAACAGTTTCCACCTTCTCTGCAGGTGCTAACGGTGCTCACGGTTCTTATTACGCTGCTGGTGCTGCTGCTTTAGCTGCTGGTGCTTTATTAATGTAAGTAAATTATTACATACTAATATGTTATCATTACTACATTTATATTCTTTCAGTTTAACCGGTGTCTTATTATTTTTATTTTTGGCTTAATCATATATAAAGAAAATCTTTTATTAGATTTGGAAATAAAATTTATTCATTTTTAATTATATTAATAATTAATATATGTAATCTAACAGTAACAGTAACAGTAACAGTAACACCATATGTAATAGTATCGGTGATACTGAACTGATCGCTTGCCCGCCCTGCTAATTTTTTTTTGATAGAAGTCCGTTCCTTGAATAATTAACATGCCTATTTGACCTATTATGGCTCTCATTTAATGATTTGAAAACTCCGTCAATCTTAAGTAATAATTCTTTATTGGTTTCTTTCGACTTATTATATTCTTCTAGTAAACCATCCAGTTCAATCTTATCTATGTTAACAATACTATTATCGTTCTTCATTATTTCAATTTTTTCATTTAATTCTCTATTCAATTCTTCTTGACTTTCAATCTCGATTTCTGATTCTTTAATAGACTTTTCAGCTCTTTCAATTTCTTCTTTCATATATTTACTTTCATTATTATTCGACTCTAATTTATGTTCTAATTTCTTTATTTCTTCTACTAATTTAAAGCTTTTATTATCTTTAATTATCCATTCTTTGATAAATTTATTCTCATTTGTTTCATCATCCACTAATTCATTTATTTTAATGTCTAAAATTCTTATTTCATCATTCAGAATCTCACAGTCATCATTAATTTTTTTAATTTTATTAGTCTTCTCAACAAAATTTTTATTACTTTCGTTATAATCTGTACTGATTTTGTTAAAACTTTCTTCCATAGTTTCGAAGTATTTAATTCTACTATCATTGAACTTATCAAATGTTTCCATTTCGTTGTTAATGGCAATTAATTTCTCAATACTATCGTTAAACTTATACATTAATGTATGTGTTAAAACATCATTATCATTTTGTTCAATTTCTTTTGAAATTCCAGTTAGGTTTTCATAATCTTTATTTAGTGGGTTTGTCAAATATTTTTTCTCTAATCTTTTCTCTTCATAATAATTCTTCGCTTTTTGACTTTTATTTGCAAATCTTGGTTGGATTATATGTCCTATCATTTTCGTTTTACCTGCAAAATTAAAATTTAGGTTCAGATTTAAACTTAAACTTTCACGTTTTTCTTCCTCCTCCTTTAAGATATCTTCGTTGTCAAAATTAAATTTAACTTCTGTTAATAATGACCTTTCGACATCTCTTGATGTAAATAATCCAATTGATGGTAAATCGGGTAACGGCCATTTGATGTTAAGTGGATCAGCTAAAAACTTCTTTAAAAACTCCAAGCGTTTTAAATAAATTGGTTTTAGAATTGATGGTAACTGTCCGACCCTGTCTCTAAGTACTACAATTGCAGCTGTAATTGGTTTTAGATTTTTTTCAAAACCTTTTGAATTCGATTTTTCATTGAAATATAATGTAATGTGTTCAACAGAATTAATTGGAATTAGCCTGAAAATCTTTGTCTCTTTAACATTTATCAATTTTTTAAGAAATTCATTATCTAAATCCGTTGTAATATCAAATAAAATCAAAAATTTAAATTTAAAATCTTCATTGTTAATTTTATTATTGATAATTTCCTTTTCATTCAAATTATTAAAGTCAGAAGGAAATAGATGAATATTTAAATTGATTTTCATATTTTTTTTTTGATTTGCATTTGAATCTCTTAATTTTATACCCGAATACCTTTTTAAATTACATTTAAATCCAAGACATAATGCGTCAATTAAATCTAATGATTTGCCTGGTCTTGCAATTATACCAATATCAATAATTTCAAACTTGGAATTATCAAATTTATCCTTTGGATTGTAAATTAGATCCAGCTGATTTAATAAATCACTTAAAATTTCAAACTTACCACTCGTTTCTGCTAACCGTTTCGGTAAATCACGAACTGTTAAACTCTTCGGAAAATAGTGATTAATTAATAAATATGGATGTGAACAAACAAGTTGTGTATTTAGTAGCATTGTTTTCAACGAATCAAATATAATCTTATTATTCTCATCATTTGCATCATTTCTATTGTTATTATTAATACTACTATTGTCGTTATCAAGTCTTTCAAAAAATTTTAAAATATCACTATAATGTAATGAAATAATTTGATCAATTAATTCTTTTTGAAAATCACTCATTGGTGTTGCAATTTTATAGTCTCCAGCTAGTTGATAATTTGGATCAATTTTAAAATGCTCTTCGTCAACTATTGAAGGTTCCGGTTTCGCATCTAATATTTTTAATAAATCCATATTTGTAATTGTATATAAATAAAAAATAAAAAATAAATAAATAAATTAATTGATGATAAATTTATTAGTAAATAAACAAATAATCAAATAAATAAATAATAGTTAAAAAAAGAAGGTTTTTTTATTGTGGTATAGGTATAAGTTTATTTTTTCAAGCACAGCAAAATTTGAGAAAATGAAAATCAGATATAAAACAAAAACACAAACACCAGAGATCAAATATAATCAGTTATTAGACATTAACTATAAGCACTATTACACATATAAATATGACAGGCTCAAAATCACTTTCGGAAGATGAAATCAAATTATACGATAGACAAATTAGATTATGGGGTCTAAAAGCACAAACGAACTTGCGTAATTCACGTATTTTAATTATAAATCTAACAAGTGTAGGTTGTGAAATCATTAAAAATTTGATGTTAAGTGGCATAGGATCATTAACTTTAATTGATAATTCAAAAGTTTTAGACCAAGATTTAAACGTGAATTTTTTTTTTGATGAATCTCAAACTGGTATGAATAAATGTGATGCTTCAATCGATAGAATTAAAGATATGAACCCAAGGGTTTCATTCAACACCTTTAAAAATAATTGGGAGGAAATTATTGATAATAATGACAATGGCGATGACTTTTTTAAAGAGTTTAATTTAATTGTTGCAACAGGTTTGAACGGATTTCAAATTGAAAAATTAAATAAAAAAACTAGGCTTTTAAAAATTCCATTAATGGTGACAAGTACTCATGGGTTATTTGGATTTATATTTAATGATTTAATTGAAGTTGAAAATTGGATCAAATTTGATAAAAATTCGAATAAAAAAATTGGTGATCAACTAAACCAAGTAAGTGAAATTATTGAAATTAATAAATTAATCGAAAATGATATTGAATATAAAAATTGTTTAATTAAAAATACTTTTATACCTTGGCATGAATTAAATGGTGAGCATTTAAATAAAGATTATCCGACCGAGAAAAAGAAATTGAAAAGGATAAATCCAGCTTTAATTTGTTTATTAAGTTTATTAGAATTATCTAATGAATTCAATAAACCGATCGAAGATGTTAAAATTAATAAAAGTGATTTGCATATTCAAATAGATAAAATTCTAAAAAAGTTGAATTTACCAAGTAAATTAATTAATGATGAAATAATTGAAGTTATTTTAAAGAATGCATATTGTCAATACCAACCAACTAGTGCAATTGTTGGTGGTACATTATCGCAAGATATTATTAATACATTAGTTGGCAAGGACATCCCAATTAATAATTTAGCAATTATAGACGGAATTAATAATGAAATGCCAATATATAACCTATAATCTATAAACTGTATAATTTAATACTTCTATCCCAACCACCTGTGATTAATTTATTATTATTAGCATTAATATCACAACACATTAATTTATCTAAACTGTTAAATTTTTTAACAACTAACCAATTATCACAAGAAGTTAAACACATTGAACCATCATAACCAACAGAAACTAAAAATTTACTATCATTGCTAAACTTAACCTCTGAAATTAATTTATTATGGGCTAGAATATCGTTTAGTTTTTTGCCCATTCTAATATCCCAAATAATTAATTTTGAATCCGATCCAGCACTGGCTAGTTCATAACCATTTTTACTCCAATCTAGAGAGTTAATTGAATTTATATGACCGTTTTGTGATAAATTTAAAATTGACTTACCGGATCTTAAATCCCAAATTTTAATGATTGAATCAATCCCAGCAGTTGCTAATAATGAACCATCTGGATGATTTGATAAAGTGTTTAAACCTTTCGTATGTCCTTCTTGATAATATAACTCAATTGATTTATTTAAATCCCACAATCTCCATGTTAAATCATGCGATGCAGAAACTAAGTAATCATTTATTGGATGAAATTGTAAATCAGATATCCTCGATAAATGCCCATCTAGTATATTTATATTAAAGTCTTCTTCGGGATTCCCAATTTCATCAATTTTTGAAATTAATTTAATTTTTCCATCCGAACCACCTGTTGTTAATAAATCTCCATTATTATTAAAATCTAATCCTGAAATTTTTTCATCATGTAAATTATCAAAACTTTTGATTGGATCCAAAGTTTCTGATGATATTAAATAGCATGATCCATTCCAAGATCCACATGCTATATTCTTTGAATTTGGTTGAAATTTAACTTTTGATGTAAATCTATTTGAAATCAATTGTGAACCTTCAAAATCTAAATTATTTTTTAAATCATTTAAATAATTACGACGATTCTTAAGTGTTTCAATTTCATTATAGTTATTGAAGAGCTCTCTCTGAATTTTAATTCTAATCTTAGCTGATTTAAGTGAGTTATCTGCAATTTTAACTCGAACATCGTATAACGACTCTAAACCAGGTGTGTAAAATTCTTCTTCATCATCTTCTTCAGAATAATTTCCTTCCTGTATATCCTCTTCTTCATTCTCATTATCCACTAGCTCCATAAAATTCTTTCTGATTGATTCATTTTTTACTATTAAATCTATTAACCTTTCTCTTCTAGTAGCATTATCTTCACCATAATGCGTTTGAGGTTGGTTTAACTTTTGTAAAGTATTTCTAACATCTGAATCTAAAGTTGGAATTGATCGTAACAAGTCATTTTCTATTATATTTTCATTCATTTGAGAGCGAATACTTAAACCTTCAAGATATACAGCAAAGAATATGATTTAATATTGATCAAGGTTCATGATGGGTGCTTCAGACATAAAATTTTTAGATTACGTAATAAAGCAGCGTCGATAGTCGCAGTTTAATAGAATATGAATTTTCTCATTTCCAAACTCACCAGCCACTGACGTCTGTCATTCCAATCTCACTCCGTTTGTCCAATTGTGGCGCATACAACCACATTTGTAATCTCGGAACAAAGGTCCGACAATTGCCCGGTTCCTCTACCCCATACTGAAAATTCCTTTGTTCCATCCCCGTCATTATTGTTGAACTCCGCTAGCCCATTGACCCAGAAGATGATAATGATTCATTTTCAAATAGTGAAAAATGACTATAAATATGGTTCTGATCCCCACAATTTTAACATTTGTTTAATACTTTTTCAGCTTATTCTTTAATTAATTAAATCAATTGTTATACTATTTTCCAATTAATTTAAAAAAAAAATGGTTTACACACAAATTAATATCAACGAAGAAGAAAAAGCTTTCCAAGAAGAAGTTGACGCTGTTAATAAATGGTGGTCAGAACCAAGATGGGAAGGTGTCGAAAGAGTTTACACTGCTGAAGAAATTGTTAAAAGAAGATCAACTCTTAAGAATCCAAACGCTTCGGATGCTATGGCTAGAAAAGCTTTTGAACTATTAGAGGATCATTATGCAAAGGGTACATCATCAATTACTTTCGGTGCTCTTGACCCAATTCATGTTGCTCAAATGGCTAAATATTTGGATACAATTTATGTTTCAGGTTGGCAATGTTCCTCCACTGCTTCAACTTCTAACGAACCTTCTCCAGATTTAGCAGATTACCCAATGGATACCGTTCCAAATAAAGTTGAACAATTATTTTACGCTCAATTATTTCATGATAGAAAACAAAGACACGAAAGATTCTCCTTAACAAAAGAAGAAAGATCCAAGCTAAATTACACTGATTTCTTAAGACCAATTATTGCTGATGGTGATACCGGTCATGGTGGTACAACTGCTATTTTTAAATTAACCAAGATGTTCATTGAAAATGGTGCTGCTGGTATTCATATTGAAGATCAAGCTGCTGGTACTAAAAAATGTGGTCATATGGCTGGTAAAGTTTTAGTTCCAATTCAAGAACATATTAATAGATTAATCTGTATTAGAACTTCTGCTGATGTTTTCGGCTCGTCCCTATTAGTTGTTGCTAGAACTGATTCCGAAGCTGCTACTTTGATTACTTCTTCAATTGATAACAGAGATCATTATTACATTCAAGGTGCAACCAATCCAAACGTTGAAGCTTTAGTTGATGTTATGAATGCCGCTGAAGCTGCAGGTGCTTACGGTGCAGAACTAGAAAAAATTGAAGCTCAATGGATGAAGAAAGCTGGTGTCAAAAAATTCCATGAAGCTGTTGAAGAGGCAATTAATGCTGACTCAAAAATTGATAAAGCTGCTGCACTTAAGAAATTCAACTCAACTGTCACTCCGTTATCTTGTCATTCAATTACTCAAGCTAGAAAATTAGCTAAAGAAATTTTAGGTTACGATATTTCTTTCGATTGGGATAAACCAAGAGTTAGAGAAGGTTTCTACAGATATCAAGGTGGTACTCAATGTGCTGTTAACAGAGCTAGAGCTTTTGCTCCATACTGTGACATGTTATGGATGGAAACTAAATTACCAATCTATGATCAAGCTAAAGAATTTGCTGAAGGTGTTAAGGCAGTCTATCCAAATAAATGGTTAGCATATAACCTATCTCCTTCTTTCAACTGGAATTCTGCTATGACTCCAGAAGAACAAGAAACTTATATTCCAAGATTATCCAAATTAGGTTTTGTTTGGCAATTCATTACTTTAGCTGGTTTACATACTACCGCTTTAGCTATTGATAATTTCTCAAGAGACTTTGCTAAACATGGTATGAGAGCTTATGGTCAAAATGTTCAAGCTAAAGAAATTGAATCTGGTGTTGAAGTCGTTAAGCATCAAAAATGGTCCGGTGCAGAATACGCTGACAGCATTGTTAAATTAGTCACTGGTGGTGTTTCATCAACTGCTGCTATGGGTTCTGGTGTTACCGAAAATCAATTCAAATAGAGTTAATTGATTATTTTTCTATGTAGTTGGCTATATATAGTTGTATTGTGTTGTTGTTTATGTTATATATCATTCAGTTTTTTATATTTTATGTAAATTTATGAAATAAAAACTCATTATTATAATTGAATTTGTAATTGAAACATATGTCAAAGAAAAAATAAAAAATTATGAAACCTGACTTACATAACTCACCTGCCACGCCTGAAGTATTTTTTCCTCTGCAATATTTTTTTACCTTGTTCAAATAAATATTTAACATTAAAAATAAACGATAATATGTTGAAAAATATAATAATACGACAATCATATTCAAATAATTCAAATAAAATAACCCAAATACGATATTACAGATCTAAGCCAATTTTTAGAGTGAATTTTAGAAATGAGTTAACAAATAAAAAAAATAAAGATGAAGAAATCAATAATAATGAAGGGGTTATCTCCAAGGTTAAAATCAATAGTAATGATGGTAATACTGATCTCCCAAAATCGAATAAATCAAATAAAAGGTCAAGATTTAATAATGCTAAACAGAATTTAGAAAACCAAAAAGTTGAGGAAACTATGAATCAGTTAAATTATAAGAGCCCTGAACAAATTAAAGAAGAACTTTCACTTAAATTTTCAAGTAGTGGTATTGAAACAGATCCAAAATTTATCGACGAAATGATTTTAGAATCACAAAATGAACAGGAATTACTTAAGAACTACTTACAAAAACCAAGTGAAACAATTGATGAAATTACAAATATTGAATTGTTTCAATATGTTGATTGGCTAATTGATGATGGTAAAGAAAAATTAAAAACTCAGCATGAAGATAAAACCTTAAAAGATGCAATTCTTAATAAAAAACTAAATGAAATTGCTTTATCGCAAGAAACTGATTCATTAGATTCAGATAATTTAATTAATGCATTTGACACAATGCATGAAATGACGGATAGTATGAAATCTTCATCACTTGAAGAATTATCTACATTTTTATCATATATTAATAAACCAGCAAATAATGACTTAGCCAAACTTATACCACTAGAAAAAATTTTAGATATATATATGATTTCAACGCAACTTTTAGATGATGAAAAACGATCAAACTGTATCTATTATTCAGGAAATTTATTATATAAAGCATTAGGTCCAAAGGCACGTCCAGATCCAATTAATGAAAAATTCTATATCGAATCCTTAATTTCACATGGTGAATCGAATAAAGCCTTTAAATTATATAATTCACGTAAAGAAAAAGATGTTAAAAATGATCGTTTTTGGAGTGAATTGGGAGTATCCATCTATTTGGCAATAGGTAATATTGAACAAGCGGTAACGTTAACAAAAGAAATTCATAATAAATTTGGTTATGTCCATCACTTAGTGTTGATTGACGGCATTAAAAAATCTATGGCTTCAGATGAAAGTGCTAATGGTCTAGATTTAGAATTTTGGGAAATTTTAAAATCAAACATGGATAATTTTGGTGTTACTGAACAATTGGATATCCCCGGACCACAAATTATTGATAACCGTCAAGCAGTTTTTGATTATTATAATAGAGAAGATCCTGTTACTTGGGATGCATTAATTCAAACGATCTTTTCATTCATTGGCAAAATGAATTTTGATAAAGCAATGGAAATTCTTACAATTTCTGTTAAAAGAGATAAAGAGTTTATGTATTTTTTTATTGAAAATTTTATTAAAAGTTTTCAATATTCTGGCAGAGAACTTTTTTTACAAGAATTAGAAAATGATTCTGAAAATAATGAATCAAAATATCATCCTGCTATTAGAGATTTTTTAATCGATGAGTTATTACAAATTCAGAGAAACAGGTGCTCATCGTTAGAAGAGGCAAGATTATTAGAAAGTATAAATATTTATTTAACAAGATTATCAAAAAATTGGAAGATTTTAGCAAATGATTGGAAAAAATTATCCAAAGATTGGAAACTTTCACCAAAAGAATCTGGTGCAGTTAGAAATAGGAAAATGAGAATTGATGATTTGTGTTCTACAATTAGAAATGGCTCTCCTTTAACGTCGTTTGAAATTAATAGTTTATTATCACTGCTTTTAAGCAAAAAATCAAGAACTGGTTATGTTTTAGCTTCAAGAGTTTTAAATCAGCTTCATGAAAGTTCAATTTCAAATACTAATGAACTTCTAGAGGATCAGCACCAACATCAACGAAGAATTTTCCCTGAACTTTCTTCTGAATCGTATATCCCATTTTTTAAATATTTATTATTCATAAACGGGAAACCGACACTCAAAGAGATTGAAAAACTTCTAAATTTGATGGAAAATACAAATACACCAATGATTGAAGAAATAGCAATGGATATATTATTTGCTTTCAGAACTGAGAATAGAAATGGCGATTCAATTAAATTTATTCAAGAATATATTTTCTCTGATAACAATATTGCCTTGAAAGAAATATCTAAAGTTAGGTCGAACCATAAAACGTCACTTTGGTCGTTTGTTTTTCAATCGTATTTAAAACTCGTTGTCGAAAAAGGAACAAATAAAAGTGAATACGATAAACATCAAAAGATGTTCCTATGTACAGTTAAACATATGATTGAAACTAAAATTGATGATCCAGTTATAATTGGTGTTGCAATAGCTTGCGCAATATCATTCGGTGATATCGAAACTGCAATTTGCTTGGTTCAATGGTACGGTTACGATTTGAAAAATAATGGTTTTAATACCGATTTTATATTAAACATCAAGACCACTTTAGAACTTTGTCTAAGTAAAGTGGAAAGAAAATTAGATGATACCAGTAGAATTTTAGTTACACAGAAACTGGAGGCTTATCGTGAAAAATTTGGTTTATATTCAATTAAAAGTGATTTGAACGTAAATAAAATTACTGATTGGCAAACTACTGCTTGTATATTATTGAATTTTAGTGAGTTGTTTACTTATGCTAAATGGTATGTGAAGATAAATCCAATTATTAACATATTACCAGAAGAACAAAAAATACAAAGAAAGAAGAAATTTTTCCAAAATTTAAAAGAAATGCAACAATTCTATAGTTTAGAAACATATGAGTACGAAGATTGTGCGTGAGGTGTATTGCATATAAAATAAATATAAATATAAAACATATATATAAAATAATTAGTAGAAATCTTTTGGCGAGCGGACCCATTTGGAAACCACGGGCTCAATTTTCGAGTGAAAAATTTTCTCTTTAAAATTTTTTTAACCTTTATCTTTACTATCTTTTACAGCAGTTTAACTTATTGAATTAACTAGAGACATATATAGAACAACCATGCCTCCTAAATTTGATTTGAAATCCAATTCACCTGTTCCAAATAATGGTAATGGTAATAACCCAAACAGCAAAAGAGGTGGTTCTACTGCGACCTCATATGATGATTACCTTAATGGACAGTCTAATTTCGACAGAAAGCCAACCAAGAAAAATAACAGTTCCAATGCTTCCTCTGGTGTTAGTACTCCAAGATCAACTTCAATGTCTGCTGCTGCTTCAACAACATCAATCACTTCTGCATTAAACAAGTTGTCAATCACTCCATTATCTGAATTACTTTCAAACTTGAATAAGTCAACCAAAATTTCAGAAGCTCGTGAACAATGTACCAAAATTTCAGACTTAATTTTTGAAGAAGGTGCACACGCAATTGTTGCTTGGAATATTACTGATGTTTTGAAAACTTTATTAAAGCCAAAGAATCCAGTCTTAATTAGAGAAGCTGCATTAATTTTAATACAAACATTAAGTCGTAAGTATGCAGGTTTAACTCCTAGTGAAGCTTACTTCATTGAATTATTTGATAACGCTTTTGATGCTTTCACCGATAAAGAAAATACCATCAAGCGTGCTGCTCAAACCGCAGTTGATTCAATTTATGGTATGTTCCCAACTGAAGCTAAAGCTTCAGTTTTAATTGACCAATTTTTGAATTATATGAAATCTGGTGCTAAATGGCAATCAAAACTCGCTTGTTTGAAAACTTTTGAAAAAATGATTGAAGAATGTCCTGCAGATTTATTAGAATTGAAATTCTACGATGCTATCCCAATTTTAACTGATATGGCAACTGATTTTAAACCAGAATTGGCAAAAGAAGGTATGAAGGTTATGAAACAATTTGTTAAAGTCTTAGATAATTTAGATTTATCTCCAAGATATGATATTATTGTTGAAACTTTAGCTAACCCACAAAAAGTTCCTGATTGTATTAAAACTTTAGCCTCAGTCACCTTTGTTGCTGAAGTTACGGAGCCAGCTCTTTCTTTGGTTGTTCCAATTTTGGATAAATCTTTAAAAATGTCTTCTTCGTCTCAAGAACAATTAAGACAAACCGTTAAGGTCACTGAAAATTTAACAAGATTAGTTAATAACAAACGTGAAATTGAAAAATATATTCCAATCTTATTACCAAGTTTAAGACAAGTTATAAACACTGCTTCTTTACCAGAAGTTAGAGAAATGGCACAAGACGCTTTAGATGTCATTGAAGAAGCTGAAAAAGAGCATAGTGATGGTAAATTCCATGGTAGATTAGATTTTGAAAGAGCCATTGAATACATTACTCAATTTAGACAAAAAATTAACGATGATAAATTATTCTACTATTTAGCCTCTATTGTTGTCTCCGATGCTAATGTTAACGATTGGAATGCTTTAAACGAATACTTTAACATGGCTTTAGATAGTTATTATAGTGGTGCTGAAGAGGAAAAGAAAGCAGCCGTTGATGAAATGGTTTTGAAATTAAAGACTTTGTTTACTCCAGATGCCGTTAACGATTCTAATGAAGATGGTGTTGTCATTGTGAATGCCGCATTTTCATTAGCTTATGGTGCTAGAATGTTGTTAAACAAGACCAATTTGAGATTAATTAAAGGTCATAGATATGGTCTTTGTGGTAGAAATGGTGTTGGTAAATCTACTTTAATGAGAGCTATCAATAACGGTCAATTAGAAGGTTTCCCGGACCAATCAGTCTTAAGAACCTGTTTTGTTGAACACAAAATGCAAGGTGCTGATGCCGATATGAACTTAGTTGACTTCATTGCTTCGGATCCTGAATTGCAAGACATTTCTAAAGAAGTTATTGCTGAAGCATTAGCTGAAGTTGGTTTTGATGAAGAAAGAAGAAGACAAAAAGTTGGTTCTCTTTCTGGTGGTTGGAAAATGAAATTAGAACTTGCTCGTGCTATGTTAATGAAAGCTGATGTCTTATTATTAGATGAACCTACTAATCATTTGGATGTTGCTAACGTTAAGTGGTTACAGGATTACTTACTTGAGCATGACCATATCACTTCTTTGATTGTTTCCCACGACTCTGGTTTCTTAGATACCGTTTGTACTGATATTATCCATTATGAAAACAAGAAATTGGTTTACTATAAGGGTAATTTGTCCGATTTTGTTAGCGTTAAGCCAGAAGCTAAAGCATATTATACTTTAACCGATTCCAATGTTAAGATGCATTTCCCACCGCCTGGTATTTTAACTGGTGTTAAATCTAATACTAGATCTGTTGCTAGAATGTCAGGTGTTACTTATGGATATCCTGGCTCTGAAAAACCATCATTGAAAGATGTTTCATGTAGTATTTCATTATCTTCAAGAGTTGCCGTTTTAGGTCCAAATGGTGCTGGTAAATCCACTTTGATTAAATTACTTACAGGAGAATTAATGCCTGATGAAGGTTCTGTTGAAAAACATCCAAATTTACGTATTGGTTATATTGCTCAGCATGCTTTACAACATGTTAATGAACATAAGGAAAAAACTCCTAATCAATATTTACAATGGAGATATAGATTTGGTGATGACCGTGAAGTTTTATTAAAAGAATCACGTAAGATTGCATCTGACTCCGAAAAGAAAATGATGGAAGCTACTATCGATGTTGGTGATGGTAGAGGTGCAAGATTAATTGAAGCTTTAGTTGGTAGACAAAAGTTGAAGAAATCTTTCCAATATGAAGTTAAATGGCAAAATTGGTTACCAAAATGTAATTCTTGGGTCCCAAGAGATGTTTTAGTTGAACACGGTTTTGAGCCTCTAGTCCAAAAATTTGATGATCATGAAGCTTCCAGAGAAGGTTTAGGTTACAGAGAATTAACTCCTAAGGTTATCAGAGAACATTTTGAAGCTATTGGTTTGGATGGTGAAATTGCTGATCATACTGCTTTAGGTTCACTTTCTGGTGGACAATTAGTTAAAGTTGTTATTGCGGGTGCTATGTGGAACAACCCACACGTCTTAGTTTTGGACGAACCTACCAATTATTTGGATAGAGATTCTCTTGGTGCGTTAGCTGTTGCTATCAGAGAATGGTCAGGTGCGGTTGTTATGATTTCCCATAATTCTGAGTTTGTTGGTGCATTATGTCCTGAACAATGGATTGTTGAAAATGGTTGTTTAGTTACCAAGGGCGTTGCTGAAATTGATCAATCTAGATTCGAAGATAATGGTGGTGATAACGATAAAATCCAAATAGCTACCGAACTTGCTAAAAAAGCTGCCGCAAAGAAGGATGATGATGATTCTCCAGCTAATATCAAGGTTAGACAAAGAAAGAAGAAATTGACTAGAAATGAAAAGAAACTTCAAGAAGAAAGAAGAAGATTGAGATATATTGAGTGGTTAAATTCTCCAAAGGGTACTCCAAAACCACCTAATACTGATGACGAAGAAGAATAAGTTTTTATTTTGTAACTCTACTTAGTTTTTTTATAGATTTACTTGCTTGCGTTTTTTTACCAGATTCCGTTTTTACATCGATCGATACAGAAAAATATACTATTTTTTATTATTTATAAACTTCTAGTAAACATACAATGCCACAATTATGAAACTAACAATGAAATCAAACACCATATTACAAACTAACCAACTCAAGAAATATAGTATTTTTGGACTGAAAACAGTCCAAATAAACAAATGAAATCTTAGGTGGTAACAACAAACTAATAAAGATAAGCCACTGACGGAATAAAACACAAAATTAAACAATAATCTATCAAAGAGAATATCCCATTTTCTAGATTGTAATTGATCATGCGGTATTTCATCCAACGATATTTTTAAATGAGCCAATGTCCAAAATATAGGACCAGCCCAATTACATGTATATGTGAGTAGTCCAGATAGAAACATATTATAACTTGTTAAACCATTAAATGAGTTTGTTAGATCAACTGAAGACAATGAATTAGTTGAACCAAATTGAAAAAAAGTTAGATTTTGCATGAGAATTGTGAATAAGTTAAGGATATTGGAATTAGGAGAAACTGGAACAATGTTGTCAAAGCCATCAAGGATAAAGTAAAGTGCTGTAAAAATTGGAACATTAAAATAATTGGTTTGAGAAATAAGAATAAAAGTAAAAAGTGAAACAGTTATAGTAATGAAACTGCTCGAAGATTGAGACGATAGTTTGAATAGTTTACAGAAAATTGGCTTGAATAGATGAATAGACATTGTAAGTAACCAAATTTTTTGAAATAAGTTGAAAATAATGTTATTAATTTTATTATGATCATCCACCTGAGCATAAGTATGCATAAACTCCAGAAAAATATAACACCATTTAGGGAAATTATGAACTGGATTTGCAAGATCAAAAGTTTCAGTTAAATATGAAAGCATTTTAGATGCTGCAATCAAAAATGTCATCATAGAGGTAAGTAACTGTAGAAGATTCGGATAAATACCTGTCCCCGAGTTAAGGCCAATAGTTGAAACAATTGGGATAAAAGTAAACATTAATAGGGCACCATAAACATTTGGACCAGTATTTGCAGGAAGTTGAGATAAATAATTAGATATCTTAAGGTTTGCCTTTATATTATGCTTTTGACCACTATTGTTCCACGCTTTCAGGAATCTTAAACCAATTAACATGAATAGTGTACTAAACCATTTAATTTTCTGTTGTCTAATGGCAAGATAAATAACATAGGTGAGATATATGGTAGTGAAAAACCACCATAGGTGATGCTCTTCTTCAACCATTGAAGATGCAATAAAGTTAACAGAATATAAAATAAAGAAAACAACATCAAAAAATGCAACAGAAAGGTTATTCTTAAAATAAAGCCCAAACCAAACTAACGAAATTAAGGTAATAATTGCATAACTAATAATACCACTATATATATCAGTGTAATTATAATTAGAGGAAGTTTTTGAAAGTTCATCTTTCGCATTATGAATAAAATCAACATAATCCTGTAAATTCAAGTCTTCAAAATGAGAAAGTCTACCATGTGATTTATCCAACAAAACTTTCAGCTGTAAGGCATTTTTGATTAAGACATCTTTCTTCTCTTTATCAGAATCATATAATTTTAAAAAATTTGGAATAAAAGTACCCAAATTATTGATTGGAACGTTCATACCAATCAATTCGGTTAAAGTTGGAACTAAATCAATTTGATCAATTTTGGTGAAGTAATTATAATCGTTATTCCACTTGATTGGAGCCAAAATATTATCATTCAAATTTAAGTTTTTAAATTTTTGAGAAATCATCAATAAACCAGCTGATGTTTCACCAGCAGAAGAACCACCGTGGTTACCTATATCGTTCATCCCATGATCACCCATAACTATAAATAAAGTCTCAGGCTCTTTCATAACAACGTCATTGAATATTCTTTGAATAATACCATCCATTTCAGTTTGTTTACCTGGCATATTCAAACTATTTGCACCACCTTTATGACCGATATGATCCAAACCCAAATAGTGTAAAATCATACAATCCCATTCTGACCTACCTTTGTCACTCAATTCATAATCTAAATGTCTAGTAACGTTATTATCCACAATAGTAAAATCACTAACATAAAAACTTGCAGTACCATCCGTTTTGGTAAAATAGGTTGGGAATAATTTCAACCAGGTGTCATCACCGAACATATTAATTTTCCATCCAGACGTAGACATTTGTTTTATCCAAGAATCTTGATCACCCAAACTACTAGAAGTATCTCCTTCGGCAATATTTAAAACTGCATCAATAAAATTTGGAGTTGAGCCTGTCGTGATACCTTTTAAACGGGGTAACGTGACAGTTGGTGGATTTGAAAAAGCAGTAAACCCAACACCATAACCTTGATTAAGCAAAGAATGAGCAAATGTCATATTTGAATTATCAGAAAAAATGAAATCTGCACGCATAGCATCAACAACCATCAAAACAACCTTGTTAAACTGTGCCGGGGGATCAACATAATCTTCCGGAACGTTTGTATGATACAATTCTACTTCATCTGAAGTTAATAAAACCTTGGTAGGAAAGAAACCTTTACAAAAAAGTAGATACGCAGCCAACTGTAACAGCAAAGCTGAAAAGATTAACGGATATCGCATTATCATACTATTGTAGACTGTGATGGTCTTGTAGTGATTGCAGAATAGTGGAAAGAAAATCGTGGAAAACATGTCAAGACAAAACGCGTGCGGTTGAAATTAGTTCTTCTCATTTGTTAATGTAAACGCGTTATATAATTGTTGATTGACGTTTGTTCATCGGTTATTGGTTATACAAGTTATTTACTGGATTTAAGATTGAATAATCTGAAATATGTTTTTAGATATATAATCTGATACTATTTTCGTATTTGTTTTATTTTTATATAAACATCAGAATTCTGCCCATGTTTTTTCAGCGAGCTTTGTCTTCACAATATGCCCACTTTCTACTCTGAACTATTTTCTGTAACAAAACTCCAGTATCAGTACCAGAATTGTTGAAATCCAAGTTGCAGCATTTTCAGAGGCTCTTCAAAACTCAGGTTGATATCAGCTACTTAAGTATCCGTTTGTTGGGGATATCGGATAAAGAGATAGAAATTCCGATCGCGGACTTTGCTACATGATTGAAGATTTTTTTGAATTCTTCCTTCTTCTTGTCATTGATTACTTATACAAGCAATATGTTTTCGGTTACCAAACAATCTAAAAATCTTGTAGCATTAGCAAGGTTTTACTCCACAAAACCTCCATTCATGCAACGTGGTCCAGCACCACCTAAATTGGATGGTGAAGAACAGGATGAATATGAAAAACTCATTCAGGCGGCAAATACACAAATGACAATCGAAATATACAATGAAGAGCATGGCCACGAATCACCTGAAGCTCCTCCAAAGATTTCGTCTTCCGATATTGGTAATTTTGGTAATATTTTGAAAACCATTCCCGAATTTGAAGGTGATATTAATCCAAAAACTGGTGAAGTTAATGGACCAAAACAGGACCCCTTGAAACATGCTGACGAATGGAGTTTTAACGGCAGAGTTACCGATTTTTAAACAAATCGCTGAGAATTATTATATGTTTATAGTATTTTATAAAAATCAGA
The DNA here is from genome assembly GCA_019155655.1 of Kregervanrija delftensis. Taxonomy (NCBI): domain Eukaryota; kingdom Fungi; phylum Ascomycota; class Pichiomycetes; order Pichiales; family Pichiaceae; genus Kregervanrija; species Kregervanrija delftensis. The sequence goes on along the minus strand of JAFMZF010000001.1, from coordinate 1,424,856 downwards.
ATCAAGTAAAAAACAATTATAAACTTTAAAGAGAAAAATTTCGTATACAAAATCAATACTTAGTTATTTAATTAATATTTGCATTTTTCAAATCGCTAACTAAATCTTCGATAACTTGGTCCCTTTTATCCAGTTTCTTCTTGAAATTTGCTAATTTTCTAACACTCTTTGCATCAGTCAAAATTTCTTCATTATTTTTAATTAAAGAGTTAATCTCCGCCTGTTTAACATTTTTTAGCAGTGTTTCCACTTCGTCACGTTCCATTTCCTTTCTTTCTACAAAATCTTTCATCTTTTTTAATTCATTGAAATAAATCTTTTCTTGCATTGATAGCGCGATGTCCCTACTCTTATTACTTTCTAAGACAATTTTATTCACATTATTACCAAGTTTGTTTAACCTGGCATTCAATTCCTGTTGTCTATCTAATGTATTAGAGTATCTTGTTTTAAGCTCCAAAAACTTTGGCATTGTCTCTTCCTTAACTAGACATATTCTGTTTAATGTAGATATTTGATTACGATATTCCATAGACATCATTTTTAGTCTTCTTGTAAGTGTCGATAAAGTTTTAAATAATGAAATTTGACCGGTTGATGTTAAATCACTTAATTTATAAATAACTTTCAAATCTTCACTATCAACTGATTCCTCATTTAGTAGCCTATCCGGATACTGAATCATTTTGTTCTCTAATTCTGTTAGCAATTTTTGTGCCTTCCTTAATTCAGGTATAATTTCAGTGCTGTAATTACCGTTCAAAAAAGGGATATATTTATTCTCATCATAGCTGAATTCATTATCTAATTTTTCTTTGGAAGTCTCGTCATATTTTGCATTAATATATTGGTCCTCGTCTTCATCTTCTGTAGCACTAATTAAATAAATTGATAAAATGCCGTCTGAAGTATTATTCAAAACCATTGCATAAACAGCCTTATCATTCCAAGCAAACCATATTTTATTTTCATTTTGCCTCACAAGAACATTATCATCACTACAAGAATCAGTCGTGGAACTCAATCCAAATCCAATTGTACTTGCTCCTTCACTTTTCTTGGGTTTTTTAGGAATTTTCATTTCACCATAATTAACAACTTCTGTTGGTAATTTTTCGTGATGACATAATTCATAAAATCCTGTTAAATCACCATTACTAACTCCTTCATTAAATACATCCATCCATTGAGAATAATCAATTTGAATAAATGAATGTTTAGAGGATATCAATAAAATGGAATCTTTTGTAACAGGATGAATAATACCATCACAAATATAATCTGGACCACCGTTATTAAAATTAACTCCATCAACTAATAGAAATGAATCTTTACTTTCAAAATCTTGTGTTTCAAAAATCATAGATCCGTTATACTGATAGTTCATAGCAATAACTGAGTGATCCAATATGATACAAATAATATCATTTGATAATGTAACTAATTTAATTGCATCTTGAGAATATAACTCATCTGGGAATGGGGAAATTGGTAGTGGACCTGTAATTTTACCCTTAGTATAAACTTCTGGTAAAGTCTTTTTGATTATACATTGTCCCGAGGTTTGAGACAATAATGCAGACACCTTAACGGATAAAAGCATCTGTGTTTGATCTTCCAGGTCAACAATTGATTTGAACATTAAACTTGTATAATCAAACAAATCAGTTAACCATAATTTTGAAACTGATAAATTTTGAGGGAAAAATGGATAGATTCTATAAACTGAACAATCTGATGTCAATAACAACAATGTCAAATCAGCCTGTGAAGAGTAACTTTTATTATTTTCGTCATTTGATGAAGCAAATGTAATAGAAACTGGATCAATAATGGTAGAATCGATGTTAAAAGAATTTGAATTATTGTTTGTATTGTATTCTTTTTTAAAGTTATAAACCTGTACAGGTGTTGACAGTGAAGTATTAATATCAAAAGACGAAATTTGCTCATTGGTTAAAATGACAATTTCAGATTGAAATTTTGAAATATTATTAAAAATAATTTGAATGATATTTTCATTATTTAGTAAATTCAGTTTAAGCTTGTAAAGAGTGGTAAATCTCACTTTACAACCTGGTTTGTTTAAAGACACCACCCAACAAGTGGATTCATTATATAAGCACATCAACTGTTCTGAATTATTCAACACTAGTGCCGTAGGTTCAAAATTCAAATTGGTATTTAAAACAAAAGAGTAATTAATGGGATCTGATGAGCTTAAATCTGTGATTCTGATGGTGCCTTCAGTAACGGTAATAATTTCCAATCCATTCTTACGTGTGACAGTAAGATAAGGTTTGTCTGATGAAAATGCAGTAGAACATTTTGTAATTTGATTGTGTAAGTAATTCGACATGACTATGCTATTACTGGTTAATAGTATTAAATATTAAAGAAAAGCCCAAGTAGATACTTAATTATAAAATTTACATAAAGTTGCCAGAGACGTTAATATTTTTGCAGTTTGCGCCCACTGAAAACCACTTTGTTAAAGAAACGATCCACACTCATATTCATGATCCCCCATTTGGAAGCCATCTCCATTTTCTTGCTACCATGTCTATCATCTGTGATATTATCACTGTGGATGAGAAGATCACAATCCTTGTTAAATATCTCCCTGAATTCAACCCAAGGACTGAGTTTTACTGTTAATAACTTTTCTACGTGTGACAAGTCAGTTCCCACAAATCCTGTTATACATACTTTCAGTTTCCCTTCACTACATCCTATGTGCTTTCCCATGATGTCCTCTTTAAATTGTAACACAGGAGTATCCATATTAAGTATCAGGGGCCGACACCAAAGATATTTTCCTTCATCAACGTTTTCGTTGTATAGGAACCTTTCGATAGCTAATTCCGTAATGACATTTTCATCTTCCACTGGTTCATTACTTTTGAAACTTACCACGGTGAAGTCCACTTTACTTTTATGATCTCTTTCCTCAACTAAACCACCAAATTTCTCTAATACTTTTTTTAATTTCTGTGTTTCTTCATCGTTGAAACCAGCAATTCTAAATTTTAAATCTTCCAATGTCTTTCTATTTTTTCTATCCCTTTTACTTTTCAACACCGATTCTCTACCTATAAACTTTAAAACTGATTTAGCTTTATTTTCTTTAACACCATTTTTACCTAACACAGCATTCCATATTTTATCTTCATTATCTATTCTTCTCATTTTCAGTTCTCTCTCTTCGTTATCATCTAACATTATTCTTTTCTCATTATTGAATTTAGCTTTAGCTCCTTCCTTTTCAACTTTTTTCTTAATCGTCCTATCAATTTTCATTAATCTATCCTGCTCGTTCCATTCTTTAACTTTTTCCCAATCGCAGGCATCATTTCTCCTACCTTTTCCTCCATCTTCACTTAACCAATACCATCTTGTCCCCAATATTAAATTACGTTTCACACAATCAAAGCACCAATCTGGGCTGACAACAGGAATCTCCCATTCCAATGCTGTATCATAACGTTTACCTTCGGTCTCAATACTGATCATTACATCGGTTTCGCCAGACAAAGATTCACTTACAAACCCTCCATTTTCAATAATATTTTTCTTTAACTTTCCACTTAATTCTTGGTCTATACGACAAATTGATATGTTTAGATTTTCAAAGATTCTAACTGATGGTAGAAAATCTAAAGGATACTCTAATTCACTATCTTTTATTTCTCCTTTATGAAAACGTGAATAAAGCTCTAAAATAGATTCATACGCTATCACTTTGACTTCTGGTCTATATGTTGCTACATATAGGAATTTCTTGGAATTGATCCATGTTTTATCTTGTGCAGGGTTTATCACTAATGCTTCCACCTCTGATGTAAGATCTGAAACGTATGTAACTCCAGGTAATGATTTATATATTGCATTTTGTAAATATGATTGCTCTATTTCTGTCAATGATGTTGAAGTTATCTTAATAGTAGACATCACTAATTGATTGTTCTGTTAAAGGAATATTCCCAAGGGTCTTTAACAATTATTCATGATGAGAACTTTTGAAAAATAAACGCGTTTTCCGATTTTCGTGATACATACATGCCATAGTTTCTAATCGTTTTTTTCCTTATTTATTAAGCAAAATGTCTATCTATATAAAAACTTTTAGTGTATAGAAACTATTTATTAAAATTATAAATAAATTTAAATTTCAATTTGGTACAATCTGTTAAAATCAAAATCCTCTTGAACGTGTCCCACAAACCTATTCCAATAATAAACCATTCTGATCAAGCACCAATTGTAGGCGACTTTGGGGAAAATAAAATATGAGCGTATAACAAACTTCCAAGCCTCATATACGTTTCGTAATTCAAGGTAGAAAACATCCTTGATTGACTCTCCTTCACCTTGGTATGGATAAATAACGTCATCAAATGATTCAAGTTCATCTTTAAAAATATCCGGAGTTTCAATCACTTTTTCGGTCTTCTTTTTCATTGGTGTAATGTTAAAAAGATCGTCCAGAGTCGCCGATGAATCCTCTTCCACAACGCTTTCGCCTGATTCCTCCTTCAGAATAGCTTCATCATAAAGTTTCTTAAAGTTGTTAATGCTGGCAACACTCTTCGATAATCTATCAAATGTGTTAATTAATGCAATCAGTTCCACTTTGGACAGATCAATGTTGAAGTCCTGTTTATCATTTAACTCAAATAATACTTTTAAAGCTGTACCATAACCGGTAGTTTGTAATTTACCCCACAGTCTACATCTATCACAATGAACACAATCCATGATTCTAGTAATGTTTCTAAAATTTTCTTTAATTTCTTGCTTAACCAGTGTAGATTCTTCACCTTGGAACAAAATATCTTCATCAAACAAACATTCATTCTTGCCCTTACTGAAATTATAAACTGGTTTTAAAATATCTTTAATTTCTTCCTTCAGCTCAATTTCTTTGTTCTTGAAATTTAAATCTTCACAAAATTCTAAATTGTCTAAAACTCCGAAACTATCCAGTTTAATTAGTGATTTCAACAAAATTATATAATTGAGATATATATTCTGAATTCTTTCCGGGTAATCACCCACTCTAAACATAAATTGTTGTAAATTTGGAGCATATTTCATCGCATGTTTATCCAAATATTCATTTGATAAATGTGTTGAGATACTTGCATGCATACCACTTATTAATTTATAAAAGAAATTTTTTTCAACACATTGGTCATGTCCCAAGTTGAAACAATTTTCGTTATAAACGCTTTTCCAAATTTGCCAACTTTGATCTCCACCGTAACCGGTAAATCTTTCTGGGTTAGCCACCAAATCAACATAAACTGAGTCTTCATTAAACCCATCCAAGTCACAGTAATCAGAATCATTGCCTGATACAATGCAGCCATCAGTATTATCATCCATATCCCTCACAACTGGAGAATCGGCTAGTTTACCTAAAGCTTCAGGTTGCCATATTTCGGGCAAATCTTCCCAATCGTCAATAGTATCAACGGCACATGATTGATGAATGCAAAATCCATCCCCAGACCAGAAAGGACATTCTTTAAATAAATTCAATCTGAAAATACGGAAAAAGTTTTCTTTGGTTAAATCCAGTATCAAAGGTCTAATTTGTTTATTTAACTCGTTTATATCTTGAAAAGTAACGCCTGTTGATTCGTCAATATGTTTATTTAAAAAATTGGTATAGTTCAACTCTTGGAATGGCGTATTAGTAAATTGATGAATGTTTGTAAATTCATATGGTTGTGGGGGTTTTTGTTCGTACTTTATTTCATTAGAATTTAGGCCACCTATTCCAGAAACAGTTGATAAAGAAGCAAATATGTTTACAATTGATGATAGCTTCATATTTGATTAATCGGTACTTTATTTGATCACCGTTATCAAAAAATAGAGATAGTGGCAAGGGGCTCTTTTTTGTAGACTTGAAAAATCAGAAGAATTTTCCGGTAGATATTTTTTATCTTCTGATTTCGTGTCCTTTTGCTTCTTTCTTTTTCAATATGTACGCCACCTGATTACTATTTACGTGTACAGCTATCCTACAGAGTGATTACTAATTACTAATTATATTAATATTATTAAAAAATTGCCTATGTTAACATAACGTTAGTTTTCCAGTCCCTCAACACGTCGACCCAACTATTATTACGCACATTATGGTTTTTACGTCTCCAAATTTCTAACATGATTTGTCTGGCATTCCAATATGTACCGATACCTGTCTGTGCAATTCCTTGGCCCCATTTATTAAATCCATTTTGTAAATATAATGTCATTGCTTCACTTCCTGCAACAAACCCTTGCCAAAATAATGGGATAATATAAGATGTATCTTTATTATTCTCTAAAATATCTTGGATTTTGTTCAAGTGATATAAAACTTTCTCAATCCTCTCTTGTAAATACATTGGGTTCACATCTTCAATAAATCTATAGAAATAAATAATTAATGCATGGTAAAATGACATAACATGATGATAAATGCCCTCATGTCTGGGAGAAATAAAATTTCTTTTACTTTCTTCAACTGATGATGATGCAATAGATGAATTATCGTCATCTAATGTTAGCGTCCACTCAAGCTTCCATGTTAAAAGCTTAAATTCTAGTTGAACTGCTAGTTCATCGAAAAATGATGGTAACGATATATTATGATCATCATGGTATTTTTTAAATCTAGTTAAGGGAACAACTTCACCAAACATTAAAATTAAAGAATTTGGTAAACCATAAATTGCATCTGACGAAACGACTTTATCATCCATTTTATTTTTGGACGGTTGAAAACTTGTTCTTGTTATATCTATAAATGCTGGAATTTCAGCATTAGAATCAATCATTGATTCAAGTTCACGATCATCATTGTTAACTATATATTCAATTCTCACTCTACCAGTATCTGTAATTTTTTCATTATAAATACCTTTTTTCGACGATGAATTTGTACTTGGAGATAATCCAATTGGACTATCACTTGCCTCATCTACATCTTGCCTATTAGAATTTGACCGTGACCCTTGACCACTATTACCATTACCCTTTGATCTGTTGCCCCTAAAGATACCTCTAAAGTTATGACAGTTTAATTCTTCCAACTGCTCAAAAGTTGGTTTATTTCCAATTAAAAAATTTTTATAATTTTTTTCATTAAGAAATATTTCCGATTTTTGAATATTTTCTAAACTTGTTGAATCCTGAATAAGTTTTAAAGAACTAAAAATTCTATGTAAAATTATAGCTTTTGAACTTAATTTCTTTTTAACTTGCATTTTTTTTTCTATAATTTTTTCACAATGATCTAAATGAATTTTACAGGCAGACATTGTACCCCAAACAACATCAATTGTAACCATTGATAAAACTGCAACTAAAACATCTTTATATTTTTGAGTTAAAATATCTTCTTCCATACATTTTCCAACAAATTCAGTTGCCTGTCTTCTCAACTGAATGCCTAGATCAACGTAATATCTCATTTCCTCACTTCCTCTAACAAATTTACTTTGTAAATTAAATGCACTAACAGCTAATAATGCATTTAATAATCCATTTCTAGCATTGGAAGTTTTACCTAGAGAAGCTAATTCACCAATTGCCATTAAAGCTCTTGGGAAATAAATAAACTTCCAAGGGTTTTTTGGTAATGGGATAACAGTCATCATATCTGCCACATCTTCAATATAATAATTTAGTAAGTATCTAGCCATTGGATGTACATTAAGTGATGTAGTTGGTATGCCAAATTTATCAATTGCTAATGATTTTGGTAATGATGGCGTAGGTAAAATTTCCATAATATTACTTGGCATTCTAGTTGATGATGAAGCATGGATTTGGATTGCATTTACAGAAATTGGTTGATTTGATCTGCTGAATTTATTATTTTGATTGGTTGTAGGTATCGGATCAGTATTTGATTCCGAAGTTGAAGATGGTGTTGTATTTGTGTTGGTTGCAATTGATGGGGACGGTGACAATTGTGGTTGTTCTTGTTGAGAAGAAGATCTCTCTTCAAACTGATTAACTGAATTTGCTAATTGAAGATGAGATGGATTTGTTATTTGTGGAGAAGATACAGCAGGTATATTTCTACCCTGAAATAATAAATGAAGCATTCTATCGGGAACAGTATCATTTGAGAAATCTGCGGGAGTCTTACTATTATTATAGTTATTGCTGATGTTATTATTATTATTATTATTATCAGGTTGTTGTTGTTGCTGCTGTTGTTGTTGTTGAAGCATACTTGACATTTGATTTCCATCAAGGCTCGTGTTTACATTACTTGTATTAACTATTGGAACATCAATGTTATCATGTTTAAACATATCCAAAAAATGCGTGTCACCATTTAATGCTGATGCAGTCAATAATGCAGCATCTAATAATTCCGTACTTAACCATTCGTTACCCATATTATTATTTTTATTTGCAGAATCGTTGAAATTGGACATTGTAATGGCAGGATTTGAGGATGATTGAGGAAATGTGAAATTAGAGGTCTGCGCTGGTCTTTGTTGTAATTGTATTGATTGAGGTTGTGGTTGTGGTTGTGGTTGTGGTTCCGGCAGTGAAGCAGGTCTTATAGAATCTGGCGGATTGAAGTGTACTTTCTTGGGTGAGTTCTTTTGCTGTGACTCTTGCAGTTGCTGCAATGGACTTATTTTCTTTTTCTTCTTCTTGTGAATCATTTTAGATCCTCTTAAAACACCGAAATGGCCCAGCATAGTTGTTGGTTGATCTAATGTTGGAATATATAGATTATGTAATTTTGCTAAATCATTATCCATCTCATCATACAGTTTATATGCCTCTTCATTGGAATATTGAACAAACTCGATTGCTCTTCTTTGACAATATTCAGTTTCTTGGTTTGGTTTTGATGGTAGTTGATAACCATATTTATCAAATTGGATCGGCTGAGACCATCTTAATTTAACTTCATATCCTTCACAAACAAAACCTGAACGTTTACATTTTAGACATGAGGGTTTACCTAGATCACAAGCAATTTTCCGTCTTCTACAAGTATAACAACCATTGAAAGATTTTGTTCGTCTCTGTTTTTTGATTGATGTAGGACCATCATTTTGTTCCTCTAATGGATGCTTTACTAGTGTCAAGGAATCTTTAAGAGAAGAAGACATTAATAAAGAGTGGCTGATAATCTAAAGCTTGATTTAAAATCCGTAACTGACTGAATTTGACAGGTTCTTCGGAGTAAATAGCTGCTAGTTGAAGGATACTATTAAAGGTTGAAATTTTCTGTGGACCGGTGAACCAGTCGCCTTCTCCTTCCTTTTATTTTGCAATAAAAATGTTTTTTGCTACTGCTCGCTTTAAACTACCCTCTGCTATCGGTGCACGGTTGTACTACTGACTTTATTTTTTTTATCTCTATTTGGTTAAGTTTTTATAGACGGTATGATTATTATTACTGTTATTTTTGTTATATGATTTATCAGCCAAAAGAAGCACACTAGTCAATCTCATTGGATTGGTTGCAATTTTTTTTTCTATAATTATAGAAGGTCAAAATATTGAAAAGAATAGATACGACAACGGCAAGACCACTTAATCCCATTCCTGTATAAAGTGCATTTCTAATACCTTCCAATTCCGTTGCTCCATGTTTAGTGGTATAATACTCAACAGTACCAGCCACACCCAAACCAATGGAAATAGAATAATTAACTACTGTCGCGATTAATGATGCGGCTAAACCTTGATGTTCTCTCGGTAACGCTGATGATAAGATCATTGTACCAGCGGGGTAACTTGAATCCATACCACAAGCTGCAATAATTAAACCAGGGAATTTTTGTGCCCAATAAATTTGACCTATGGGTCTTAGACCACTTAGTAAAAGAGCACCTTCAAAGCAACACATTGAAAATAACATTATAAGGGATGTTGGCACCCTTGATATTAAAATACCTGTACCTAATGCTGCTATGATACCTGAGAACATGCAAGGGATGAATTGAACCGCTGCGACAATAGCAGGTAATTTTAAAATATCAAGTGCAAATCTGCATGTATAAAATAACCAGATTCCAAAACTTGACCAACCTAACGCAATTATACCTAGCGTGAAATACATTTGTGTATCTAATTTAGGTAATAATGCAAATGAAACTTTTGCTTCAATCAGAAGAAAAACAAAAATTAAAATAATACCAATAATTAAAAGAGTATAGACGTATGGTTTTTCCCATCCAACAACTGGACCTTGGTTAAATGCAAAATTAATTAAGATTAATCCAGAAACACCAAAAATTGAGCCCCAAACATCAAATATTTTAAAAGATTTTTTACGTATTGAACCAATTCCATCAGGTATAATATACCATGCAGCCAAAGTAACAGCAAAGGAAACAATTCCACTAACATAAAAAAACCATCTCCAGTCAACTAATTGAGCAAATAAACTACTCATCAATGCACCTAATACAAATCCAACAGGTGCAACAGACCCAAAAACTGCAAAAACCATATGTTTCTTTCTACCCCCAGGGAAATAATGACCTAACAAACCCAAAGAATTAGGAAGTGAGGCTGAAAATGATAAACCTTGCATTGCACGACAAATATCAAAGAAGATAATTGACCCAGAATAATATGAGATTCCACCCAAAACTGACCAAATTGATAAATTAATGTAAGAATACAAATAAATTTTTTTGTAACCTAAAATATCTCCTAGTCTCCCTGACATCATAATAAAAGTACCAGTAGTAAGAGAGTACGCTGCAGTCATCCAAGAAATCTCCCCGGGTTTATTGTTAATATTGAAATCTTTAGCGATATAGTGATATGGAATAATTGTTTGAGAAAGATATGATTGGCAAAGGAGCTGCGATAATGCCATAAGAAAAACAAATAAGGTTTTTCTAATGTTGCTTATTTCTTCGTATGATGGTGATGGTGTCAGAAAAATGATTTGATCATCACCATCCAAACAACTTTTTTGTTCAGGGTCAAGGCAGTTGTCTCCTAGGCATTCGTTGGTATCAACTTCCGATGGGAACTGTGGTTTTTTATCAAGTTCTGTAATTTCTTGCATAATGAAAAAAGTGACTTAACTTAAATTTACTTAAAGAATAGGTGAATGAGAATGAGAGCAGGCCTTTAAATCGTTTTATAAATAAGGGTATAAATTATAGAACTTGTAAATAAGATTAGTAATAAAGCGGGGCTGTGTGAAATCGGTCTTTTGACACTTTTTGTCCAAAGGACAATAGAAAAAAAGCGAATTTATTTCCGTTTTCGAACAGCGAGCCCTCCTCCGATAGTAAATATCATTTTATTAAAATATTGTATTGAATTAAGTAAAGCATTTGATTTATTGAAAAAGCATTAAAAGTAAAAAATTGAAAAAATTTATAGCGGATAGATAAACTTTTCATTTTCCAAATCAGTTAAATCCAAAATAGCAAGATTGACTTCAATATTTTCTCCATCCTCTTCGGTGACAATACCGGTACTTTTACCATCTTGTTCCAAAAGCAGGCTCCTAGTTTTATTTCTTTTATTTAAAATAATCCAAATAACCAAAGCAGTAAGTGGAGCAATAAAAAATGATAGGACAATTTGAACGATCCAAGCAGGTAAATATCTTGGTGCATCTCTTTCTTGCCATAATTGAGGAGAAATGATATTAGCCACACTGTAAGCCATCATAACCAACGCATTTCTAGTCAGTTTCTTAGTGTAACCTGAACAACTTGAAGAATTCCAAGAGAACATTAAAATCCATGGAATACCAAACAATGGTGATGCCAAACATAACATCGCTAATAATGCAATTTTCCTATCCCATGGTAATGTGGCAACAGCAATTGAAGCTGCAAAACTTGGTGCAGTCCAAAAAATAACTGAAAATGCGGTGTAGTTTGGCTTAAAAAATAAGAAAGTTGTTGCAATAAAACAACAAATGGCCGCAAAACCACCACTTGCAACTGAAACCAATGTAGAATCTAAATTACTGATATTACCAATACCTGTGAAAAGCAAATTTTGTTGATAAGGCAAATTGTTTGCGAGTTGCTGGGTTAAAAAGAAAAATGCAAATAACCAAGAAATTGGATCTTTAAGAGCTTCAAAAATCTGATATTTTTTAATAGTTTTTTGTTCAATTGAAGCACCAGTGGTACGCTGAACTCTTCTGATAACCCAAATTCTTTCTTTAAGATTTAAAAATTTTGCATCAGTTGGATTATTTGGATAAAGAAATAAAACTACTATAGTCCAAAGGAAAGTACAACCCGCAATAATAATGAAAAATAATTTCCAAATTGGGACGCTAGAATGTGCATGTAAAATACCATACGCAATGAAACCAACTGGAATTGTAACACCTAAACAAGTGGAATAGAATAATGGAGCGGTTGCAGCCTTTTCATTTGCTGTTAAAAATTGAGCCATGGTTGTATTTAAAATTGGAACTGCAACGGATTCAACAAATCCTAAGAAAAATCTTAGAGCATAAATACCTTGATAATTGTACGCAGCACAATGAAGAAAGATAATTGCGGTCCAGGAAAAACAGATTCCTGTTAATAATCTACCGATTGGAAGTTTCTGAACTAATAAAAGATTAATTTGACCAACAAAGTAACCAACATAAAAAAGAGTTGATGAGTTATTGTATTTATTTTGATCCATATTGGTATCTTCCCATAATTCAAAAATTGAAGCATAGGATAATGTTGCTTTGTCAGCATACAATAATAAATTTGTAAAAGCGGTTAAGAAAATTATTATAGCAATCACCTTTTTAGAAAGTTTTTTTTCTTCTTCAGGAGTGATTTCAGGAACTTCAGCATCATATTTTTCAAGAAATGCTAAAGTGGCATCAGCATCCCTAGAAGTAATAATTCTAGGTTGAGGAACAATCTGTTCCTCCTTTTCAGAAGCTTGGATTTCTTTGTCACTAGAATTATTGCTATCTGACATTATTAAAAAATTGTATCTTTTGTAACTGCTCAAAGAGAGTCAAATAACAATAACAGATAAGTAGGGGTGGAAAACCGTTAATATTTTATAGGAAAATCTTTTAACAAAAAAAGTAATATAGAAATCTATTTAAATAACCATGATTGCCATGTCGAAATTGAGGCTCCAAATTTGCCATACTGTAATAACAATAGAATAAAGATAAAGAAGCCACAGTTTTAAAACGAGTCATCGATCATAAGACAAAAAAACTGTTTTGCTGCTAATGAGAAAATTTTTCTTCTTGAAACGGGTTTAAGGATTAGAGTCGTAAGAAATCAAATATTTTCTCTCTGGAAACTCAGGGATCATTTGTTTGTTTGCACATTAGTCCTTGTTGTAATTATTTACCCCTATATAAAAATAAGACGATAGTTATTTATATTAATAAAAGTGGTACTTTTTGAATGCCAAGGACTAACATTCGATATTAGTCTGCCGCACCCTGTATCAATAGTGAAAGTTCCAATCCCAACCCAGTTCCAATCCTAATCCCAGGTCTACCGCTGTCCCTGCGCATGTATTTCAAGTTCCAGACCCAAAATTGTGGTAATCATTACCCCCACAGTAATGTAATAATGGAATATCTAACTGATCGTAGTGATAGTTCCACTAATCAGGTCAATTGATTGCTTAATTGAATTATTATTCACTTAACACCGAAAAAATGACTCAAGTCTCGTCCAGGCTAGTCGCGACAGACCCTGTGACACTCTCTCCGTTTCAGGAGCTCTCATTCCACACTCATATCTAGATCTCCATAGTCCAACGGTTTTTCTAATACTGGGTTTATCAATCGTATCATTGGTTAAATTTTGATTCTACATTTATCTCTTTCGGGTTGCCTTTTTTTTTTCTATATTATCAGTGATGTCAATAGTGAAAACAATTAAATCTGTTGCAGTAATTGGAGGTGGACCTGCCGGTATTGCATGTGTAAATGAACTTATTCATGTTTCATCAAATGGAGTTTCCACACTTGAAAAAAATTTTTTACCTGAAAATCCAGCATTTAATAAAGTTGTTTGTTTTGAACAAAATTCAAAAATTGGTGGTGTTTGGAATTTTTTTAAAAGACCTGATCCAAAATTACCACCATTAAATTTATTAAATAGACAAAATTATAATCATCCCGATGCAATTTATGAAAAACCAGTATTCCCGGATGATTCGATATTACAGAAAACAAATTTTAAAAAACCATATGTTAAAAGCTCTGAAAAATCGATTGCAGAAGAACTGAGATGGCATAGAAATGCTGCTTATAAAGATTTATTCACAAATATTCCTGAAAAATATATGAGGTTTTCATACACACCATTTAGAAATATAAGTAAAGGTAAATTTATTGCACCATTAGTTAGATCAGTCGATGTTATAAACTATCTTCAATCAATCGTTGAAAAATATAATTTACTTAAATATTTTCGTACAAATTCAGGTGTTGAATTAGTTGAAAAAATCAAAAAGGAAAATGGGGATGAAGTGTGGAAACTTACAATTAGACATAAAACTCCATTCTCAAAAACTGAACAATGGTACACTGAAGAATTTGATGCAATTATCGCTGCAAACGGTCATTGCAATGTTCCATTTATTCCAAAAATTGAAAATTTAAGTGAATTTGTTTCAAAACATCCAAATGTTATTAGACACAGTAAATCCTATAGATCACAAGATGATTTTAGAAATGGTAAAATTTTAATAGTTGGCTCCGGTACAAGTACGGCAGATTTGATTCAGTATATTTATCCAGTTTCAAAAAAGGTTTTTGTTTCTCAGAGATCGACTTCCCTTTATAGCTGGATTCGTGAAGCTTTTGAAAAAAGTCCCGAATTAATTATGAAACCACGTATTAAGAAACTATTACCAGATTCAAATTCTGTTGAATTCGAAGATGGTTCAATTGAATCGGGCTTTACAGATATCATACTTTCAACTGGCTATCATTATTATTATCCATTTTTAAAAAATTCGGATGAATATGTTAAAATTTATCATAGACATGATTCAAATGGACCTGTGTCTAAAATTGGTAATTTATATCTCTATACATTTTCAACCAAGGATAACACTTTTGCAACTGCAGGTATTCCAACTATTGGACTGATGTTTCATGCAATGGAATATAGTGCAGCTGCCATCGCAGGTGTTTTTTCAGGTGCTAAAAGATTACCATCAATTGAAGAACAAATTAAATGGGATAAAAATAGAACCGAAATTGATGAACCTGAAGTTCCTAATAGATTTCAAGGTTTTTATTTGGATAAAATTGAAGATCAATTGTTGGACCCATTAATTAAATTGGCCTCTAACGAAAGGTCTAGACCATTAGAAGCTGATAAATGGAATCCAACTGAAGTCGATGAATCAAATCCTGCTTTAGTCAAGGTTTATTTGGCATTAAAGAATGGTGAATTGAAAAGCGAAGACTTGAAATAAAGACATTTTTTGAACTCATGCTATACATACATAGACGTTATTAATTATTAGAGTAAATAAAAGTTATTGAATTGATAAATATTTTAGTAAATTATATTTAAAAGTAGTCTACAAAACAATTAATAGTTGTACAAGACCTTATTATCCTAATAATTAGAATCTATTTTTTTTTAATGGATATTACTTTGAATGACATTATCGTAACTCAAGTTGATTTCTTCTTCTTTGATTTACTATCGCCATTTTCTTCATTTTTCCTCTTTTTAACTTTTTTACCATTTTCAACTCCTTTTTCATCTGAATCAAACATTTTCTTTGCCCTTGTAATTTCCTTATTTAATGTTATTAAATCATGAATTCTCCCCAATTTAACAGGGTCTCTTCGTAAGGCAAATTTTAAATCTGTATCATTAAATTTGGTTCTACGTTGCAGTTTTCTAACTTTATTTGATTCCATAATAACATCCAATAAATATGAAATTGTAACATCCTCTAACATATGGATGGTCTCAATATTTGGAGTTGGTGCATCCCCAAAAGCAAACAGCAAAGACTTCAAATCGTTGGTAAAATATCTTTGTTTTCCTTTAGGGTATCTCTTTGTAATGGCCATAGCGGAAGCGGTTGTGTTGCTAAATAAAATAATGATAGTGTAAACAACAATTGATGACAATTCATCGTTATTCGTATCACGCAAAAAAAAAATCAGGGCACGTATTTTAATATTGAAAAAAAATGAATATTATCTACCAAATATTTTGAAAGCTGCTTTTATTAGATCTATTTTAGTCGTTAGAAATGACAGTTTCAAGTGCAGATCCGCTTCAAAATGAACCTTATAAACCAAAATTCGGTTCCAATAGAGGATATACGCCTAGAGAAATAGAGCATTTGATTGCATCAGGACACGCAATCATCATTTATGACAGAACAATTTTAAAACTTGATTCGTGGCTGAAATTTCATCCTGGTGGTGATAAAGCTGTTTATCACATGATTGGTAGAGATGCAACAGATGAAATGAATTCTTACCATGCAAAGGAAACAATAGATCAATTTAAAAGATTTAAAATTGGTACCATTGATTACGATTGGGAACAAATGTTACCTCCAATTCAAGGTGGTATTTATCGTACCTTAAATGGCGAAGGTATAGATAACGTTAAATTGTCAGGACAAGTGGATGCAGATATAAGACCTAAAATTCCACAAGGTGTTATATTACAGAGGGGTATGGAGGAATACTATCCAATTAAAGATAATAGGGCAATTAGAGATCCAAAATTAGTTATTGATAATTATGATAATATATTGGTTAAACAAGATTTAGAGAGCATACCATCTTTAGATTATGAAACTCAGCGTTTATTATCTATCAAATATAATGATTTACATGAAAAAGTCAAAGCTGCAGGGTTATATGAATGCCGTTATCATGAATACTTTTTACAATTTTGTATTAATTTATCATTGGGTCTTTATTGTTTGATTTTTTTCAAGACCGGTTATTATTTTATTAGTGCATTATTTTTGGGTATATTTTGGCAACAATTGGTTTTCATTGCACACGATGCAGGGCATATTAGTATTACACATAATTATCAAATTGATAATATTATTGGTGTTATTATTGCAAATTGGATCGGTGGATTATCATTAGGCTGGTGGAAACGTAATCATAATGTGCATCATTTGGTTACGAACGATCCGGTGCATGATCCTGATATTCAGCATTTACCATTTTTCTGTGTCAGTTCAAGATTATTTGGAGATGTTTTTTCAACTTACTATGAGAAGTATTTATGGTTTGATTCTTTTGCGAAAGCATTGGTTCCATTACAAAATTATCTTTATTATCCTATTCTTTGTTTTGGACGTTTTAATCTATACAGACTATCTTGGGAATATTTACTAAAAGGCCAAGGTCCAAGACATGGTAAAGCTGCTTGGTTAAGGTATTTTGAGCTGGTCGGATTATCATTTTTCACATATTGGTTTTTTTATGTTATGATAGGCAAGCTACCGACATGGGGGGACAAGATTCAATATATTTTGGTTTCACATATTACTACAATGATCGTTCATGTTCAAATCACTTTAAGTCATTTTGCTATGTCTACATCTGATTTAGGTACATCAGAGAGTTTTGTTTCTAGACAATTAAGAACAACAATGGATGTTGATTGTCCTGAATGGTTTGACTTCTTTCATGGAGGTTTACAATTTCAAGCTATACATCATTTATTCCCTAGATTACCAAGACATAATTTTAGGACGGCACAATCATATGTGATTGACTTTTGTAACGATACTGGGTTGAAATACTCAATATATGGATTTGTAGATGGTAATGGTATTGTTTTGAACAAGCTTGAAGATATTGGTAGACAGGTCGTCATTTTAAAAGACTGCATGAAAAGTATGTCAAAGGATAAGAATTTGTATGAGGAGAAAGTTGAAATTGTAACAAAGAAACACTCGTGATCTTGAGACGTCGCTAACGTTTCTTATTGACACGTTCGTTGTTTATCAATATTCCATTTCACATTTTTTTCACCTTTTTGTGTTTTACTTATCGTATAGAGTTATAAATTAGAATTAGTTAGTTATAGATATATTTGAATATGGACATGTTTAAAGTGTTCAAAACGACAGGTATTGAAGGAAATTATACTATTTCCAATAATCCTATTTTTATTTCTAATAACTGTTGGTCAATATTTCCTGCAAAACATAAGACGACAAAGAAACAATGTTCAGTATGGCAATTTAATAAAAAAGATTATCAAACAAGGCTCACTAATAATGGTATTATCAATAATAGTAATAGAAAAATGATTTTAAATGATATTCATGATAATTTGAAAAGGTTTGTTTCAAATCAGTCAAAATTTAAGCATCCAAATTTTTTGACAGTTATTGAACCATTTGAAGATCATAAGAATAGAATTTTATTTGTCACTGAATATATTGTAAATGATTTATATTCCATCAATAAAGAAGATTTGGATGAAATTATTATTACCAAAGGTATGTTACAAGTCGCCAATGGATTAAAATTTCTACATGATTCTGTTCATAATGTTCATTTAAATATTAATCCCAGTTCCATTGTAATTACAGAAAATTTTGATTGGAAATTAACTGGGTTATCGTTTATTGAAAATTTAGAAAATGGAATTGTCGAAAAGTATGTTGATCCGTTAGATAACAGATTACCACAATTTTTAAACTATGATTTTAGATTTACATGTCCAAATTTGCTTTTAAAACATAACGCAGATTATATAGATGATTTGTTTTCAATTTCTGCAGTAATTTATTATTTATTTTCCAGTGGAGAATTTTTAATCAAATGTTCACCATCATCAAGTTTATTAGAATACGAGAGGTCATTGAATAGATTGAATCAAATTCTGAATGGACTAAATGGTTTAAATAATAAGCATGCTTTTTTTGAAAAAGTTCCCGATAATTATTATTCAATGTTAATTGAATTATTGAAACATACGCAAGAATCAAACAAAGATGTTATTGATTTAAATAAAAATTTAACAATTGATGATTTTATCAATTCAAATATTTTTAATAATGAATTAATTAAGATTTTAAATGTTATTGACGAATTTTCAACACTTTCAGTTAGTGATAAATTATCATTTCTAAAAAATCTAAAGAGTAAAATTGAAAAATTCCCAAAAGTTTTACTCATAAATAAATTTATACCGATTTTAATTGATACAATTGAATTAAATCAATCAAATAAAAAAAATCAACTAACAACTGAAGAGGAGGAAATAATTTCAGAAAGCTGTGAAAATTTATTATTATTATCAAAACAGTTATCACAATTAACATTTTCTGATAAAATTTTCCCAATTTTTAATAAACTGTTAAAGGAACTAGAATTTGATAATTTTAAAATGCTATTAATTCAAAATATTGCATCCTTTAAATCTTTTTTGAATGCAAGTCCAACAGATTCTCATTCCAGATCATTTGAAACATTTCAAAAATTCTTACTTGAATTATTCGAAAAATGTACCAATAGTAAGAGTACAAATTCATTACAAGAATTAACTTTAATTCATCTGAAATCAATTCTTGAATTTCAACAATATACAACTATTACGACCAATATATTGCCAACAATTACGAATATTTATTCCACGACAACATCATTAAAAATTAAAAATTTAACAATTCAGTCAATGATTTTAATGATGAATAATATGTCAAATAAAAATTTAGATGATCATATTATAATTGATAAAATATTACCGTTAATTCAAAATACATCAATTTCAAATTTTCAAAATCAAAAATTTTTAATTAATATGATTAATCTTTATGAAAATTTATTTTTAAAATTATCAAAGGCACCAAATAAAATTATTTCCAACGGTAAAGAAATTGAAATCTTTGATTTAAATATGAATATTGGTTTTGAAATTTGGAAACTATCAAAATTTATTAAAAATAAATCGGATTTAGCAAACGTATGGAAAATTTGGGATGAGATTGAAAGATATTTAAAAAATGAGGTTGAATCAAGCATTGATGAAAATCCAGTAAATTCAGTTAATGAGTATGAAGCAAGTCAATCTGTAACAGCACCAAAATTAAATTCTGCTTCAACTTTTACTCCTGTTGATGTTACATCCACTTTTGGCTCAGATCCTGAAACTACCACAATTAAAACAATGACACCAAGAATAACAGAACATAAAATTCAACCGCTTAAGCTTGAAAAGAAAAAATTAGACTTTGGTCAAAGTTCAACAGTGAATGAACCAAATACTAATAGAGGTATTGATTGGTCTAATGCGGAATCTACAAGACCGGCATTGTCATTTGGTGTGATGAGACCAAAAAGCTCCGGATTAACGTCAACGCCAGCATCAGCATCAACACCAATGACAAGTAATTACGGTCCAATGAAATCAACTAATTCAAATTATTCGACTATTCAACCTATGAATACAGTTAAAAGTTATGGTGTGATGCAGCCAACAAATAATCTTGTTGTAGATGCAGACGATGATGGATGGGGGGATTTTGAAGTTGGACAGAAAAATAATGGATATTCAGGTATTAGTAACCAAGGTGTTAAAATTGGTAGCGATTTTGGAGTTATTAAACCTACCAAGAAGATGAATAGTAATAACAGTAACAGTAATAATAATAATACTAATAACTGGGGGGCTAATAGTTTAATTTAATAGAAAACTTTTACCAATTAGATAAATATTTGAATTAATTAAATAATTTTTACATAATTATACAATCTTTTGAATTATTTGAATTTTTTGTAGATTTTAAATTTTTTTGCTTATTAGAAGTAGGTTTTGATTGTGACTGCTGCTGAGGTTTAAGTTTATTTTTCGATTTCGATTTTGATTTAGCTTTAGGTTTATGCTTGGTCTTGGAGGGTGATGTGGGTGAAGATGCTGGTCTTACATTTGTGTTATTTTCAGACTTTGAACTATCATCGTATTTTTTCTGTAAATTTTTTGAAATTTGTTCGTCTTCTTCCAATTGAAGTTGTTTTGCTAATTCAAGGTCATAGTTATTTTCAATAACGTTATTGTTTTCATCTTCCATGTTATTTGCATTCTCATTTTTTTCCTTTTCACCTTCTTCGTTAATTATAGGGATTTGAAATTTTGAATTCAAGTAATCCAAATCATCGGATATTGATAAAACTTGCCATATTATTTCCGGTTGATTTTTGTACCCCAAATCGTTAATTAATAAGTATAAGCAATTGTTAACTTTATATATTGTATTAAAATGATTATTTCTGAAAAAAATATTAATTTCGTTATTTTTCAGATCTTTTAATAATTCATCTATACCAATTTGAGTTAATTCAGTCTTATTATCATCTAAAAAACATTTTAGATTTTTAAATTTAGTTGATTTTAATTCATTATCTACGGGTTCATTATCCATGCAATCAATCATGAAGTCTTGACACTTATCAAAACTTTCTAACCCATCCAATTGTGAGATTAACTCATCCGACATTATAAACCCATGATAAATTTTAATATTGAAAAAATTCAATAATTGATTGATTAATTGTGTATTTTCATAAAAATTATTGACAATTATGTCATTTAAGTAAGGATTTAAGTTTAAACCAGAGTTTAGAGTTGGTAATAATTTGATTAATTCATCAATAGATAAACCATTTGAAATGCCCTTTGAATTTGCATCGATTAAAGTATCAACTAAGAAGTTTAAAAGGTCAGGTAGTGACACCGTTGGTTTAACTGATAACGTAGATTTGAAATGACTTATAATAGAATCATCCGATGACGTAGTTGTTGTAAGAGACGAAGATAGCAGAATTGAATTGATTAACGATATTATAAAACAAGGGCCATTTTTATTTTGTAGAATGATAGGTATGGTAGTTTCATTACCCGTGAATGGTGAGTCGATCTGTTTCGTATAAAATGTGCTTGTTTCTGACATGATAAGAGAGATAAACAAAATAAAATCTCGGAGACGAGAATGCAATAGAGAACAATAGTGGTATTTATTCTATTCAACAATCAAGGGAAAAATAAAAATAGTAGACTGAAATTTGTAAATGTGGACTGATAAAACTCTATGATAATATGATTGTATAACAGTATACTCTGTATTCATCAACAACACAATTATAGTACAGTAATCATACAACAAGCACCGGTGAAGAAGCAAGATTACGACAACCCATCTGCCGTGAGCAACGGACTAAGTCTCAAATTCATTTTGATGATGCGGTCCCACCCACTCCTTCCGAAGTTTCCCATAGGATTAAGTGTATTTTGTAAGCTTTATTTAAAACCTCTTCTGTCCTGTCCCCCCTTTTTTTGTTAAATATATACTGTGGTTCTTTTTAAACATAAATAACTATAATGTCATTCACAAATTTAGAACCAATTCCACTTTTCTCTACTAGATACTACCAGGCTTGTGCCATTGGTGGATTTATTGCTTGTGCTCCAACCCATTCTTTTGTTTTACCATTAGATTTGGTCAAATGTAGATTACAAGTTGATTCAAATTTATATTCCGGTAATCTTGCTGGTATTGCCAAAATTATTAGAACTGAAGGTTTACTAAAAATTTATACAGGTTTCTTACCAACATTTATTGGATATGGTTTACAAGGTACTTTTAAATATGGTGGTTATGAATTCTTTAAGAAACACTATTCAGATTATTTTGGAGTTTCAAATGTTTTCATTTATTTAGCTTCTTCAGCTTCAGCTGAAGCAATTGCAGATCTGTTTTTATGTCCATTTGAATCAATGAAAGTTAAGTATCAAACAACATTACCACCAAATCCAGTTAAAAATTTATTTAAAAACTTTTATTCAGGTTTAGTCCCATTATGGTTTAGACAAATTCCATATACCATGGTTAAATTTACTACTTATGAAAAGATTGTTGAAGAAATTTATTCCACTTTATTAACAAAACCAAAAAATGAATATTCAAAATTACAACAAACTGGTGTTTCATTCTTAGGTGGTTATATTGCAGGTATCTTTTGTGCAATTGCATCTCATCCAGCAGATGTTATGGTTAGTAAGATTAATAACGATACAAAACCAGGTGAATCAACTGGCCAAGCTGTTAGCAGAATTTATAAACAGATTGGTTTCAAGGGTTTATGGAACGGTTTAGGTGTTAGAATTGTTATGATTGGTACTTTAACTGGTTGTCAATGGTTAATTTATGATTCATTCAAAGTCATGATTGGTTTACCAACTTCTGGTTAGTTAATTTAATATTAGAAAATCAATTTCAGAAATTCGTTACTATATTCGTGTTCTACTATTATTTATTTACTATTATTCTTATATGTACTATTTTTTTTATACTACATTTATTTCTTTGTGTTTTACAGCTAAATTAAATTACTCTACAAATTCTTTTAGTTAAATGATAGTAAATGATATATATATATATATAAACATGTATTATAAGATTTGCTTTTTTATTAATTAGTTGGAAATTGATTGAATTAAAAAAAATGTTGTTAAAGGTATCCGTTGAATCGATCGTTTTATTTATAAGATATATCTATGATTGATTGGCTTCAATATTCCCATTTCTTCATTTGCAAATAAATAAATAATAGTAATCCAAAAATTGATAAAAATATGAAAAAGGAATACTCCAAAAGTAATCCATTAATTCCAGTTTCATTACTAAAATTATCAATTAAATTAGAACCTTCATTAACAATTTGCTTATGTTCTTTTGATATATAATTATTAAGGTTATTATCCTTATCCTTATCATCTAAAATTTCACCTAAATAACATGGTTTTAGCATATCATGCGCATATTCAGAATGTGAAACATCGTCGAATGCTCCTGTAGCATCAACTCCAGCACATCCAAATAAACACTCAACACCACCTGGATGTGTGGTCATAATAGATGTAACATCATACACTTTTTTATGGATAATCATCCAAACATCATCTATGTATGCATGCTTAGCAACCTCGGATTTTTTAAAATACTTAATATTTTTTTGTTTATTAGTGTCAGAATTGGGTACTATTAGTTCATAGATTTTGGAAATCCATGCAAAATTATCATTATTATTAGTTTTTGATGTTATTTTAGCTTTTTCATAATTTGAATCATTTAATCGAACTTTTTTGTTCTTTTTTAGCTTTATCCGTTTTTTTTTTTTAAAGGTTATATTTGAGTTATTTGTTGTTAATATTTCTTTATTTAACGTTAGAGGATCATTAAAATTGTCATTGTAATTTCTATTCTCATTTATATTTTCATTTGTACTTTCGATTATATTATCGCTCCCACTTTCTTTATCAATATCTGTATCATTATTGTTAATATGTTGAGGTTCCGAGTTTAAATTATGTTCGTAGGATGTCCTTCCTTGTATATCCATATCTATATACTATTAGATTAATTCTCGATTGGAAAAAAAATCTTTTATTTGATATTATAGGATCAAAACGAAAAGAGCAACAGAAAGTGGTTTCTATTTAAATAAATTCTTAACTAAATAATATCATGCTTTCTCGAATTACCCAGAACAAACTTACCCGGTTTCTCACACTCGACGCGATTGAAACTGACTGAAAAATCTCGTTACTTCTAACCAATATTGGTTACGCTTAATTAATTTAATTTGATTTATTGATTAAATTATATTATTTTCTATATTACTTTACATTATGTTTAGATTATTAACTAGAATTCCTTTAAGACAACAGCTACAATGCCAAATTCGTTTAAATTCTAGTACTTCTGGTCCAATTTATGATAATTTACTTGTTTCACTACGTAATGATCTAAAACAAAATATTCGTAATAAGGGTAATCCTTTGGAGAAAACTGTTATTCGTGGTGTTTTGAGTGAAATGAAAAATCTTGAAATTGAGAATCATGGTTCAATTGTTGATGAATTTAAAATTTATGATCACTTAAATAAGTTAGTTAAACAACGTAAAGAAACTGCAAAAGAATATTTAAAACCAAACCAACCTGAGAGATTCAAAGAATTAGCTGAAACGGAATTAAATGAATCAAAAATTATTGAAAATTATTTATCAAAATTACCTGTTGCCTCCGAATCAGAAATTGAAAATAAAATCAAACAAATTATAGAAACTGTTGGTTCAACTGAAAAGAAGAAAATTTTTTCAAAAATTCCTTGGGGGAAGATAAATATAGAATGGAAAGCTAGTAGAGGTGCTGTTAGTGATGTTGTTAATAAATTATTAAAATAGATTAGAATCTTATACATAATATTTAAGTAAAATTATTTTTTTTATATAACATGTACATACATATATTATTTATTCACTCATTCGTTTACTTTTTACCTGCTTGTTGAACTAAATCTAAAAACTTCTCTTTACTGATTTCATTCATTAGTTCTTTCTTTTTAGTTTCACCAAGGATTTTATCTTTGTTTAGTTCATGTTCAGTCTGATTTTGAGTCATTAATATTGCATTAAATAATTTAATAGCACCTCTTTGTGCAACTTTTTTCAATTTTTTCTCCTTTTCTAAAATTTCTCTTGCCTTTAAATCATCTGTTGGTAATAAATTTTGATTTCTATTTGAAGTTAACCTTTGCTTTTTCTCTGACAATAATAATCTTTTTGCCTTTTGTTCTAATTTTTCACTTTCTAATTTTTTAAATTCTTGTTTTGAACGAGCTAAAATTGGATCTTTACGATCATACGCTTTAAGTCTTGTATCTAATAATGCATTCATAGCACTTGAAAATGCATCTGAATTATCACCCTTGGATTTTTTCTTCTTTTGAGTCAATAGTTCTTCTGATAATTCGTCATCATCTTCACTACTTTCAAGATCTTTCTCTGCTTCTTCTTCTTCTTCTTCTTCTTCTTCTTCTTCTTCTTCTTCTTCTTCTTCTTCTGCTTCTGCTTCTGCTTCTTCATCTTCTTTTTCTAATTTAGATTCAGATCCAGTCTTTTGTTTCTTTGCTGGTAAATCTAATTCTTCCCCGGAAGATGAAGACAATTCATTTGAATCTGTTTCTGCCTCTGAATCAGATGTTTCTGTTCTAGTTCTTTTTTTTCCGTTTTTGTTTTTATTATTACTCTTTTTACTTTGTAGTGAATCTTTCACTTTAATTGATATAGATTTCTTTGTGACTGTAGACATGGTTATTTATAGGCAATCGTATTTGGTAAAGCAATTTTGAAAAATAAAGAAAAAATTTTTAAAGATAAAAATTAAAATTTTCATGTTGATCGTTTTAGGAAATGCGAATGCTTAAAAAATTATTTAACATTTTTCAAAATCTTTAATTTTCATTATTTTGTTTGAATATTTACATATTTACCACAATTTTTGGAATTAAACAAGTAATGGTGTTCAATATTTAAATATTAAAATATTTAAAGTATTAGTAGCATTTTTGCAAGACCCTTTTAGGGATATGATCACAAACAAAATATTATGAAAATATGATATTTGCTTGGGCGTTATTAACCGATATGACAATAAATGGCACCTCAATAATATAACTTTCATTCATAATAAATACCCACAGCTCGGCAGCGAGTGAAAATAGAACAAAACGATATTACATTATAAATTTATTGAAAACTATCAAATCGTTAGACAATAATGAAATTCTGGAGATAAAGGTTAAAACCAAAGTACAAGTACAATTAAATGAAATTTAAATTCTGTTTATTTAAAGCTTGATTCACTGATATATCGACATCAGTTGTTTCATAGCTAAACAGCTAGCTACAGACATGGAACGCTTATCTCAAAAATTAAACGTGAAATAATGAATTAATTAAACTTAACCGAAGTGGCAGCATGATTACCATAAGTATAAAAGAAGAAAGTAATTTTCAAATGCTCCAATTCAATACATAAATTCAAATATATATCTGCTATCAACGCAAAAGCACCCGTATTATTATATTTCAAATTCTAGGTTATTGTTTTAATTTTCAAGATATTGTAATATATTTTTTCGACACTAATATCTAATATCTAGTATCTAGTATCTAGTATCTAATCCAATTACTAATCACTAATTGTATTCCTGTTTTTGTATTATCTTTGATCACGTGAAATGGCATAATTACCTTTTTGTCCTGTAACAGGAGCGCGCATTTCCCGATTTGGCGTTTTTGAAGATATATTACTGTGAGGTTCCAGGAGTAGCGGTGGACTGCCCTATTGGGCTCACGGAAACAATTTCCAGTGAGTCACTTTTATAAACCACTCGTTTTCCCACTTTCAATATTTCAGTCTTTCCTCTTTTACAACTCTCTTTTCTTCTTTTCTTTTTTTCTTTCTCTAACTAAAGGACTTAAAAACAAATACAAAACCATCTATAACTACTCTACGACAGCGCTTACTCTTTTACAACTACTTTACAACTATTATTATTACTCGTTATTAGATTATTTTATTAGTCTCAAAATGTCTGCTTAAATCTTTTTCTCATTTAGAAAATTAAGTTTATTTTTTTATTTGGTTACCATTAAACAATAAATAAAGAATTCTTTTTACAAAGTCTCTTTCAAAAATCCCCCTTCATTAAGTCCTATCAATATGTTATCGTGAAAATCACAATTTAACCCGTCCATCATGACGTCCTATTTTACTACTACTACTTTTTACCAGTGTTAAAGTTTAAAATTATACTACATCAATTTATTACTATTATTATTATCCCTTTTAGATTAAAATTAATTATATACATATTATTATATCAGTTTTGTCCTATTATAAAAATCAATCATTAGAAATGTTATTAGGTGAATCTCTTTTCAACTCATTCTCATATACTCCTGGTATTCCTTCAACCACTTTGCCAAGCTTGGAAATGGATGTTGCTCCAAAATTGGAAAATTCAGATCCAATGTTTGATCAAGTGTTTGGTTCGATGGAATACCCAGATGAACAACAAATCGTTATTCCAAATAACACAATTACTCCAATTGAAGTTCATTCTTCAGTTTTAGATTCTGCTTTTGAAAATGATTCGGCTCCAATGTTTAGTTCTTTGGATGATTCAATTGATTTGAAATCTATTTTTGCAGATTCCGTTTCAACTAATGAAGCTGAAAATGATTTAATCAAATCTGAAGAAGACCTAGAGTCCGAATTATTTAGTTTGTTACCTCAATCATCTTTAGTTGAAAGTAGATCAAAATCAACTCCTGCTTCTTACTTGCAACCTACTAGTCCTATATATGAAGAAGTTAATGATAAGAAACGATCATTTTCTGTTGCTGATGTTAACTCTGATGCCGAAAATGATTCTGACTGTTCTGAATCTAGAAAAGATAAATTAGGTTGTACTCCTTATACTAGAAAGCAAAGAAATTTACCTTTAGAACCTGTTGTTCCAAAAGGTGATGATTTGGCTTCTCTTAAAAGAGCTAGAAATACTGAGGCTGCTAGAAGATCGAGAGCTCGTAAAATGCAAAGAATGTCTCAATTGGAATCAAAGTGTGAAGGTTTAATTAAGGAAAATGATGATTTAAAAGCTCAAATTAAGGCTTTAAAAAGTCTGTTGGGTCAGTAAACTATTAATTTTGTTTTTGTTTTTTATTTAGAGATTATTATTAAAAATGTATAAAAATTTAAAAAAAATATGATTATTGTGTTTTAATATTTAAAATTATTTGTAAATCAAACACTTAAATTAAATGGTCTTGAACAAACAGTTATTGAATAAAAAAAAATATTTGTAAATCAAACACTTAAATGGTCTTGAACAAACAGTTATTGATTAAAAAATATTATTATTCAATTATTAATTGAATAAAAAAGAAAATTGGTAATTGTGAGAGATACGGGATTCGAACCCATGTCACCAGCTTGGAAGGCGGGTATGATAACCACTACACCAATCTCCCAATTTTCTGATATGTTAGATATATTCTCAGCCTCAATATAGGTTCGTTCCAGCGATTTTAATAGTCATACTGGAGTACTGTAGCAATTATCTCCTGTTGGAACCTGTGAAAATTATGTCATTAATTTATTACTTCACAGGTTACTGAGATAATATAATTTTAAGCCATATCATGTTTTAATTAGAAGTTATTTAATATGATTTATACTAAATTAGGTATTCAACTATCTTGTATTTTAATTGATAATTTTATAAAAACTATTTAAGTTATAAATTAAATAAATAGAAACTGTGTTATATTTATGTTATTCTAATTATAAAATTATTATTCATCAGTACAGACCTTTCATCAATATGATCGGTTGTTTTACCTTTATTAATAATCTCTTATCTTGATAAGCTATCTTGATAAGCTATCTAATACAATATCTTGATAAGCTATCATCTCGCTTATCATTACCTATTAATTTAATCTAGACTTACTTATCCATTAATTCTAGACTTCAACTATTCAACATTTGCTATTATCATACTTTTTAAAATTTAACATAATTTTCACAGTTATATGTAATCATCTATTTCCAACAAGCATACACGATGATTAGCATAACCCTCACAGGAGGAACGGTTACGGATGTGGTCCTGAAGATAGATAAGTTTTATACTTACTATTAATGGTTTGTAACCGTATTTAACTCAGATGTAATATAAATATAAGAACAAGATATAATGAAATTGTATTCAATTTTTATATAAAAGATCTCTTTCCCAGAGAGAAGAGAAAGGTAGTAAAACAAGCAGAAACTAAAAAGTAGGAAAAGGTTGTTTATATAGCTATTTCGAATTCAATTGTAATTAATTGTGATTGTACATTTTTATTCTAGACAAACTCATAATGACCAATTAAATGGATGTAGCTATATATAAATTATTATTGGCTCTAACTTCTTTGATTTCATTGGCTCCATCTAAAGGAGTTATGCATAGTGGAATGGCTTTAATTAATACCAGCATAAACATCGGAGTAATTAACTAAGAAAGGAAATTTCTCCAGGTTCCAACAATAGGCAATGATAATCGAGATGATAGCTTATCTAGATAGTGTATCAAGATAGCTTATCAAGATAAGAGAATATTAATAAAGGAAAACAACCGATCATATGATGAAAGGTCTGTACTGATGAATAATAATTTTATATTTAAAATAACATAAATAGAACATAGTTTCTATTTATTTCATTTATAACTTAAATAGTTTTTATAAAATAATTAAAATACAAGATAGTTGAATACCTAATTTAGTATAGATCATATTAAATAACTTCTAATTAAAACAGTAATTAACTAATGATGGAACTATCTCCAGGTTCCAACAAGCCCAATGTTATTATTAAATAGTTCAGTGCTATTATTAAATATTTATGTAAATTGTATAATCGAAACTTAAATAGGACTAAGTTCCTCTTTGTCTCATTTATGAATTAAATAGTTTATGTGAAAAGATCAAGTAACATACAAAATAGTTTAATACCTCACAATTAAACCTTAGGGATAAACTTATAATTAAAAAATATTCTTTAGTGGAATATTTATTTCATAGTTGTGCTCTTATTATCGAATTATGGTTTACGTCATATCTTCATTCTGTTTTGTTATAAAACAAAGCAACAGACAATTAAGTATTACGGATCTAAGTTTATATTACTAATCGTCATCCGTTGAAATAGACAAGTAGGAAAAAATAATTATTGTCACAAAATTCGTTGTATGGTGACTTAAAACAAAATTGATCCTCAAACTGGATTGGTTCATCTATGAATAACGAGTATCCCCTTTTTATATTTTATATATAATTTCTAATTTATCTTCCTAAGAGGGAGCGAGTTCTTTTTTATATTTTTATAACTAAAATATAATTTTAGTTAAGTTTTATCTGAGTCTTTATCAGTTACTACCTTCACAGAACCACATATTTAACTGAACTGTATACGGAAACTACTTTCTTTGATTCTCTTACATTATACCAGAGTATAAAATTATGTCGTTAGGCTACCACTCTACTGATCGTGATTAGTACTCTGTTAATTAATGATATTATCAGTTTTATTAAAAAGTCACTGATTTCAGTAATAATTACTGGTTCTAGCATCCTTTTCATTATCCTATGATTACTCATCTTAATTGGCAACATTTTCTAATTACTGTAATTACAATAATTCCATAAATTATATCAGATTTTAATAAAACTATCTCTATTTTTAATAACAAAATTATCATGAAAAGAACCATCGGTAAGTTTATAAGTATATAATGGGGAATTTAAGAATAATTAAACTGAGGAAACACGCATTCTTGCAAGAACTAAAAAATAGTGACTTTCAAAGAGTAAAGACTGCTGCAAATATAACAAGAGATGTTATATAGCAAAAGACTTCAGGACTGCAGAGGCTAATCAGATTCAAATATCAATGATGCGTTAGTACATTATAATGGAACAGTGAAAATAGTTAATATTTATGATTTAAAATGAAATAAAATATTTAGAAATTTGGCCTGGAAGGGAATGAATGTGATTTTTATTGAATTACGCTTGATCTTTCGATGACGAAAAAGTGGCACATACAGTTAAAGAGTGATGAATACAGGATCATGGATATTCTGATGTTAACAATCACTCATCGAATATTTCAAGTGTTCATGGTATAAGTCCAGTTTCAGGCCCGACTGATATTTCTCAAGATTAACACAATTGAAGAAGATTCACCTATCAATTATGAAAGTCAGGTAATGGAAACAAAAAGGAAAACAAATATATGTGCATTCATCACACCTATCTATCCTGAATTTGCATGCATTATGAATGTTACAGATAGTAAATATTACTGTACCAATACTTTTTGAATACTAAAGAAATTATTACACCTGAAGATTTTGTTAAAGAAGTAAATAAAAAGAAACCCACATATGCCATCAAGAAGGTTGATAATATGAACAAAGAAAATTATTGTGCCCCCGTTATCAAAATTTCATACCATTAATATCTATTTCTAATGAAAATAAAGATGGTCCAAGTGAATCAACTCCAAAGAGCTTCTTAGTACAAAAAATTAAATGATAAGAAAGTCACGATACTTTATGATTCCTACTCCAATAAAGAAGGTAATTACCCATCCAAGAGTTAGAATTATATTGATTGAATGAATGGAAAACAAGAACTTAACTTGTTTATACCAGAATAGGTTTAGAAGTGGATATTTCTCTTCAAGCTCCACTGTCAATTATTAAATGAATCGCGTTTATTACATAAGCAGTGTTAGAATTCAAAAAAATAAATAGAAAAACATTAATGAAATGTCAAATCAATTGACTGCTTCAATAAAAAGGGATAATATTGAATCAAGTTAAAATTATTTCGTTGAACAGTGATCAACTTTATGATGTTCATTTTATGGCTTCCAAGAGAAAACATGTTATTAAACAAGACATTTCTTAACCTGGAAGGATAGGTAGTAAAAAAATTCAAGGAAGGAGACAATGTTGAATCAAATTCAGAGAAAAGAAATTGATTAAACGATGATAGTTACCAAAACAGATATACCAAAGAAAAATGGCCTTTTGCAGTAGAGGGATTAAATGGTACCGAAACATCAAAACTAGGTCAGTGTTTTGATTATTGTTTTTATCCCTAAGATTTAGATGTACATGTTCAATATAATTTAATCTATCAAACTGGGTTAATACTCATAGTTGTTGTACAACTATTCGATATTGTTATTGATATATAAAAGTATATAAACTATTTATATTATTTACTTGAAAATTCTCATAAAATGTTCATTCTCGTGTGAGATTCGACAAATTAGTTGTCGCAGTTCCCAATTAGGTAATCTAAATTTTCTCAACCTCAACCAGTCAATATTAACAACATTTCTGATTACTATATTACCATAAAATTATATCTAATTTTCACAGTCAGTTGCTAAAGAGTCTAATTATGAGAATGCATAAAATTATGTGGAAACATGTGTCATTAATGAGATATGAAAATCTTTATTTTTCTTGAGTATTCAACTGCAAATGGTAGGTTAATTGCACAAATGAATGCAGAAATAGAAATTAAATAGAAATTTAAGCTATGTTACATATATGAAGCGCCTCTAGGTACATATACTCCTCCAGATAACGCTGAGCTTAAAGAATGGAATTATGTTTTAAAACAAGCACCCTAATTTGAACTGAAAAGTTATCATCAAAATTGTTAAAAGCTGGATTCTGTTTTGATTAAACGTCTATTTATTACATTAATTAGAAGAAATTAATATAAGTTTATATTAAATTAAGTATTCAACTATCTTGTATTTTAATTGATATAATTAATAAACTATTCAAGACAGAACATAAATTGTTTGTCACTAATTAAAGACATATTATGGCACCGATAACAAATCATTTTAATCTTTGAAATTATTTTGTAAAATTGTTGAGTATAATATCGGAGAATCCCCATTCTGTTTCATGTGTTTTATCTAATTTATCGTTAGTTTCTTTTAATTAAGGATTCATTTTTTAAGATAATACTACAAAGTAAAGGTTCATAATATTTCAGTCACTATTATTTAGATTAGTTAATACATAGCGCAACTAAGTTGTTCTTATCTTACCAATAAGACTTTTTAACAAAGGCTAGAGGTTATGTCAAATCAGCCTGTATAGTAGATGTAATCCGAGGTTATACTTATGGTGTTGCTAAGCAATAACCTACACTTAGTCTGTAACTAAAGGTAGTGAGACAGCCAGGATGCTACTCCATCCTTCGATAAATACCATAACCTTGTAAAATTATATTAGTTTTCACGGATTGAAAAGATCGATACTTTAACCATATTTATCATATATCTGTTGGTTCCAACAAAACTACATGCAAAATATTATTGACATAATTTATGATAATCACTATATTTTTGTAAAATATATCTGATTGATACACTTATAACTCATTGGCATGAGGTTATTTGGTACAAAATTTAAGAAATCTTTATATTACCTTCTTATTGAAAGAAAGAGAAAATCATAAAAAATTCCAAACTTTTTAAAACCGGCTAAAAATTTTACTGAAAAGTTCCCTCTTTAGCTCAGTTGGAAGAGCATAAGACTGTAATGTATATTTGATATCTTAGGGTCTCCGGTTCGATCCCGGAAGGAGGGAAACTTAAATTATTTTTTTTTGAAAGAAAAAATGACGTCTTAAGCAGAAAAATATTTTTCTAGAGATGATCAATTTTCGTATTGTAAAATTTTTTTTTTCAAATATTATAGTGTTATAACATACACAGTGCAAAATGGAATCTGATGATGAAGTGTTGTAAGTTTTAAAAAAAAGATAGAATTTATGGCTTTTAAGTTTTAAGTTTTAAGTTTTAAGTTTTAATTTTATTTTTGTTTTATGTCTTTCTTCTATACTAACATCAATTCAATTTCAAATATTATAGAACCCTGTCTGCTGATACATTAGCAGCATTAAGAGACTTTAAAAATGAAGAACAAAATAGAAATGAGAAGTTTCAAAAACTTTATCAAAAAGCAGAGGATGATTTCGATGATAGAAAAACATTGAAAATTGATGATTTTAAAGAAGACTGGCAATTATCACAGTTTTGGTATAGTGATGAAACAGCAAATAAATTAGCAGACGCTTTATTAGAAGGTGCAGATGAAAATACAGTTATCTGTATTGTTAGTGCACCATCAGTTTATGCAATTATTAATCAACGTAATCCAAATAGTTTACCCACAAAACATATTTATTTATTTGAATTTGATCAAAGATTTGAGCTTTTGTCTGGTAAATCACATTTTGGATTTTACGATTATAACGAGCCATTAAAATTCCGTGAAGACTTAAAGAATAAAGTGGATAGATTACTTATTGATCCACCATTTCTTGAAGAACAATGTCAACAAAAATCATCAGAAACTGCCAAAGCACTTTTAATAAAGGATAAAACCACTAAAACACAATCGGGAGACTTGAAATATAAATTAATCAGTTGCACTGGTGAAAGAATGAAAGATGTAGTTAAGAAAAACTACCCAGACACCGAAATAACCGATTTTTATCCAGAACATAAGAACGGATTAAGTAATGAGTTCAGATGTTATGCCAGTTTTGAAGGCAAGCAATGGAACTTCTTGAAGTAGATTTAAATACTGTATAGAACAGCAATAATATAAATAATTAATGTAGGTTGTTACTGACAATTTGTTGTAGAATAATATAAAATAAGCGTCATTAAAGAGGCACATGGCGAAAACCACATGCGGATATAATATAATTATCGCTAATATTTAGTTGATTAATAAGTCGGAACGAATAAATAACTTAGTCATCTTTTGCATTCAATATAGCCACATCAAAGAACACACTAATACCACAATAATCTTGATAAATAATTATCACTGGAGGAAACCATAATTTATTACAAAATCGCATAAACATATATATTTTTCAGGAAAAATCTACGTCATATAATTTTATATTATTCTTACTTACTATTAACACTAATAACCACTATTTCTATTACTATCAGTAACAGTAAAGTATCATTTGTTTGTTTTATATATATAAGAAAATGCATATAGTTCTATTGAGACATTGCTCTCGTATAGATAAAACTAAATTTGGTGTGTCGCCAGTTCAGTCGGGAACAGGATTAAATGATGGATCGTCATCAAATTGGTTATCAAATTTTGATCCTCCATTAAATGACAAATTAGCTCAAAATGAAATGGATAACGTGTTTCGAAAAATTGCCAATAATATTCCCACAAATGATGGTGCAAGATCAATAATGTTACATAGTTCACCATATAATAGATGTATACAAACAACTGAGCTTTTGTTGGATCGTATAAAACACTCAAAACAGTTTGAACAGTCGCCAGAAAAGAAGCAAACTATTAAATTACGTGTTGATCAATGTTTATCAGAATGGCTTAGTGAAAATTATAATTTAAAATATTTACCACCAAACGATGATGGTTACTCAATGATTAATAATATTAACGCATATTTGAATGAACCGGAAAATGTAAATGAAACGGAAAATTTAAATTTCAGAACAAGGTGCCAATTAAAAAATATTAAAGATTCAACTTGGTCATATAACCAACTTGGACATTGTGGAGAATATGGAGAATCGCCGAAAAAATTTACGAAAAGATGTTTTAATTATTTAATTTCTTTATTACAATATTATTACACAAAACAAACATTTGAAGATGATAAACATACCGTTGTTTTTATAATATCACATGGTGCAATTATATCAACTTTGTTACAAATTTTATTGGGTCGGGCTATATTTAATGAAATTCCATTATGTACACCAATTTATTTTAAACAATCAGAAACGAAAAGATCCGTTTTCAAATTAATGGATTATGATTTCAATTTAAATAATATATTATCACCATCATCTGATAAAGATTTTTATAGGATTCTTGAAACATCAATAGATCTCACACAGTTAGATGGAGATAATTTGAGAAGCGAATTAACAATAGGTACAACGGGTTATACCACAATAATACAAAATATATCACAACAGGATAAACCAAAAGATGAAGAACCAACAGCTACAGGTAGAAAAAGAAGAAATACAATAAATATGGGCGATAAAGAAAAAGATTCACAAGATGAAAAGGATAAAGTATCGTTAAAGCAAACATTATCATCGAAACAATTATATTTATTAAATAAGGATACTAGTGAAGAGAAAGTAATAGATCTAGATAAATTGCATAGCTATTTTGGAAGTAATTCCGAATCCGAATCTGAATCAGAGTCCGATTATGAAGATCCATCATCGAAATTTTCCGGACATATTTCATCACTATCATCATTTAATGAACAAAATAAAACCAAATTTCAGCTGAATATGAAGAACTTTTTCTCGAGTTCGTCTCCTATAGAGAAAAATTTGTTTTCACATTTTTTCATGGCCAGAAGCAATTCTAGTTTTCATGAAGAGGGTATTTCAAAAATCAAAGCAGAACTAAACAAAGAAAATAATGAATTTTTTGTAAAAGGTTATAGAAATGATGAAAATATGAAGGATAATAAAGAAAAGGAAGAAGAAGAAGAGGAAGAAGACGGTCCAGTGTTGTCCTTTGGAACAAGTAAAAAATTGGCAGATCTACAAGATAAAGAAGAGAAAAAGAAAAACAAAGATGAAGATGAAACGCAAGGTGTTACTATGATTGAAGGAACATTTTCAAATGTTCCTGTTAGATCCAGTACCAATTTGGCACGACTAGATTCAAGTTCAAAACTGGGATTGGATTCTATACTAAATTCACCTTCCTTGTTGTTGAGTTCAGGCA
The DNA here is from genome assembly GCA_019155655.1 of Kregervanrija delftensis. Lineage (NCBI taxonomy): Eukaryota > Fungi > Ascomycota > Pichiomycetes > Pichiales > Pichiaceae > Kregervanrija > Kregervanrija delftensis. Next base: position 1,387,631 of record JAFMZF010000001.1, on the reverse strand, counting down.
AACTGATAAAGCCTAGATTAATTTCTACCAGCAGAATATCCGAAACCCGCTTAATGGATTCTGATACGACTGCCGATGATGTTAGTGATGAAGGGACACTAAAAGAAGGCAGTAACAGTTCCACAGAAGAACTTGATAAAGAAGTGTTCAATTTTGACAGCGATCGATCAAAACAAACTTTAAAGCAGATATTGTTTGACAACCGCAAACTTGATAGCCAAGAAGACGATGATCAGGGTCAAGGTGGGTGGTTTGGAGGTTTTCAAAGGTGACTGAAAAGTTATGAAGACAAAGTAAGTAGAAATACATAGAAATATAACGAAATGTAACGAAACGTAACGAAATATAAAAAATAGAAAGAATAATAATAATAGGAAAATCGTCTTCCAAATGTTCTCTGCGGCTTTTAATATCATTTGAGGCGATGTGCGTTAGATATTTTTTTTGTTAGTTGACCCATTAGCACAATAAAATGATTGGTTGTCCCTGTCACCAATTGGTGAACTTTTACCGCACGATTCGTCAACCCGCTTAATTGTGTATTTCTGCATCACATATTTCTATTTTCATTTATATATACTATTTATATTTAATTTTTATCACATTACACACAATTTGTATGCAGCTTATATACATTTTATATACTCATTTGTTTTCAGTGCAGTCTCAATATTTTTTAAAAGTCTAAAACCAGTCACTCATCTTTGGATTAAACTAATAATATATTTCTGTTTTTAATTAATATTGGAATCAACTATGGCATCGTTTTTTAAAAAGAAACATCAGAAACAAACACCTAAATCACAACCAGCTCCAAACCATAATACCAACACAGATCATTCACTAGCTGACGGGTTCACCACAACGCCTATCGCCGGTGTTGAAAATTCCGTTGAATCCCCTTCTAAACAAAATACATCCATTGGTTTTTTCAAATCTTCAAAACATAACAAACATCATGATCAACTAAACCAAAACACACAACCAGTCACCCCACCCAGGCCAGCGGGCTCTGATCGGAATGCAAATAATTTTTCTCGTCAAGGTTCTGGTCATGGTTTAGGTTTGGCGCAAACATCACCACTAGATGAATCGCAAGCTCATTATAAAACCGCCAATTCTCCATCCTTATCAAGAAATGTTTCAATGGATACTCCTTCGCAACCTGGTAATAAAACGAATGATGTTTTACAACAAAAAAAGTATCAAGATTTACAAAACCATACCCCTTGGAAGAAGAAGAAACTTTTCAATTCACCATTTCCTAGATTCAGTCATGCTGCATCTGCTTTAACATCGGATACGGGTGCAATTTATTTGATGGGTGGTTTATGTGGTGCCAATGTTTTTGGAGATATGTGGGTAATCGAACCAGTTAAACAAAACAATAACGAAAAGATTTATCCCTATATTGCATCACCTATTGAGAATTTTGAAAGAATTCCAGCTCCAAGAATCGGTCATGCTTCAGTTTTAATTGGTAATGCGTTCATAGTTTTTGCTGGTGATACAGTTACAACTTCAACTCAAGTATTAGATAATAGGCTTTATTTTTTCAATATTTCATCTTTAAAATGGACAATAACATCTCCTGAAGGTCAAAGACCTGAAGGGCGTTATGGCCACCAAATTTCAGTGTTAAATTTTGAAATGACTGATAAACCTGGTACTTGGTTAAGTTATTTATATGTTTTCGGTGGTCAGTTAGAACATGACTACTTCAATGATATTTGGAAATTTGATTTATCAAATTTTAGAAATCCGAAAACTCGATGGCAAAAAATTGTTTCGAAAGGTGACAATATTCCACCACCGCTAGCAAATCATTCAATGACAGCGTTTGATAATAAACTTTATATTTATGGTGGTTCGAATAATTCAATTGTTAGTAAAGACCTTTATTGTTTTAACCCTGTTACAGAATCTTGGAGTAAATGTGAATTACATGGTAAATTTAAACCACCTGCATTAACAGATCATTCTGCAGCTTTATTTCAGAATTTATTGTTTATTTTTGGTGGCAAGTTAGCAAATGATAAAACTTCTGGTGATTTGTATGTTATTGATCTAAATAATATGAATAGTTTTAAAGTTTTATCAAATTTACCATTTTCACCAAGCCCAAGATGTGGTCATTCCATCACTGTTGATCCAAATTCTGAAAAATTAATCATTATGGGTGGTGATCCAATTGATACAGACTTTACAGGTGTCATTGATGAAATGAATGAAGCTATTGACGAATCAAGGTTCACTCGTCGAAGTTCTGTTATTTTTGAATTTGATATTAATCAGCTAACACAATACATGGAAAAGGCATCAACTCAATTAGCACCAATTTCTCATAATATTCATTCCGCCCAATCTTCACAATCAAATGTTAATTTGAGCGATGATTTTAAAGATTCAAATAATATAGTTCAAAAGCAAGCCCATAGATTAAGCCAATATGATGCCGTTAATAATGGAAATAATGCTATTAAACTGGTCTGTTCAACTCCTATATTAAATAATGATGATACAATTGATCAAGATGAACCTTCTAATATGTTATTAACTGATAACAAAGAAACTGATTTGCATGCAAATGAATTGGCCACGGAAGCCCAAAATTATGAAAAATCTTTTGATAATAATTCCGAACATACTCCAAGTCCTGAAATAATTAAAAGTGATACTAAAGAAATTAATAATATCCCAGAATCTATTAGTGAGTCAAGTATTAATAATTATTATGTCGATGCCGAACCTGTTTTAAAATCACCCACAACGATTTCAACTGACTTATGTGGGAAATTGAATAAAGATGGAGATCAAATTGAGCATGAAAATGGTATTGAAAACAAAGATAATGAAGAAGGGTATAATGATTATTCTTACCCAAATTCATCCGCTACACATACACCTTCATTACAGCAAACTCCAGTTATTCCTTGTAGTAAAGCAAACGAACTACCATTTTCTCCAGCGGTTTCTGCAAAAGATAATGTCAAGCTACAGAATTTACTGAATATGATTAGAAATCTAAAAGAAGAAATGACAATTAAAGTTAAAGAAGCAAATAATAAAATTGTCCAATTAGAAACTGAAAAAAATGAAGCTTTAAATAGTCTATCATCTTTGCAAAATGAAAAAAGTATAAATATTCAGCAAATTCCTGTTAACGATCGATCATTTATTAGTAATCAAATGAATGAATTAACAGGTTTAAATGAATTAGTTAAATCACAACAAAATATAATTTTACAGTTAAGGGATAAACTAGAGACCGAAGAAGTTTTAAAGAAAAGAATTCTTGATTTAGAAAATCATTATAATAATATTTCGATTGAATATAATAATTTGAAATTATTATCTGGTATTAATGACGAGAATTCAAAAGGTATTAATAATTCTAACAGCCTACCCGTTTTTGATCAAGTTACCCAATTATCCACAAAGATGGATAGTGTTTTAGCCTTATGGTCAGAACAACTAACGACGGGACCCCATTCTGAAAATTTTGAATCTCTTGAAAGGGAGATTGAAGATTTATCAAACCGTGAAAAAGAATTATCAAAAGAATCAGAAATTAAGGACAATAAATTAAAAGAGCTAGAAATATCTTATAAAGAATCAATTACTTCTTTAAATAGTACACATAAAGCATTACTGCTTTCAAGAAATGAGTTAACTAAATTTAGAGAGCAAAACAAAGTACTAACTAATGAATTGGATGATTTAAAATTGAAGAAACGTGTTTTTTCAAATTCGAGCTCGAGAATCGCTTCAATCAGTAAACAAACAACTCCAGATAGTCTTAATCCTAGTAATGGTTTTGTTAATGAATCACAGGAATCCAGCGGATCTGAACCTTATGAAGAAGATGAAGAAGCTGATGCTATCGATCAAAGGTATACAGTGAAGATTACAAACTTAGAAGCAGATTTATTTATAGTTGGTCAAGAAAGAGATCAATTAAAAGATGAATTGGTTAAAGTGAAAAAACAATTATTTGCAGCAACAACATCATCTCCAATTATTTAATTAGCTTTCTTAAAAAAATTATGTACTTTTATTATCATTTTTTTTAATGTATTTGAATATTTATAAAGTCCCGATAAAAAAGACTATATATCAGTAAAGCAAGAAAAAGTAGAAAAAACTTATATATCCAGAGGTTCACTATCCCATAAATCGGATTCCTGAATTACTTCAGTATTTTTTAACAAATTACTATGATTTTTATCTGTGCAAGTTTCCATTTCAATTACACTACCCGAATCTTCATCATCAATAACGCCTAAATCAATCAAATCTTTCGTATTATCATTACCTTTATTGGGATCACGCTCATAATGTTTTTCAGGTTCAGACTTTTTAGTACCAGAACTAGGCTTTTTCTTCAATGTAGTGTACTGACCGTATGATTGTCTTTTAGAGATTGATGGAGTTCTGATACGTAATTTATCCTGTGCTTTTGAATTTTGTTTTGATTCATGCTTTTGGGATGATGGAGATGATGGTTCTTCAATTATTAAATTTGATTTAACCTCATTAACAAATGACCAGAGGTGTTGCGATACAGATTGCATGACATCTAAACCAGTATCTTCAGCTAAACTTTTAATTGGGTCGTTGATATTTGTTGATTGTTTTTTAATGCTATTGATATCAGTTTTGTTATTATCACCGTGCTCGATGGTGTCATTGTCGTTCCTATCATTAACCTTACTAATTTCAATATATCCATCTTCAGGAATTTGTAATTTTTCAAATTCTTGATAAATTATATTATCAAATTGTTGAATAAAATTTAACGGTTTCGAAAACCAGGATTGTCTTTTTCCACTGTTTGTCAAATTTCTATGCAATTTATCATATTCTAACGAATTTGAATTATTACTATATTCTGGGGAACCAGTTGGGGTAAAACTATCATCTAATAGTGGATCAATGGCAGACCCTAGAGCACGCATTGGCCTTTTCTGTACACTAGTTGGTGATTTTGGAACATGAGCATCAAATGGACTTATTTTTGACTTCCCATCATTTTGTTTTCTAAGATTACTAACCAATTGTTTTTCAATATTTAATTTCAATTGTTGTAATTCAAATTCCATTTCATTTTTTTTATCAACCATTTCTTTAATCCTATTTTTAATTTCCAAAATATCCATTTCTTTGGATGCCAATAATCTAAAATTATCAGATAAACCATCTCCTGATACAGGTGATGTTAAGGAACTTGGAAGACTTAGTGGTGGAATATTGTTACTCTTCTGTATTGGGGTAACCGGACTAGCAGGATTGACGGTGATTGACATATCAACAGTATCATCATCAACTACGTTTGATAATGGAGTAAAATTTGAGTTTTTACTGACACTACGATTTAAGTTATGATTATCTGTATTTTGAGGGGAAACAAACAGCTGTCTTCTAGGAGTTTGAAATGCAATTGAAGAGTTTGTATTTGTCTTATGTAATTGAGTCGAATTTCCAATAACATTCAAACCTAAATTTATACCCTTTTTGGATCCACTGTTTGAAACCGATGATGATGAAGAAGGGCTCGCTATGCTCAAAGTTCTCAAGTGCCCCCTAACCGGTGATCTTGAATTTGATCCAACCGTTGATGATCTTTGTAATCTACCCCCTACTGTTTGATCAGAATGGGATGTTGCATCGCGGAGAGGAGTTTGTAAGTTCTTTAATTTAGCATCTGAAGGGTCAATTTTATCGGCTATGTTTGAATTTGAAGAATTGTTTGTCAATATTGGTCGATATGGATGCAGTTGCTCATTATTTGTATGTGTATCTGTGATGTTTTTATTATTGGTTTGCTTGCCATCCATGTTCATTGTTTTGCTTTATTGTAAAATTATTTTGTGGGGATCAGTGGTTTAATCTCAACAGACTGATATAATTCTATAAGAGTATAGGTATCATCAGATTGGGTATAAGGGGAGTAATAAAAAAATATAATAAAGTTTTATATCACAAGATAATAAATGATAAGCGGAATATGTTATAAACAAACAAAAACGAAAATGAAAACGAAAACAAAAAGAAAAAGACAGAGGAAGAGCAAAAAGCGAGTTTGTGAAAAGATGCAAATTTCATTTCTTATTCTTCATTCTTTATTATCTAGCTATTTATCCGTCTGTCTACTTACTTTAACTATTTTATCTATCAATTATAGCTATAAATTAAATATTCCTGTTTAACTACATATGTCCAGAAGTCAACCTAAAATTGAGGAAAAATTAACCCCAAAACCTCATTTTGTTATTAAGGTTAAGATTTTTTCACCTTATAAAGTATATCCTTCTGGAACGAAACTTTTCATTAACGTTTGTAGTAATCCAAAAGTTCCTAAAAGAGTTATTAATGGTAAAGAAGAATTTGAATTTGATCCGAATATTATTTTTCCTCTGATTTCCAGTAATCAATGGGAAATACCAATTTTGACATCTCCTCAAATTAGAGAGACTGTGGATAAAAAACATGTTAAATCAATACTAATAGATTGCGTCATTAATGATTTGTATATGAAGTGGTGTATAATAAACCCTGAATTGAAAACAATTTTGGTGCATTGGTGCATTGATGCTGTTGAATTCCAAGTAGGGGACAATTTTAATATTGATAGAGACTCATTGGCCTTACCAAAAAGAATAAGTATGGGTGACCCAATAGATATACCAGTTGATTTAGAGAAACTAAATTCCCAATATGAAGAATTAGAAAAAATTAGTCAGGATGCTGTTAATAATGAGCCATTGGGTATATTAGAAGCTAAAAGGTTTGATGAAGAAAATCAAGAATCATTGACTTTAAATATTGGTAATAATGATAATTCTAAGAGTAACGGGAGAAAATTAATTCAAGAAATTGAAGACTTTGGGTCTGAAAAGAAAACTACCGAATTGAAAACTCTAAGCAAAGAAAAAGCCAAACATGAAACATCGATACGTTCAAATAAAATCAAGTTTGTAATTGAGATACACAAATTAAATGAAAATGATACCAAAATGAACCATTTATACCTTTTAAAGATTGAATCTGAATTGGAACATGTTGAAGATTATAAATTACAGTATAGAAGTAAAGATAATGTTTTGATAATTTCTTCGACTAAGGAACCCATTTCAAAACTGGATTTCCCACTTCCCAATAATGTAACAGGTGACGATATTAGTACATTTTTTGTTAATACTGAAAAAAAGCTCTATGTCTATGTTAAATAATAATATTTCTATTAAAAGTGTCTATTCTTTCGGTATATATTCCGTTTTAGTAAGTGTATCGTAGTTGAAGGTTCTATTTATAGCCACTTTAAACGTGTTAAAAGTATTCATAATGATTAAACCAAATTCTCCCTTTTTAAATTTGATAATGTCTTTATGATTATCGGATTCATAGTATCGTTCAATAAAATTTTGCTTTAGTACAATTATATTCAGAATTTCATTCTCCTTTATATCAAATTCAAAGTTAGTAATTATAAAATCTTCCAAAATTATATCAAAGGTTTCACTAACAATTCGAAGTTGTAATTTACCATCAAACAATTGAAAAAACGAAAAATCATTCAATTTGAAAATTCGACCAACATTATTTTTAGTTCCCGTAACTTTCAAGTCATATTTATCCAGGGTGGATTTAATCAAAACGTTGTTATCTGATATATAATAAATAATACTTTGATTGTTAGTTGATTTAAAAGTCACTAAATCTTTACAAATTGGGAAATTTATATTTATTACTTTGTCATATTCAGTGAACCTAACATAGTCTTCCAATTCAATTTCACATTGCCTATTCGTGTCAACATTTTTTTTCCCAATACATTTCTGATAATATTTTATTAGTTCACCGTCAGAATAAAAAGACCCAGGATTCAAAAAAACTCTATTAGTTGAACTACGGGATTCGATTGACATTGTATAACATTTTTTAAATTTAAGACTTTTGGTAATTTTAAACCATTCAATTTTACAACTTGACCAATCTGAGCTATAACTAACAACTGCCAAAAGTTCTTTGCTTATTAGATGTGAGTTTGGTTGCCATCCCCTTTGGAAATCATCAATATTATCGATTTCAACCTGTACAATATTTTCAAATTTGAGTGAATCTAATTCCCTTAGCGAATCATTATTCAACAAATGAATAGACCTAGACGTTGAAACTATTACAAAATTTTCTAAATAGCCCTTAAGAAGCTTGATATTCATAAGTGGGAACTGTAATGAATTACAAATATCAAATTTTTTGACTTTTGATTTTTCCAACTTGTACAGTTTTTTGGCACCGTTTAACATTATAGTTGGGCTTTGATTATCAGATGAAATTAGACTTAGTTTACTTATGAAATCATCAATATCTATTTTTAACTGATATGAATTTTGATTAATTTTACAATATTGAAATGACTTTGGATGTAATGATAGTATTTCACCATTTTCTGTATCCCAGGGACATAGTTGGATGGCATCTAATTTAGTTTTAATATTTAAATCAAGTTTTAAATTTGATTGATTCAAAGGATTAATCAACTGGACTCCATTTTCTATTGTAGACAATAAGTAATTATCAGTTGAATTGAAAATTGGTATTAAATCTAGTGGATAACCTAGATTTTCAGTTCCACAGGTAGAATTTTTTTCAAATGATTTATTTTGAATGTTAAAAGTGTATTTGCATACTATATTTCGACAAATTATCATGAATTTTACTAATTTTGAATCAACGCCTAGAATTTTGGTAAACAATACAGGATAATTACTTAAACTTAAGTTAATTGTTTCAAATTCATTAACATCCTTATACACAATTAAAATTGAATCATTTTTTAAATTTGTTAAAATTGCAACATCATTCAATAAATTACAATTTTTCGTCTGAAAATCGATTACTTTTAATAAGTTTAATTTATTTTTATGGTAATGAACTTTATAAGCACCAGATTTTTTAATTGCAAGATTTGGTGAAATTTCAATTAGGCGATCTTTTTCATTATTTTGAATTGGGTTCAAGTATATCAAATCAAAATCACCGAATTCATATAGATGATCATTTCCCTGTACATCTCTTAAATAAATAACATTACTATTAACGATACCTAGAAATTCAGAATGTTTTGGCCAATTCCAAGATTTTAAATTGAAATTATTTGATAATTTTGTCACCGTTGAATTAAATAAATCAGTATAACCTAATATTGGTTCAAAATTAGGATTAATAATGGTATAACAAAGATTATTTTGTAAAACATTACATGATTTTTTAAAATGTTTTGAATCAATAAATCCATTTATTTGTAGATTTTTATAATCTAATACGAAAAGTTTTGAATACCGATTGCCAACTAAAACTAGATTTAATTGTGCATTTGAGTATATTAAATTGGACGAAATTATTGTGCCTAATAGTTTAAAATTGACATTATCATTATTATTAAAAGTCATTTTTATTAAATCACCTGATTCTGTAGATATCAAAATATTGTTTTCGTTTAATTTAGCCAGTTTGGAGATTAAAAATCCTTGACCTGGTAGTTTATAAGATTTTAAGCTTAAAGAATTCAAATCTAATATATAAATTTTATGTGAACCTAATAAAACTTTAGTTGATGATAAGAATAATTGTGAAGTTATTAATTTATCATTAATAGTATAATATAATTTTTCAACTAGCCTCATATCTTTGAATTGAAGTAATATAAATTTTGGGATAGTAGTGTGATCGATAATGCCAATTGATAATTCATTATTAGAATTCGAAATCCATATTGGCTCTATAAAAGTATTATCAATTTTATGATTTATCTTTATATTTATATCACAATTGTCATTGTTATTAACAAGTAGTATTGAAATGTGACTTTCGTTGTCCTCTTTAAATTTATAAATAAATTTTGAAAAGTTGTTTAGACTTATATTATCCAATTTTTTGAATTTATCATTACTATTGAAAAAGAATTGGGTTAATTTTTGAGTTTTATCAATAAATTCAATAGCATTTTCAACAGATATCAAAAACAGAATTTGATTATTTGAATTAGAGAATGCTTGTTTTATTTGAAAGTTTGAGTTATATGATTTAGCTAATTTTGGAATTTTAGTTGTTTGATTTACTGTATAAACTGTAATATTAAATGCTTGTACTATTGCAAAACCATCTAAGAAATCTACAATTGATATTAACTCAGAATTATTATTTTGCACTAATTCTGTTGATATTATTGAATTCATTAGTTATGATAAAAATTCAAATTAATCATGAAAACATGAAAGGGAGGAGAGCGAAAAGATAATTACAGAATTAAAATTTATTGATTTATATAATAATACTAATAACAGTAAGAGTAACCATAACGTAATTTAATTGGATATAATATAATAATTAAATATATAGTTCATTTGGATTGCTTGGATCTGATTTACCGAATTTAAAATTAATACCTAGTAATCTTAAAGTTTCTGATGCCTTTGATAAAAGTTTTGTAATTAAGAACCTAACTAAATTAACAGATTTCACAACATTATTATTAGTGCTATCATTATCGTCGAAGGAGTCATTTTGTAAGTCTCTATTATTCAAAGGCAAAGAGTTTTCATTCGAAGATATTGATATAAACAATGCAAATGGTATCATCCAAATACATAAGCCGAAAAACGAAGCAATTTCAGGGAACGATGGATAGTGTGGCATTTTGAAATCTGTATTTAATCTTTGATCAATGGTTGGAATATAAGGATTATTGAAATACTGGAACCATAAATAGTGATTTATTAATGCCAATAAACAAGTTAAAATAAAAATTGGGTCACTTAACTTAACATTTGGAAACTTTTTTAGGTTTAAATGATAAACATAGTAAGAAAATAAGGAAAATGAAGTTAGTTTAAATGGGAAGCCATCAAAAAAGTATAATAAAATTAAGACTAATGAAATTACTTGAATTGATCTATTTAAAAAACGTTTTGTTAGTTCAATATTTTCTTCGATAAGTTCAGAGAAATAGTATAAGCCTGCAGCAACAGATAATGTTATTGAGATGAAGCCTAATATTGTACCTATAATTGCCAATACCTGAATAAACATTGTAATATATATTTATAAACTTGAAAATGCCAATTGTAAACTATGAAGTGTAGATTATAAACTATAGTTAAGACAATAAATAACCAATAAATAAATATATTCGGTGGTCACGATATGCATGAAAAAACGCGTTTTACTTAGTCGATGAGAATTTCAGAAGGAAATTTGAAGTTTTTTTCCCAACAGTATTCGTTTGTCTATTTTTGTGTAGGTATCAAAGAAGTATATCTCATTGATGTTTTATACTGGTATTATTGTCATTCAAAAGGGCGAAGCCGATTGAAATAAAAAAGAACAAGTATGAATATAAAGAAATATACTAATGTGGTAAATAAGTATATGAATTCATAGCTAAATCTATTCACTACAGAAATTAGATGTTTGATATTTGTTTGATATGAATGATATCTTTTTGTGTCAACTTCGAATTCTTCTAAAGCAAACATAGATTCCCACATTAGGACTTACAAAATAAGCCCACAAAGCTTTCACACAAAAGAAGAACTGAATTGCTTGCTTGGATTGCTTATTTATAGTCTACAATATCTAGCTACCAGATAAGAGAATCAAACCGACTCCAGTTCGAGTCCTAAGAAGTACAAAATCTAAAATTTAGACAATTTGATTCCTGTTAATACAGGGGTGCCCGCAACAGAATAATTTTTCTTAAAATTTTGTAATAAAATTTTTTTTTAATTGTTAAATTGCCACTCTCTTTTGTGCCCACTCAATGCGTTTGGGACCAGTAATTATAATATTTTAAATTTGAATATAAATATACACACTATTTTCTATTTATCTACTTTGTTGCCCCTTTTCCCTTTCTCCTACTCTTTAACCCTTCTATTCTTCTACTCTTTTACTATTAACTAAACTACAAGTACCACAAGATTTGTATACACATACTTATAATCAGACCACGCATCATTTATATTCATTCCGCCCATAATATATATTTTATTATCGGTTATTGATATTATCTTCTATATCTTTCAATACTCAACTTACTCTTATAAGCTTATCTATTTTATATCTGAAAATTTGAAGAGAGTACACAGTACACTCTTTTCACGTTATAATAATATATTCACTTATCAGATTATTAGCCATTTTAATATATCATAAATAAGGTTTTACTTTGTTATTTATTCAATTTACTAGATTAAAGATTACGATTTATTTTATTTGGATTCAAATTCTAAATAGTCATATATTTATATAATCATATCTTATCACATTTATATTAAGTTTCAGGTTAGTTATTTCAATAGGATCCCGCTTGTTTCAGAAAAAATTTGTCATCATAGGTCAACAGATTAGAATTTTTTTTACACGCACTGCCCCACAGATAAAGAAAAATTTTATTTTATTATATTTCAATTAACTTTTTGCACAAGCTCAATTTTCAGCCCTTCCAAGTCAAAAGTTTTATTGTCAGTTCATAAGATGCCGTTCACTCAAAACTCAAGTGCAGGTGCAAATTTGAATTCAAATTCAGATGAGAATATAAATGCAAACGCAAACGCCAATTCCAAGTCTAATGCAAATCCAAATATTAGAGTTGACCAACCTTTCAAAATTGATTTAGAGAATTATAATTATAACTATAATTATAATTTGCTTTCAACAACAGAATTTTCATCATCTTCTGCGTCTGAAACATGCTCTCAGAAAAGTTCTCTTTCAATTAATCCAACTCCTGCTGCGACAGATTACTCAAATTCGAATAGAAGTTCTTTAGGCAATTTGTTTGACACTAATAACATTAACATTAGTGATAATGAGGATAATATGATTGAATGCATTATTTCAAATGTCTTGAATAATTCAAGCAACGAATCAAACTCTTCTTCAAATTCAATTAATAATGATTCTATAAATACAAATACAAATTCAACTTTTACTTGTTGGAATCCACTATATAATTTGAATTCTGAAAATTCATCACCAATTCAAAACTTTGCGAATTTAACATTGTCAAGTGGCAATAACAACACGCAGTTTTTAAATAATAGCAACAATAATAATTCAAGAAATAATAATTTTACTTTGAGTGATCCATTTTTACCAGTTGATTTACTTTCAGGCGAAGGCACTCGTAATACTATTATGAACATGAATAGTATTAGTAATATTAACAATCAAAACATCGATCCAACTTCTTTAATGATGCAATTACCAATATCTGGAGATAATAATGTTCATTCACCAGTTGCGCAACAATTTGACCAACCAAACAATTTTTTCTGGAATGATAATAATAATAAGAATAATAATAACAGTTCCAACATTAATTCATCGAAGAGCACAATTTTATCATTTATAGTGGATAACAAGGAGAAGAAAAATATTGGTACAAATTCCATCAATTCGAATTTATTCAAAACCGAAATTTGTGCAAGATTCCAAAAAACTGGTTATTGTCCGTATAATGAGAAATGCCAGTTTGCTCACGGCGTTCTTGAGCTAAAATCGTCTAATAAACCAAATAATTGGAAAACAAAAATTTGTCGTAACTGGTTAAAAACAGGAAATTGCAGATACGGTAAAAGATGTTGTTACAAACACGGTGAAACTGACGATGGATCAAATATTAATGAACAGTCACCACCACCTGAAGTTTTAAAAAATAAAGATTAAAATATTAAAACAAAAAAAATTTAAAAGATTTAAAACCTGGAAAATCAAAAAAATCAAATACATTTATTATCGTTTTACTAATATTTTATTTATGGGCTAATTGATTAAGAAAAAAGGTTTCAAATTTGGGTTATTTATTTATATTGGTTTTTTTTTACAGACTATAATTTGGGATTCTTCAACAATATTTTACTTTACTTTTTATTTTATTTCTGTTCTTTTTTTATTGAAAATTCAAATCGAATTTTGTATTACTTACTAGCTATGGGATATTTTTTTCAATATTTTTTATAATTTTATTTCTACACATACATTATAGTTTTTTTTTTTGGGTATTTTTTTATAGATTTGTATTAAGCTATATGCTATTTTTACTTTGTTTGTTATTGTTATTGTTACAATTATTATTTTTAATATATATATATACTACTACTAAGACAGTAATCATGTGACTGGTATTTTACTGATAAGCAACTTGATTGTAACGCTATGAAATTACGTAACACGGTTAGCTTACAAGTGTGTCATCCATCTACCGTGTTTCCGTTCCCGGAACGATAAAAGCCAGGTTTACTATATGGCCCATTACTAATAGGGCAGATCGCACAGTTTGGTATCACATATTATTAATTAGCAATTACCCTGTTCGTAAAACTTGTACTAAATTAATTAGCGGAGACATTCAGCGATAAACGGAGAACTGTCTTAACGGGATGAATTAGTCACAATATTTGGCTTACGTAAGTGATGTGCCGTTAATAAATGATCTAATTCGATCTATCCGTATTTTATATACTGTTGCTATTGATGATTATCATTTATACTTTAGTATTTAGTACATTACATGTTATTTGTTACAGATAGGTATGACGATAATTTAGTTCTAGAATATAAGAACAATAATAAATTTCCGAAACAATGCAAACGCGATTAATGCAAAAATAGCTGAACTTTTATGGTCTCTTTTTTGCATATATAGTTCGTTAGTTTGTTAGATAGATTCTTAGTATGTCAGAATTTCAAAAAAATGTGTTTCAAAATAGATTAAGACAAGCTGAGAGAAAATTTGGTTTCAATTTTGATGAATCGTTAGAAGAAGATAACACAGGAAGTGGTGAATTCGAAGATGATGAACAATTAGAATTAGATCTTGATGATGAAGATGAAGATAGTAGTAAGGGGTCTAATATTGGCAATTCCAATGATAATGATGATGATGATGTTAAATTTGGTAATTCTTTACCGAAAGCGACGGAATATTTTGAAGTGAATGATATATATTGTGAACCAAATACAGGTTATTGTTTCCAAACTTATTATACGAAACCTAAGGTTAATGAAAATGATGTGAATTGTGATAATAAAATCATATTTATTGCACATCATGGTGCTGGGTCTAGTGGATTGACATTCGCACAACTTTCAAAATCTATTAAACAAAAATCCACTGAAATGAATTTCGACTCACAACCTGGATTATTTACATTTGATATGAGAGGTCATGGTAAAACGAATTTAATCAATTCCACAAATAAAAATCTAGATTCTTTAAATTACAGTTTATCCATTGACCAATTTTTGTTGGACTTTAAATTTATTTTAGCTAACTTTATTGAAAAGAATTTCCTAAATTATAAAATTGATTCTTCTAAAATTTCGATTTTTTTAATTGGGCATTCATTGGGTGGTTCAATTTTAACAAAATTTGTTTTCAATAATCTTGAAAATGATGCCGAAAGTAATGATATCTTCAAAAAATCTATTAAAGGATTAATCATGATAGACATTGTTGAAGATACTGCCATTAAAGCCCTAAGCTTAATGCCAAATTATTTATCTTCAATGCCGAAAACTTTCCCAAGTTTGAAAAATGCAATAAATTGGCATTTAAACTCAAATCTATTAAATAACTATAAAAGTGCAGTTATTTCTGTTCCGCCATTATTTAATAAAAAAGCTGATAAAAAGTACCACTGGATAATTGATTTAAAATTGAGTGAAAAATACTGGAATAATTGGTTTATCAACCTTTCAGAAAACTTTATTAAAATTTCAAATAAGGTTTCAAAAATGTTAATATTGGCGAATAATGATTACTTAGATAAGAACTTAATAATTGGTCAAATGCAAGGTAAATATCAGTTAGTCGTTTTCCATAATAATCAATTAAACTTGAAAAATACTTTAACAACTGCAACTAAAACAATTAATAGTAATGATTCAAATAAATTAGGACATTTTATTCATGAAGATGTGCCTGATAAGTTAGCAGTTACTGTATTAGAATTTGTTGAAAGAAATGATGGAAACGTTTTTATTAGATCTGATAATTCAAATGTTACCAATCAATTAGATTTATTAAATAAGTTAAACGCAAAATGGGGGGTTAAACGATAATATAGTATGATATTATAAAAGTAAGATAAATAAGAATAATAAGAAATTAATAAAAATAAAATAAAATAATAAAAATAAAATATAATATAATTATTGTTATAAGGTATGTATATAGAATATATAGTTAAAATAGACTTATAGATCAACTAAAAAAAAAGGATCTAGTCTATGTTTTTTTTTTCAATCAACCGTCATTGTATCGATTTTTTCTTTATGATCTAAATTATCTAACACTAAATCAATCTTATGTCTGGCCCATGAAAATCTTGGGTCAATTAAAAATGGTCTTAAATCAAATCTATTATCATCTGGCGAATATTGTTCTGCATGATATGATGGGGTACTAACTGTTTGTTTATGTCTATTGATACTATAGTACCAGAAAAAGTTCTTGACCTTTTCAGCCGTTTCATCAGGCGTTTTCTTATCCTGCCAAATATGAAGAAGTTTAATGAACATTGAGTATGGTCCACATTTATCGACTTTCCTTAGTTTACCCATAATACTTAACTCTTCATATGTGAAACCCATATCTAATTCATCAGATTGAACATGAGCAGCTGTAATTGGTTCCAATTCTGCAGTTGGTGTCGCATCAACGAATTCTTTCAAAATAGGTAATTCAAAATTTACTTCTGACCATTTAATAAATCTAATCAAGTCTGTTTTAGAAATTCCACCAATCGGATTTATATCAGCAGATGAGCAATCATATTTCGTTAGATAACCTCTTAACTGCTCATCAACATTTGCAGACCCTAACACCAACAATCCACCAGTATTTGTTCTACCTCTAACCCATGGTAACAACTGTGCAAATAAATATGCTAAGACCATTCTTAATCTTGCTTGAATATTTTGTAATGCTAAATTTTCAATATTTGATCCACCAAAAATTTTATAGATTGGCTTTTTACCAGTTGTAACTTCAAATAATGAAATGACGGAACTAACCACTGTATCCATATTTAAATTAACATGATATGATCCAATAGTTTTACTTAAATCTTTGGCCCTACTTCTAGTTTCATTCGAAGAATTTTTCGTACCCATATAGCATGTATGAAATATTTTTTCTGATAATTCTTGAGGAGTTTTTGGAATCCAGTTTTCATCCATATTTGCAACCATTTGTACATCTTTAATAACTTGCTTGTTACCCTCTTCACATGCCTTAATAACAAAGATGCACATTGAATGAACAATAACTGATGTTGCACAGCTGTCAATACCTCCACTTAATGGTAAAAAGTATCCAGACCCTTTACATCGACGAACATAATCCCATAGCCAACATGCAGGCCCAAATGCAATTTCTTCCTCGGGTCTATAATATCTAACCTCTCTTGAATTTGTTGGTACAATATTAACATCAAATGTAACAGAATCTGGCGATAATTCAACAGGAACATGAATTCTCTTATAAACCGGGGATAATCTACTTTGTAATCCATGAGATATTAGCGCACGATACGATCTAACATCTTCTAGATCAACAGTTGCAGTTAAAACTTCAACATCATCCAGTGAAAATTGAGCACCTTGAGCTAAAATTTGTCCATTACAAACAATCATTGCACAACCATCATAATATAATCTATCACCATCACAGCCTTTTTGATTAGAATATAAATAAATTCCACCACATTTTCTTGTCGCTTCTGTAATCAATGCAACTCTTGTATTTAATTTTCTTAATTCATGATGGGATCCCGATGAATTTGTTATAATTTCAATACCATCTAATGACATTGAAATATGTGGCGCTTGCGGTGTAAACAATTCTTCACACGTTTCAGCTCCAACACAAGTATCTAATGTACTAATAACCGCATCACCAAAATCAACTTTTAATTGACCTGTAATATTCTGAATCATTCTTGGTAAGTTGAATTCTTCAACATATTGAGCTTTTAACCATGGTGTAAAAAATCTCATCTCTCTATAATTACCATCATTTGCTAAAAAGATCTTTGGCCTAATTAATAAAATTTTACCATCATATGATAAAATTCTACAATTATATCTTCTATTTTTATGAATAATTGGAACACCAATATCCAATAAAATACCATAAGTTTCTTCATTTGATAAAATTGAACCATACATTTCCCATGAATGCAGATAAAGATCATTCTCTAAAAAATGATCCAAACATCCATAACCTGTGATTTCTAATTCGGGTCCAACTCTTAGTTTTGCACCTCTTGATTTGGCAATTTTAATAGACTCTAAAATTCTATCTCTGTTACCTTCAAAATCAAGAGCCCATTGATTTAATGAACATGTTGCAATTGTAATATAATGTGGCATTGTTTATATCAATTGATGAAAAAATAAAAGATTATAAATTATAGATGGTGGGAGTCAGCGGATATAAAATTAAAGTTGTTGATAAGATTTTTTTCTCAGTCAATTGTATACAGTACAAAAATCTTAGATTTAGCTAAATTCTTTTAAATTAATTAATACACAATATATATATATATAAACAACAAGATAACTACATATAAAATAACAATAGCAATAGCATTAAAGAAAATACAACGAATTTTAAAGAAAAGTAAAAACAAACCCAATCAAACCAATTATTTGCTCCCAATATTTTTATTTTTATTTTTATTTGTCTTTATGATCTTTGTCTTTGCCTGATCTTCTTAATGATAACACTCTTCTACCAAAACTACTAGTATTATTTGTAACCGGTGGTACAAAATCATCATCACCACCTAATCTAGTGATCATCGGAGCATGTGTGTGCTTTGTAGACATCATTCTATTTGGTAGATCGCCACCATTTGCCGTATTTGGAGATATTAATCCTGATGTAACTAAATATGGTGTATTCATACCATTTCCCGGTGATGAACTTTGCTTATTTGGAACTTTCATTGATGTTTTTTTCATTGATGAATTTGTACTTGATGGAGTCGCAGAACCTGCAGGTGCTGCATATGTTTGAAGTGAGTCTTCTTCTTCAACAGATGAATTTTCACGACTTGAATTCAACAAATTACGTGGGTCTTCAAATTTGCCAGGGTCTAGTTCATTTTGCATATTTTCCACAGTTTGTCCATTTTGTAATTTTTGATTTTGAATTTGTTCTTCCCTTACTTTTCTTAAATTTTCAAGGTTATTCTTTGCATTTTCTCTTGCAACTTGCATCAGTTCTTGTGCTCTTTGTAATGGAATTGTTGGTGTAACACATGATGATATTACTGGAATTGATTCATCCAATTCAATAGTAGCCTTCATCAATGCTGCCATCCAATTTCTCATCTCTTCTTTCGTTTCGACCGCAAAGTAGTGAACCTTTTGTTGGGTAAATGTTAAACCTTTTCTTGAACCAGGAGCTGGTGGAACTAATTTAAAACAAAATCTACCAAAACCAGCAGTTGCTGCATAAACTGCAGAAATTTTATCTTCAGTTTCAGTTGCAGGTAAGACTTTATGTGATGTGATATCAATCAATCCTTTTTCCTTTTTATCTTTTAAAGATATAAAATATGACAGTCTAGTTTTATGCAAAGTAAAATATCTTTGTTTCCACGAACCAATGGATAAATTACCTCGCTTGAACATCCATCCCGAATAATCAGCAGTTTTAATAGATTCATCGGTTGTAATTTGACGAATACCTTCTTGAAATGCAGATGTTTGCATCTTTGAAGGACGACGAGTAGTTAATGATCTAAAAGAATGCTTGCCTGAAGTTGGAGTAGTAGCTGGGGTAGGAGATGCGGGAGCTTCACGTTGAGTAGAATTATTTTGAATATTAGATGAGGTATTAGCAGTAGCAGTAGCAGTAGCAGATGCAGCAGCGGCCACAGCAGCGGCCGAAGCAACCCTTTTAGTATCCTTTGATTTCATATTTCGTGAAACTTCTTTAGCTGATACTGATCTCCTTTCAGCTGTAGACGCAACAACTGGTGTTTGTTTAGATGGACTATGAGGAGTTGGAGTTTCATTTCTACTCTTTGAATTTTTATCATAAACACTATCTCTTTCAAAAGCACCAGAAGATAATAAGGAAGAATATCTTCTATGAGATTGTCTAAACCCTGAATCTAACTTACCAGGACTTAAATCCGAATTTGATCTTAAATGTGATTTAGAAGAAAATTTATTATCTGCCAATTCAATCGAACGAATTGAATTTGCCTTTGATGTATCAATATAAATAGATGAGGCTATTCCAATCGAAGAGTTTCTGCTGTGATTTGAAGTTAATTGTGGAATTGGATCAGGTTTTTTATTATTTAAATGTGTACCAGTTAATCCAAAATTAAATTGGTTAGAGATTGGACTTGGATAATTTGGTGGTTGTGGAGCTTTTCTTGGTGATCTAAATTGTTCTTCGACTGTATCATCAATAGAATCAAAATATAGATTATCATTAGATTTACGTTCACTATTAATTGGAGTCGATTCTTTATTTAGTTGTGAGACATTTTCAATTTGCTTTTCGTTTTCAGTATCGTCGTTATGATCATGAATTTTAGTTTCAATTTTCCCTTCATCTTCTTCCGTAAAATCAATTTGCTGTTTCTTAAATTTTTCAAAATCATTTTGCATATCACTTAATCCAGAGTCACTAGAACCATCAACACTAGGAGAATACAATCTAGACATACGACCGCCCGGACGCTCCATCATTGATATTGGACGTGTCTTTCTTTCCAGATTTTGCTGATTTCTATTTTTATTATTAAATGGACTAGCACCGTATGAGTTACGGGTTGATACATTATTAGTTTCTTTTGGAGACGATGTTTCGTTAATAGGTAAGATATTAAGAGATTCATCTTTTAAAATTGACTGTATATCATCCACCGATTGTGATTTCTTTCTAGAATGCTTGTTTATACTTGAATAATTAGGAGAAATTCTTAAATTTTCAAAATTGTTATTATTAGCTTTGTTGCTGTTTGCTGACAATAATGATGATGATGGTGCTGCTGCTGCTGCTTTTCTTAATTCTTCAATTTCTTTATAAATTTCGAATCTCGTCCCGAAAGAAGTGATATCTAATTCTTTCAAGTGAAATAATTCCATTTGCAGTAAGATTACTCCATTAATTTTGTGATTTGCAAATTGCTGAGCACTTTCAACGTCAAAATTTAGTAAACAGAAGTATTGTGACACTTGTTCAGGCGACCAATTTTTAACATTATTAACATCTAAATTGTTACTTTGAAGTTTAGATTGATTTGGAGTCTCTTTAAGTTCCTGTAATGCTTTATCAATGTCAGAAACATATCTATTAAAACCATCACCTGTATTTGATTGAATTGAAACATCAGATTTTAAGCCACTTGTTGCAAAACTATTATGAGATGCTTTAGAAGAATTTCTATTGAGACCATTTGGTATTGAAAATTGATTTGGTGGTCCAGTAGGCGTAACAGGACTTCCTTGTGGTGTAAATCTTCTCGATCTTGAGCGTAACAGTGAAGGTTTTGAACCTCTAAGATCATTTAATTTAATTTGAGTGAAAACTTTTGGATACAAACCAACTTGATTGGTTCTCACATTTTTACCCATATACCAACCATCATCATATTCACTATCATCACTAATAAGTTCGACATCATCACCTTCTTTAATGGTTAATTCATCACCCAAACGAGCGGTAAAATCTTTGATAACAATATACAGCTGACTATAATCTTGAGATGAATTGTCAGATATGTTCATTTTATTTTATATCTCTAGTAATTGTGTTTCTGTTTCTACTTGTATAAGTAACACTACTTGTATATAATGCAATATAAATTCTTTGATATATGTCCTTGCCTTTTTTAATTTTTAAGTTCTAAGGATACAAATTGTACAAATAACACTCAAATAAAACTATAAACTAATTTTAAACTAAACGAGCTTGACTGATAGACTGTGATATGTATATTAACGAGAAAATAAGAAACTAAAATTGTATACTTAAAGTTTGGAGACCGCCTGTCCTTTATATATCACAACGTTTTTTTTTTAGTGTTTGGTAAAACAGATTGTAAATAATTTTCAGAATAATCGCTATGTGTTGGTCTGGAGAAATTCAATATAAAATTGTTTACGTGTATTTATATTGTGAATATTACGAATATTGCTTCCAGGTTAAATTTTTTTTTGCTAATAGACATATGTGGGTAACTAACGTAATCTAATTAGAGTTTTGACACTATCTTGCAGTTTAGAATTCAATATCCTGGGTAAAAAAGTTATAAAAAAAATTTGAAATTCGCCTGCACCCATGCTGGGAGTCGAACCCAGAATCTTTTGATTAGAAGTCAAACGCGTTAACCATTACGCTACACGGGCGATTTCATTTTATTAAAACCGCTAGTTAATATTATAATTATGTATCGGAGATAAATATTATATCCGATATTTTCTTTGTTTTTATTTGGTTTATCACTTTCCAAGTACTCTTATACAAGACACATTCCTTTTCAATTTCATAATACTGAAAGAATAATTTACAATAAAGAGCTATCTGATATAGACACATATTCTTTATATTCTGAGGTCCGACTGAACTCACCATAAACAAAAAAAGAACTTGAAACACGTCAAAGCCGTCCCATCATTTCTAGTGAAACTTTTAAGGTACAAAAATATATTTTGCGCGTACATTAATTTTAAACCTAAAGAACTATTACACTCTTACTATATATATAATAATTATCTCATTAATTAACCTATATATATACTGATTATTTTTATTTATAAATATGGTTTTATCAGAAAATTATTTCCATTCAGTTGATGATATATTTGGTCTATATAAGAGAAGTAGTTCAGACTGTGTTGTTTGTTCTAGCGTTCCATCTTGTCCTACATGTGATGACGATGAAGAATGTGCGATGACAACGCAATCTTGTGATACTTGCCCAAAAACTTATTGTGCCAAATTATCAGAAGCCTTAGGTACATCAAATTCAAAGAAAGGACTTTCAAGTGCAGAAATTGGAGGAATAGCTGGTGGCATTTCAGGTTTTGCATTTTTAATGTTAATCATTGGATTATATATTCTTTATAAAAGATATAAAAATAAAAATCCAGTTGATTTTGAATTTTCAATAAATGAAGAAATGAAACATCTAACGGGAGATCTTGATAATGACATCAATAATGAGGGTTCCAGTAATCCTAAAATTAAACAAGAAAAGAGAATGTCGCAAGCTAGTCTTTCTACAATGGCAAATTCTGTTTTAACAAAAGCTTCAAACGTTATTAATGTTGCATATATTCCTGGTGTCACTATTAGAAATGCAAGACCAGGATATCCAGCTAGTCGAAATAGCAGAGGTACAAGTGTTTATTCTAAAGATACATATTTTAGTGATTTAGATAATGCATCTTTCCATGGTGGTCAGCTTGCTACTAAAGCTGGAAATCCGATGTTGGTGAATATTGATGAAGATAGCTATAATTTTGATGATAGCTATAATGACCATGACAATGATAATGAAAATACCAATTTTGCAGGTTCAAAGGTTAATTCTAATTCTAGTGCATTTAAATTGAACAAATCTGGGTTTGTTACTGGTTTACAACATGACTTGATTGAAGAAGAGGAGGAGGAAGAAGAAGAAGTAGAAAGTAACGAAGAAAATGAAAAGAATGAAGGAGATAAACTTGGAAATTCTCAAATCCCAATAAGATATGGTTCTTTAATGAGAAAAAATAAATACAAACCCTTAGAATCCGATACTGATTCAACATCAGATGGTTCAGAAGATTCTGACTCTGATGAAGAAAATATCGAGTATTTAACAGAACAGCATAAGCAAGGGAAGCTTACCCGGAACGGAAGGGATTCATTCGGTGGCATACCAAATTACTCACCTACAACTGCAACATACAAAGATTCCAATATAAACTCTATGGAAACTATACCTGCTGAAGCAAATCAACGTAAAGATATCCCATTACAAATACTAGAAGCTGATGGGGACGCTGATGCTGATACTGATGAATCTGGAACATTTAGGTCTTCTGTTGTTGAGTTGAATATTATGGCTGACTTGAAACATAAAGTGAAAAACAGAGATTCCCATGAAAGTAAAAAAGCCGACACCAAAAGACACAGCAATGAAAATGCCTTTTTAGATGTTGACTTCGATGCCGACAAGGAAGGTACTTTCTTGAATGACAATCCATTTGAAAGCCCATTTGACTATGATTATATGTAGTTATATATTTTATCTTAAGTAAATATTACTAGTTAATGCGAGTTCACACCAGTGCACCAGCAGTACTGGACAAAAACGAAAACAAAAACAACTTATACCTCCACTTCACCCACCCAAAAGTAAATAAAAAATATACTTGGTTGATAAATATAAACATAAATATAAACTCTTTGCTTCAAGGAAGAAACGCTCAAAGGTATTTTATTCACCATTAAACAGCACAATTGATAAATACTTGAATATTTTCATCCATACAGCAGTCCGCTTACTCTATTTTGCTTTCCTCAAGTACACCCTTCATTGTTTACCATTTTGAACGACACATTTTTTTTCCAAAAAACTTTGATTGCCACCTTTTTATTCAATTATTCTGTACATTTATAAAGCTATTGAACATTTAAAAAGAACCATGTCTGATACAAAAAGACCATTGGACGATGCAAATTATGTAAGTATACGTTTTTTCATAGCAAACTTGGAATTTAAATTTTTCATTTTCATAATATCAATATTTAATAATCTTGTTATTATTGTTATTGTTATGTTATTGTCTAGATTTTTGTATGATTTAATTACAAATTACTAACAAACAAATTATTTTAATTTCTCATAGCAACCTTACGAAGATTCAAGCGAAATAATCAATCAAGTCATTAAGAATTTATTAGTACCAACAGATAATGTGCCTACAAATGTCTCGAAGGCTTATAACAATGAACAGAATTTAAGTAATGAAGTTCAAGCTTATGCTAAAATCGCTGGAAAAGATTGGACTTTTTATGTTAAGCACTTAAAAGTTTCTATTGGTAGAAATACTGACTCACATAATCCGGCTAAAGTTGAAGAACCAATTGATATTGATCTAGGGCCTTCAAAAGTTGTCTCCAGAAGACATGCATTAATTCATTACAATTTATCAGATAGAAGATGGGAATTATTTATACTTGGAAGAAATGGGTTGAAAGTTGATGGCAATAGATTAAATTTACCACCAAATCAAGCATATAAATTAAGTTCAGGTAATATAGTTGATATAGGTGGTACACAAATGATGTTTATTTTACCTGATGCTTTACCTTCGATTGCAAATATTTTTTTGGAAGGATTGAAAAATAAAAAAGTTAAATATGAAGAAAAGCCATTTGCCAATGAACACTATGTTAATAGTCAAGTTAAAGCATTTCAAATTCAAGACGGGATGTCTTCTTTATCAACAAAAGGTTCAACTGTTGATCAAGATTACTCTAAAGATGAAGCTAAAGATCTGAAACCACCCTATTCTTATGCAACAATGATCACACAAGCTATTTTATCTAATCAACAAGGAATATTATCATTATCAGAAATTTATGATTGGATTTCAAGTCATTTTGCTTATTATAGACATACCAAACAAGGTTGGCAAAACTCAATTAGACATAATCTTTCATTGAATAAAGCATTTGAAAAAGTTCCCAGAAAACCCAACGAACCAGGTAAAGGTATGAAATGGCAAATTAGTGAAAGTTATAGAAAAGAATTTTTAAAAAAATGGGAAGAAGGTAGTTTAAATAAAGTTAGAAGAGGTACGAGTGTTTCGAGACAATTACAATTACATCTTATCAAAAATAATGCTTTACCAAAGGGAAGAAGTTCAATCTTGGATATGCAAAATAATATTAATAATATTAATAATATGAATAATAATGAAATTCATAAAGAATCTGAATCCAAAAGCCATGATTATATTGTTTCAGATATACCGCATCATGGACTATCAGAGCCTATGCTTCATCAAATTAATGGACCACCTTTGTCTAAAGAAGCGCACCAATTCCCCCAACAAAGTAATTTCCATAATAATAAAGTGGTACCAAGCAGTTCACATGATGCATTAAATTTTATTACAGCTGCTGCTAATATGACCAATGTTAAAAATGAAGGTGAAAATTCTAATTTTTCATCCCCAATAAAACCAATTCCAATAACAGATATAAGAGTTGATTATATGAGAAATGAACAAAAAGTCTCAAGTGGATTAGTTAGTAATATGAATAGCAATAACGTTTCTGAACAAAATGATCTTGGGCATGACAATAATGAAAATATTGAAAATGTCATGGCATCTCCCAAGAAAATGATGGGTACTTTAGAAACAATGACTCCTGAAAGAATGAACAATCGTCCCCATCTTGATCCTCAATCTGCACAATCTCATGCATCTGTAAATTCGTCGCCTGCCCTCTGGAATTATGTTCAATTTTCTACACCTCTTGGGGGTACATCATCAGGAAATAATGGAAATAATTTGAATGTTGGTGATTCCAAAATGCCTAAACTTGAACTTGAAAGTCCGTTACGAAATAGAAGAAGTATTTCGAAAGTTGGTGACCTAAAAGATGTTGACCTAGTTAAAGGCTTTAAAGGATAACTGATGATGGATTTCTTTTTCTCATTTTAAAAATGGTATTATATTTTGTGTGTTTATTTCTGTCTCCAAATTGTATTATATATTTTATGCCTACATATAAATCCATTTCCTCTAACTGATTCCTACCAACCGAAAAAAAATATATTATAGTTTTTTAGTGAAAAATAAATGGAAAAAAATGTTTTTAACGACTGTCATCATATTGTCTTTCATTTCTTTAAAAATGAATAGAATTTTCATTAATTGAGTTTGAAATTCTGTTTATTTTTTTATTTTTGATTTTTATTTTCTTAATTTTTTTTTTAATTTTTAGCATAGTTTTTTATACCTTAGTTTTTTTTAAAAATATCTTATATATATTTTCTTTATAAAGAAATCACTGAAATTTGATTTATTTTATTATTATAAAACGAAATACATATATATGTACGAATAAATAAAGAGTACGAAAATAAATTAATTATAAACAGTGTTATTTGTAGAACTCTTTGCCTTTATTAACATTGAACAAAATTAGATCAATTACAACATTTTTATCAACTCCTCCTATATCCTGTTCATCTTCATCAGTTTTGAAATTCAATGCAGACGATGAGATAAAACTTAATCTTTTGTTTATTTCCATGGGATTAAAGTTTCTAAAAGAATTTATAAAATTGAGATATCCTAATAACTTATTAACTTTATGAATTTGAAATTCTGACGGATTTGGGAAAGTTTCCTTAATAGATTGATCAAATAATTCCAGTAGATCATTGGATTTATCTGTTGTCAATCGAATATATTTCGCCGATGGACGAGGAGGTAAAGATGGCGTTGAAGGCGTTGAGTTCTTTCCAATATCCTCTTCTTTGGCGTCTTTAATATTAAGCTTATTTGAAATTTGGTTCCCTAGAGTCTCGACGTTGGTATCATCTCTAATATATTTTTCCTTTAACATTAATTCTTTCAAAATCATTAATGTACGAATTAAGAAATCATCAAACGGACAGCTTTTTAAGGTATCCAATAAATAAGAATAGCTTAAATCTTCATTCATGTGTTTTAAAAAACGTGAAAGAAAAAGGTATAATAACTTTTTTATTTCAATACTATTCGAATTCAAGCATAAAGTTGAAATATTTTGTAAATAAGTATTAACTAGAACTTGATTTTTAGGAAGCGATAATTCATTATGCGTCTTTAAAGGATCAGATTCGAGACAATCCAGTGTAAGAATCATCGAAGAAGAAACACAAAATAAATGAACTAATTTTGGATTTATAGTAAATGGAATAAATAGCTGTAACTGAAGATAAATAAGGGACATTATATCTTGCTTATGAGCGGTAAGTTTACAATGCTCAAAATATTTAGCATAAGCATATAAAGAAATAACTGATGGAATAGATGTTGGTAACTGTTTTGGATTTTTATCCCTGAATGAACTATTATTGTAAAAATCAATAACTAATTTGAAAACATCTTCACTGGATTTTAAATCTTTACCATTATCAAAGGTTTTTTTGGCATCCTTAATTTTTTCAGACAATGTTTCATTTAAATCAATATCTAAGGAGTATGACATTGAAAGCATTCTCGTTAAAAATTCGAACTCAGTCTTTAAAATTTCAGGGAATTCAGAAGATCTTAATGATGGAATTAATTCACTGATAAAATAATTAGTCAACATTTCAGCAGCAATTTCAAAAACTACGGAGAAAAACATAATTAACAATTTTCTCTGTAAATAACATTCATCATCATAAACTTTTTGTAAATCTTCAACGTTATCAGTTAAATTTTCTGGCAATCCCGGTGGCATATAATCACGAATAAAAACATAAAACCTTCTACAGATCAAATGAGTAGCTGCTGAACTAGATGATTTTTTAATAAAATTGATAAATACCGTTATGGCCATTCCAAGAAATTTGGATGGATATATTGTTTTAATACGCTTTAAACAACTATTGATAACTTGTAAAAGTGAATGAAATTTTAACATGAAATTCCTCAACGGTCTTTCAAAATAAAAGTATTGATCAATTGCCTTTGTACAACCATCAGGAATCTCACCAGGGGAGTTTGGAGCTTTTAAATTACCTATAATTTCACAACATGTTAATAATAATTCTTTTGGATTACCAAAATTTGCTAACATTTCAAAAGTTTTCCAGAATACCATAGCCGATGGCGAGCCACTTAAAGCAAAACTAGGTGAAAAATCACTATCAACAAAAGACAATAATATTGGTGGAATATCCCATCCTATCTCGGATAAAAGTTCATGATTCCCGCTAAGAATCTCATAAAGTTTATTCATTAGTAGTAGACGTTCTTCTTCGGAATAAACAGACCAATCATTGAGGTACATATCTAATATGGTAGAAAATGATATAAAGTCCTTGCTCTCAGAGCATTCAATTGCAGCATCTTCTATGTTTTGTAGGATGACATCGCAGGATGTCTGAGATAGAGTGGAGATCGATTCTTGGTCAATATCGGACATCGTATCAATTATATAGGTATCACTGTATGCAAAAGTAATTAATAAACAGTTTTATCGTCAGATAGTAAGATGGATATATATATGTGTTGGTGACAGATAAACAGATATACAATAGCTAGAAACTATACAGAAAAAGTATAAAAATAAAATTTAAAAGATATAAAATGTGAATTACAGAGATTCCGCGTATTTAGCTTAATTTATTTCAACTGGTTCAAATTCTATAAAGTCTTCTAACGGTAGTTCTTCAAGCCCATCTTTACCACTGTCAAAGCTATTAAGAATACTGTGGGTATCCAACCCAGTATTATTAATTTTCTCCTTTTTATCGTCATCTTTATTGTTATCTTGGTAAATTGAAAAATATAACGAGCCATGGTAGAATTTCTTAACGTAACGCATAACTTGCTTGTTTTTCATGCTATCACGAACAATTGGAATAACAAACCTATTGAAAAAAGAATCCAAGAACAATTCACTGCATCTATTACATTCATCAATATTTTGTCTAGTAGGTCTTAAAATTCCCTTTTGTGTATCTTCTAGGTCTGAAATATTCAGACGCAAAGTGTTCCCTTCTTTCATGGAATTTGTAAATTCGGATAGATATACTAATTTATTAGAATCATCAATTAGGACCTGTGGTAAAAGTAATCTTGAATCATTTTTGGAATATATTTGATTAATCTCAAAACCATTTTCCTCGACCAATAACCTATAATGATAAATTTTATCAACCAAAGTTTGAAATTCTATGCTTGAACAGTTCTCATTTTTGAATTCATTATAAAAAAAAATCATTATTATCTTCATAGCTTATTAACGATGTAGAACTTTTAAATGCTTCCAAATCTCTGAAAAATTTGACTATCCAAATAGTAGAAATGTGATAACCGCCATGAAGGATTAATCCATAAATAACATTATCAAACAAGTGTATTACACAAGGGTCATCCAAAGCACAATTAGATATTGCAGATAAATAAAATGCCATCATTTTTTCCAAGAAAAAGCCATTCAATTTTTTTAAGTTGGTATTCTCATTCCCTAATGAAGATAAAACATTTCGACTTTCAAGAATAGCTAACATTTGATGAACATAACCGTTAACAATGTTGAATATTTTTTTATTGTATTTTAAGTTTTCTGTACGTGCAAGTGATAAAAGCAACATCAATCTCGATACATTTTGTTTAAAACGATTATTAAAGAGTGAATTTGAAATCAAATCTAAACTTGAACTTGAACTTGAACTTGAACTTGATTTTGAACTTGAACTTGAACTTGAACTTGAGCTTGAACTTGAACTTGAACTTGAGCTTAAGCTTGAGCTTGAATTTAAATTTAAACCTGAATTGGAACTGGAATTTAAATTCAATGGAATACGTTTAAAATTAACTAAAACATAATAAATACACACTAATCCCGCTTCAACAATAAATTTCCTAAAATCTGGAATAAATTCTTTCACATGTTTGAGTATTTTGACTCTTTTAATTTCCATTTTTTTAGAATGTTTCTTTCGTAATTCTAGATCAACTTTAACAAATTCATAACTATTTAAACATAAATTTAAAAGATTTTCAAAATTTTCTTTTATTTGCTCAAATGAGCCATCATTTAAAAAATGTAATTGTAAAGAGAGTATTAATTTTGATATGATATATAGTTTCCAATATTTTAAATAGTCATGAGCCTTTGAAGTTTTAATAAATTCATCAAAATGTAATATTAAATCTTCCAATGCAATTTCATTAAAATTTTGATATTTTATTTCCGGAAACATGGATAGTGATAAAGATAAAATTTTTGGAACTTGTTTCGAATTTAAAATTTGACAAACGAATTTATTTTGAGCAGGAATAGTCTTAATAAAATCAAACATACCTACCAAAACATTTTGTAAATCATCATTATTGTTCAGAACAATAGTGCTCAAAAGTTTTGATTCAACTTGTTTAAAATTATTTTGATCAAAAATTGTTTCAAAAGCAAACTGATAATATTTTTCATTCTCAACAGGTATGTAATGAAGGAAATGCTCAATCAATTTAAGTCTACGATTGAATTTTATTTCTTCCCATTTACGTGTTCGGTCCATAGAAGGCTTCTCAAAATTATTCACCAAATTGTTCTCTTTGCTAATCATCATTTCACACAGATCTCTCTGAGCATAAACAGATTGTAATGAGTTATCATCCGTGTCCTTAAATTTCACTAAGATATCAATGAATTTATTGTAACAATATAATGCCAGTCTAAACTTCTTATCTCTAAACAATAATTCGGCAATTAATTTGAAAACACTGGCCTGTTCAGGTAAACTTGATAACCGATATATAAAGAACAATTGTTTATAAGCACTTTTCTTCCTTCCAAGATTGTATAAAACAATTCCTAAAGATTTTTTCTCTTCAATACACTGATCCAAATTTAATTCAGATAAATATGAAATATTGTAAAGTTGTAAATAATAAAAAAGCAGAGCTTGATCCCAATTTTTCAACTTGCTTACCATTTGTGTCTCCTCTATCGTTGAATATACCTCTTTTGGAGGAATATTATCATCCATTTTTTTAAAAAATATATAGCAAATTAAAATTGTTCGATAGCAATCTTTAGTATTAACAGAAACACCGAAATTATAAAGTCAGAACAGTATTACTGTTTTAAACTGATCTATTGATCCAAAATGAAAAGATCCCTTTACAACCCCATATGCACAGCCGGGAAATATTTGTAACCTGAGTCGATCGTCGTAATGTAGATTTTATAATGACAATTAATAACCCTATTGAATATCTAATTCATAATACTTCATTTTTTTATGATTGAAACGTCTATCATTGCATGTTGATACAATCAACTATTTATAGCCTTGAATGGTTTGGTGATAAAAAAAAGATTTTTAATATTTTGGCTTTTAAATTAGTAATATAAAGGTTCTCTAAATAGCTTGATATATATCATATGGAAAACCGACTCATAAATATAAGAAGTGTTCTTAACATATCTAACTCCTCTTTTTAACTTAATAAAAAATAAAATGCACAAGTCAATTCGGATTTAATTAATTTATCAATAAAGTTAAGGATTGATGGTATCAATGAAAGAAAAAAGTGAATCTGATAGTTTTCAAGCGAAGAGCGAACCCGAATCTTAATAAACATATAATTACTTAAATAGTATTGATAAATTGAAATTAATATATATCTCTCTGTTTGAAAGTGATTTAAACTGCGTGGTATTTATGGAAAATAAATATAAAAGTTCGGACTTATTCCGAATTCAAGAATCAACAGTATCATCATCCAAGATTAAATCAGACTTGAAATTACCATATGATGATACATTAACTAACAAACCACCCTCAAAAACTTTTGAAGAGTATATGCTAGATAAAGAAACAATCAGAAATGAAAAATCTTCTCTGTTAAAAAATTACCCCTTTCCAAAAAATAATATTACATTTGGTTCAAATAATGAGATAGAAAACGATGATGAAATTAACCTTAATTTGAATCAAACACCATTTATATCAAAATTTAGAAATCCATTCGATGAAACTCCAAGTTCAAATTCAGAAAAGATGAATAACAATTCCAGAACACATATGAATTCAGAAAATATTTTAACAACACCATTAAATCATAAAAATAATAATTTGAAAGAATTAGCATCTTCCCCAATTTTATCTAAAATCCCAGCCGCTGAAAAATTTAGACTTTTAAGGGAAAAGCTTGTTGTACCAGTTGAATGTGATACTGAGATTGGACTGATAATTAATAGTAAAAAAAAACATGAATATTCAAACGAAATAGATGATGATTTTAGTGAAGATTCTGGAATTAAACTTAATTTAAATCCAAGTAATACTGGAGATACTAAACTTTCAGAACAAGATGAAGGAAGTGAAACTCAAGCTGATGGTGAAGTTCATGATGAAGCTAATAGATTGCTAAGAGAGAAAATATTGAAACAAAATACAGGGAAGAGTAATGAAGATACAGAATTTTCTTTGTTTCGAACAAATGATGAAAAAGATTTTGTCAATGATAAAACAGCCGAGGAACAATCCACAATTCCTGACAGCAGCAATAATAAGACAGATATGGGTTTGTCTCAATTATTGAATTTTAAAGCATCTTTAAAAACAATTGAAGATGACGAATGTTTAGTATCAAAATCAGAAAAAATATCTGAAGAAACCGAAAAAGAAAATCAATTTATAAAAGAAAAAAAGAGAAACGATAACTGGAGAAGCAACTCTGATAAATTGCAAAATAAAGATAATTTACCAATCAAAGTTGGCTCCAAAGAGTTTCCTGCAATAAGTATGATGATACACGAGTCAAATGAGGATGTTGGAACCAGTAAACTTCTTATAAGTTCACAAAGCACTAATAATTCGAAATTCACACAGTCACAGGCAACGCATCCCATTGCACAGGAAGATAATTTTTCTCAAGCATATCCAATAGATGCTTCATCACCTGAAATTAATGATGCTAACCGTTCAGAAAATGACGAAAATATTGATAATCTTGGAAAAGTATTTCCTGATACTCTAAGGATAGATGAAGAAAGCCAAGCCCCGTTAAAAAGTAAAGTCAATGATCAAAATTCTGATATAAATTCGTCAAGTAGTCAAACAACCGACAAGAAATCACAAGGATCTATTGAGACGGAAAAGCAAATGGGGGTAGATAATGAAAATCTAGAATATGATAATGATAAAGTTAAGTCTAGAAGAGATTTCACTGAAAATCTAAAAATCAACTATATCGAAGAAAATGAAACTCAAAGTTTTCCTAAAGTTATACATAATCTTAAATCAAGCAATGAGGATGAAAATATAAAAAATATGCAGATACCAACTCCAAATAATGATTTTTCATTTTCTGAAACATATAAGGTAATGGGGGAAGATTTTGAAAAAGTACCACACTCTAGTAACGAATTGGCTGAAGATTTATCTTCAAAAATTCAAATCGATACTGTAGGAGCAGATAATATGATAGATGACACTCAAGATGTTTCGAGTTTACAAGACGTAACGCAAGAAGAACAAGAACCCCAAAATATGGAAACAAAAGAGGATGAATATACGGAGGTTGAAATTCCAAATACCAGTGCAGCATCAATGAGTAAGATAGAAATGAATTATTCAACAGATAACTCAATATCATTACCAGACACTTTTAAGTTAGTTGAGGATGATGATAAAGACGAAAAACAGCTACCTCAAAATGAAGAAGAAGAAAATAATGAGAACACATCCACGCCTATCTCTGACGCTCATTCTAGGAGTATCACTGTCGATGTTTTTAATGTTTCAAACTTAAATGATAAACCGGAGGTTATGAGACCTCATAACTTGGTTCAGGAAAAATTGCAAAGCATCGCTGATCATGTTATGACTAAAAATTCATTTGTCAATGCGTATAATGATGATGGTAATGATATTGAATTAGACGAAATTTTGAAGAAAAATGATATCTATATTCAACCGCAAAGTATGGATTCACCAAGTAAGAATAAAGGCAAGAATAAACATATAATTCAAGCAGAAGAAGAAGAAGCAGTTGATAAAGTTAAGACCAATAAAATAATCAGAGAAACAGAAGAAGCACATTTTGAAATTGATGATTTTTTGAAAGTCAAAGATGTTTTCATAAATATTGATCGCTACAAAGAGCCATTTAAAATTCTTGATGTTTGGCAAGACGAAAACAGAGTTCAAATTAAAGTTAAAAATAATGTTGATGTTTTAATTATTGATCCAATTAAAATATTTGCACCAATTTGTTTAGATATTGGCGATAGTGTTAAAATCACTTCTAATAAAAGAGTAAATTACATTATTACAGGCTTAGAAGACTGTCCATTAAATGAAGATGAGTTTGACATAAGATGTATGAGAGGCTTTAATAAAGTTTATCTCAAGAAAAAAACCAAAGATCAATCAGTTTTTGAAGAGATAAGTACAAAAGTTTCAAATATTTACTTACCTCACTCATTAGGTATGAATTATAAATATAAAATATTTGATGATGAAGATATATTTCAAGCCTATTTGGATCATCAACGTATTAGCTTTTCCAAGATTCCAAACGAATTCGGAGAAATCAAATCCAATGAAACAACAGAAGCAAAATTATCAGCAGTGAAATTTAAATCAATTGCAGATTCAATTCCACCGGTAAAAGTTAAATCATTTACCAATGGACCATTTAGTAATTGTTTATTTTTATTAACTGGTGTAACATATTCTTCTGAAACGCAACATGAATTAAATTCATCATTACAATGTGAATCAATTTATAGATCACGTAATTCGAGTAATATAATTAAAGATGAAGAAGAAAGAAGGAACATAATATCATTTATAAAATCACAAGGTGGGATTATTGATATTGAAAATGGTTTTGATCATTTTTTACCAGTTATATCATCAACACCATTTTCATCACCACGTAAAAATAAAAAATTAATTACATTAAGAAATAATAACAGATATGTTAATATTATGCCTTTTCAAAATATTGAATCGAATGCATTAGAATATAGATTTATTTGTTTATTATCATTAAAGCATTCAAGAACTTTAAAATATTTACAATGTTTATGTTTAGGATATCCAATTTTACAAGTTGGATTTATTAAAGAGTGTATGAATAATTCTAATACTTTAGATGATTGGGAAAATCAATGGATGAAATATTGTTTAGTTTCTGGTGATAGTGGATATTTAAAATGCACAGTTGGACTAAACATTTTCAAATTCTATGAAAAATTTAGAAATGGTGAAAAATTGAAAGAAATGGTTGGATTGAATAAAACTCTGTTCAAAAATATGATTTTGATTTTACTATGTGAAAATAAAATCGATGATGATGATGAAGAAACTGACTTAAACAAGAATATTGATGTTAAAGATGAAAAACTAATATGGATGTTCACAATATTAGGAGTCAAAAAAATTATTGTCATGAAAAGTTCAATTGAATATAGAGATTTTGTTAACATTTTAGAAGATTTTGACCAAAATGATGAAAAGAAAGAAATATATTTATACTCTAAGGGTGATAAGTTTTTAACGAAAGCTATGATTGATTATGTTATTAGAGGTGGTATTGATTCTAGGGGGGATGGTTATAGATATGGTAAAAGAAAAAAGAAAGAGGTTAAGTTACCTGAATGTTTTAATGACAGGAAGTTTAATATTATTAATTGGGAATGGTTTGTTCAATGTATTATAGCAAATTCTGTATTTGAACCTCTCGCAACATGGGAGAATAAAAAAATAAATGATTAGTATTTATAATTATGTTTACTTTTTTTTCTTTTAAAATTATAAAAATTAATATATTATATTAGTTGTACAAATTATATAATTAGATCTCTAAATTCTCTAATTGTAACAGGAAAAAAAATAAAAGCAAGAATTAAAACAGAAAATTAATAAAAATTTTATAACAAAGGGTAAATCTAAGCAAAGAAGAAATAGTTTCAGACACTCTCTTTAAAGAGAAATATAAATATATATATCAAATAAATGATATCAAACCTAATACACCCCATAATAGTCTGGTTGGTAATCCAATTCTGTTAATTCCAACGCCAGCAACAGAATTAGTTGTTTTTGAAACTTGTGTAACTTTTTCACTTTTCGATATTGAATTCGCAGTTTGAACTGGAATTTTTAATGATTGAGTACCAGTTATGTCTATTTCAGTTTGGATTAAAATTTGACCATTACTAATATAAATTTGGGTTGAATTATCCAAAGAATCAGTCAAAACATAAGAGGTGGGAACTGTCAAAGTCAGATTAGAATAATCTCCTCCACGTGAACCAAATGGAATCGTACCATTGGATATTTCATAGTAAGTGTTTTTTATAGTTTTTGTAGAAGTTTGCTTAATACTCGAATGGCCTAAAGTGCTAGCACCATAAGTTATTGATTCTGTTTTTGAGCCAATTGAGACAAGTTTATTATTAACTAAACCTAAATTTTTGTCTACATAACTTGTTGTTGTGGAATTAAAATCATGTGAAGATGAATTTTCATCAGAAAATTTTGCAACTGCTAGTTGCTTATTTTCATTATCAACAGCAAGATAAACATTTTTTAGAAATGGAGTACCTAAAATGGAATATCCAGCAAGATAATCTGGTAAAAATGCTAAAAAGCAAGCACTATCACCGTTTTCAAAGGCTAAAGCAGCTCCATTTGAATCTGAAGCTGGATATAGGAAATTAAATATTGGCATTTTAATTGATGACTCTCCTAAATATATATCAATTGTACCTGAATGGCCAATAGAACAATCAACGAGCCATTTTTCAAAATCTTGTGAATAATATGCATTTAATTCAACTGCTAATTCAATTAATGTTGAATAAGGTATATAATTATAATAATTTCTTGAATCTAACATTGCCGGTTTTGGATAAGTACTTGTTGTTAGTTTATCATTATAAGAATTTGAGAAAACAATTGATTCACTTAATCTATTAGAAGTAACACCCCAACCGTTAATTGGTAAAGAAGGGTATATATTTGTCAATCCATTATTTGTTGTGATATATGTTTGTGTTGGATCATAAATTGTTATAAAATCAAATAACATTAAACTATCATTAAAATAATTTGTTATAATACCACCCAAAATTAATTCAGGATTTGAAAAATTGTTTTTAGCTAAAGCCAATGAATAAGAATTTGAATTTATGATACCATTATTTACAAAATTGGATAAAAAATTATTAGTTTCATTTGAAGCTTCTGAATTACCAATTGCTAAGCCACCGACACCAACATTTGAATAGTTTGCATAAACAAATGGTATATCAGAAATTTCAATTTCATTGAATTCATTTGAACTTTCAATCGTAAAATAAAATTGGTCAACCGCCCAAGTACCCTCAATACAAACAAAATCAAGATATTGCCAAATGTATTGGTTTGCGTAATTATAACTCACAATTAATCTATTGGATAAATCTAAGAAACCTCCATGAATTGAATCATAAATTGAGTATATTCCATATGATGCACATGACGGAGTGTAATCTTCTTCATCAGTTGAATTTGAGTTTGAATTTGAAGCTGACACTGATGGTGATGCTGATGCTGATACTGATACTGACGTTGAAGTAGAAGTTGAACTTTTCGAAGAAGTTGACGAACAAGATGTAAAATATCCTGCACCAGGTAACCAGACATCACCTTGGTAAATATCTAATCTTAAATTTAATGTTTGCTTTGGTTCACCGACAGAAATTTTATAATCGAAAAGTTTTGTTCCTTGATTTATCAAATGAATAATTGGTAAAGACTTAGTTGAATAATTGTCAAAGTTTGTTGTGGTGTTTTGAGATAATGTTGTTGTTATTAACAACAATACTGAAAATATCACTACCTTGATATTTAACATTTAATTTTTTAAAAGTTTTCAAACGTTATTAGAACAGTTATGTTGTTAGAATTGCAAAGAAAAATTTTATTTTGATTTTTATTCAAACTAAAATTAGAAATATAAAATATGAAATAAATTTCTTTCTAAATGATAGTTTAAATTGAATGATAGTTGAAATCAATAATTGACAAAAACGACAAATGCCAAACGAAAAAAAAAATCTAATGGATAACGGATTTAAAAAAAAAGTGTATTGAAACTCTTTAATATTAAGTAAAATTACTCAAACAGACGTGTACTATTAAATTTGAAAATACCGTAAGTTATTAGGTTTTCCCGCTTCGAACAATGAAAACTTTCTGTTTCGGTATAATGTGCTGTATAGTAAAAGTATTCTATATGCAAAATGCAACAACAAACGATTAATGATATGATACTAGGATGATGCGCCTCTAACAAAATATAATATTAATTTATTTAAAAGGTTATTTACTCTTAGTGTAGATCGATCTCACCCAACGTTTCAAGAGATCCGCCAATGGCCAATGAAAATGCAGCGAGATTTATTAATATCTACGTCATGTGCCGTTAAGCCGATATCTGTCTATACACTAATTAGCACTATACATTATTATTCAAATATAAAAATTTAAACGTTTATAAATAAACCCAGTCAATACAAATCATTACACAAAGAGAAAAAACATAAACTAAAAGAGAGCAAAACAAAAACTAAAAAAAACTAAAGAAAACTAAACTGACAAATCAAATTAAAAACAAAAAAAAAACCAACCCACGATTATTCAGCTATGAATCTTCCAAAGAAACCATTTTAAAATCATTTTCTTCAATTCTATTGTTCTCCCTATTTAAATTTGGTTTATAATAACTCATTGGATATGACATTGACGAATAAGGTGAACATTCACCATCCAATGAAGGATAATTTTCTTCATCATCTTCTTCATCTATACCTTTTGGTATACTTGAAAATTTTGATTCGTTTGAATAGACGTTCATATTTAAATTGATTCCCATAGTATTAATAAAATTCATAGTATCCAATCCTAAAATTGAGGAATTTAAATTTGGATTGTGCTGATTTTGCTGATATTGAAGGTTTTGTTGTAAATTTTGATAACTTTGTTGTTGTTGTTGTTGTTGTTGTTTTTGGAGTAATTGGAAAGCATTCGCTAAGTTTTGTTGTTGCTGTTTAAATAAAATTGAGTTTATTTGATTTTGTTGGTGCGAGTTTTTTTGCATATTTTGTTGTAGATTTTGTTGCATATGTTGTTGTAGATTTTGTTGCATATTTTGCTGTATATTTTGTTGTAGATTATGTTGCATATTTTGATGTATGTTTGGTTGCATATTTTTCATTTGATAGATCTGTGGAGTTATTGTTGTTGCTGTTGATTGTATTATTGGTGATGGAGTTGAATCTAAAGATATTGGAGTGGTAAAAATATTTTTTTCAGTTTCTTCATTTTTCATATCTATTGATGGTGAGGATAATGAAGATGGAGATGAAGAAGATAATAAAATTGGATTTTTCTTTTTTTTATTATCAATTACATCTAAAAATTTCGAATGTTTACCCGTTTTCTTTTTACCAATTTTTAGATTTTTGATATATTCATTTGGTAATCCAGGACATAAGCCTAACTCAATGTGTCTT
The DNA here is from genome assembly GCA_019155655.1 of Kregervanrija delftensis. NCBI lineage: Eukaryota > Fungi > Ascomycota > Pichiomycetes > Pichiales > Pichiaceae > Kregervanrija > Kregervanrija delftensis. The sequence continues at coordinate 1,347,301 of JAFMZF010000001.1, read as the reverse complement.
TCAACCCAGATTTCGTTATTTAGAAATTTCTCACCACAAATACCACACCAACCTGTCATACCAATTCTATCACCTGATTTAATACCTGGTGGGTATTTAAAATGTCTTGCCTTTAAATGAGTCTTGTATGTATCCCTTCTTGAAAATCCACCTGTTGAGTGACATTTAATAGAAGAGTCTTCATGAAAGAATGGACATTTATACGCTTTGGTTTTTGAGTGTTTTTTAATGTGTCTGGTTAAATAACCTCTGATTCTAAACTTTGAATCACAATATGGACATTGATGAATTTTATCGTCATCGGTTCCATCAGTTTCTTCTTCATCCTCTTCTTCTTCATCATGTTCTGACACCGATGAGATTGATGAGACATTGTTATTGTTATTGATTGAATGAATACTTGAACTTGAGGACTTGATTGAAGACACTGGTGATAGTGATAGGAATCCATTATTATTATTATTATTAGCCTCTTCTAAAATTTCGTTTTTAATGCTCTTGGTTAAATTTTTTTCATCTTTTTTAATAATTGGTGAATTTGAAATATCTGAAACTGGTGATAATTCTTGTTTTGGATAATATTTTTTGTTCTCGATAATATCACTAACGTTTTCAACAATCTTAAATTCTAGTTCACCTTTTTGATTGGTAAATGAAATTAATTTTGAATCCAAATTTGTTGAGCATTGATTTAAATCTTTTGTTGTTAAATTTATAAATAGATTAAATTTTGATGGGAATAAATTTGAAGAATCATTACAGCTCTTATCAGATTTAGATATACTTGAATTTAATTTTGATCCATAGTTAGATAAAATTGAAGAATAATTGACAATAGTTCTAAAAATATAATAAACTGGATAAAGTATGAGTGAATAAAAGCAAACTGATAAAACATTTGAAGTAGCCGACGATGATGGTTGCTTTGTAGGTACATTAGTCGTTGCAACAAGTGTGTCCATTTTAATCATCATATGTTTAATTCGATTTTATTTTTATAGCTATGAATGAAGGTTTTTTCAAAAGTATTTAAGTTGATGAAATAATCAAAAAAGAGAGAGAAAATAAGTCTGTGGGTTAAAATGGAGTCAGGAGGATATGAAAGTGGAGAGCAAGAAATTTTTGTAGATTTTTTTTCTGGCTTTTTTTTTGTGAGGCATTAATTAAAGTTTTTAATGATTTTAAACACGACCTTTATTTGCCGAATATCACGTGCTTTTTGCGATATCTTTTTTATCTCCGATGAGCATCCTTACACCGCGAGTATTTCACAATTGGTTTGATAACAATAGACCGTTAAATCCAATACAAAAATGGTTGATTTAAATATTTGAATTTTAATGTCAACATTATCATTTGCTTCTCACTCTAATTTCGACTATATCATAGATAATAGTATCTATAGATAATAATATCTAATGATTCTAAACCCCTATAGATTGCTGCCAAGACGATGGAAATTGTATAGTTTAACTATACTGATTCTAGGCTTAGTTCAAACTTTAATCTATTTATTTTTTTTCACAAGTAATGATCATGGGGAGCAGTTTAATAATAATACAATTAATAAGTTACTTTTAGAAAGTGGTAATAATGATGATTATATCTTAAACTATAAAAGTGAATTAAATCTGATTAAAAACAATAATAATTTTAATAAAAACTGGAAAATTTTTACAGATTTACATTACTATAAGGATTCAATTAATTATAGAGAGTATCTTCAAACAAGAGAAAAAAATCACTATTATGATCCAAGGATTACATTATCTGTTTATTTGAACGAAATCACAAGCCTTTATGCAAATGAGAATAGAAATGCGAACGAAAATAAAGAAATAAATATCTCATTCTCTTGGCAAGATTGGATTGATTTATCATCATTAAATATATATTTACAGTATAATGAGGATGAAAAGCCAAATTGTCAAGATATACTTGAAAACGGGATTAATTATGAAATCACGAATAGAATTATTAGTGACTCAGATTTGAATATAAATAATTCACTTTGTATTGACAATAAAAATTTTTTAAAAAAATTTCCAAAAAAGGCTGATGCAAATTTGCTACCCGGATTTAATTTTATTGATAGATCGGAGATCAAAACATTCCCAGAGAAAATAATACATGCAAAATCATACTTATTATCATTTGCACCATTACCAAATTCGATTATTTTCTTAACTAAAAATGGTTCGTATGAAGTTATACCCAATGATGACTCTACAATGATTAATAATGGAATGTTTAATAATTTTGTAAATGAAAAGAAGAAAGATAATGAAGAATCTAATGAAAAAATTATTTTCAATCCAATTAGTGAATTCAATAAGCTAAAAAAAGCTAGGAGTCCCAGAGAACCAAAATTAAAATTTGATGACCTATTAAACGAATCGAATAGTTTTTCCTATGATATACCAAAGGAATTGTTTAAAAATGAACCTGAATCGCTGATTAAAGAATTACAATCAAAACCAAGTTTAAGCAAAAACGAAGCAAGTTTCTTGGAAAGTTTAGAATACTCAATGAGTTTAGATGATGCCACTTTAGGAAAATCGATGAGAGAAGTTAATATAATTTGGACAGATAGAAAATATAATGGGCATACTTTAAAAGAAGATGGTGGTGGATATGATTATCGATTTTTCAATGGTTTTTTAACGGAATCACAAATTAATAAATTCGATAATATTGATTACAAACGTAAAATCATTTTGAATCATTTAATCCATACATGGCTACAATTCACCTATAGAGAAGGTATAGTCAGTTTCATTGCACATGGTACGCTACTATCGTGGTTTTGGGATGGACTAATTTTCGAATGGGATAAAGATATTGATGTTCAAATGCCAATTAATGAATTAAATAATTTCTGTATGAACTATAATGGATCGTTGATCTTACAAGATATTGAATTTGGGTATGGTAAATATTATATTCATTGTACGAATTCTATTACACATAGAAATAAAGGCAATGGTAATAACAATATTGATGCAAGATTCGTTGATGTTGATTCGGGTATGTTTATAGACATAACGGGATTATCAATTACTGATGATATTAAACGTCCCAATACTTTACGGGGAGTTTTACCTCAAGAAATTGAAAACAAGTACCCAAGACCTAATAGAAAGAATAAGAAAATCGATCTTGATAAAAATCCAGGCGTTGATTATGATGAACTTTTTAAAATTCATGAAGAATTTGGGATCTACAATTGTAGGAATGATCATTTTTATTCCTATCAGCAACTGTCACCACTAAAATTATCATCAATGGAGAATTCACCTGCACTGATACCTAACGATTTCAGAAGCGTCCTAGTTGAAGAATATACTGACAAAAGTCTTAGGTCATTTTCACATAATAAATTTATTTATGTTAAGGAATTAAGGTTATGGATTCCAACTCCGCTAATGAAAACGGCTTGTAGGAAAGCTGGTGCTACAAGTAGGTTGAGGTCGCCCGAAATTCTAAGTTACTATTATAAAAATAGCGAAAAAGTTGTTAACCAATTACTGAAAGGTGATGAATTGATTGAATTTTTTATTACATGGGAGCAAACGAAAAAGCATGAACTGGAGATGGAGTATAGAGACAATTTAATGGATTTTGGTAACTCATTGAATCAATTATTAAGTAGCTATAAAAAGTATCTAAAGCCTATTAGGAAAGTTTTGTTTGATTACTTAAAAGAAATTGAAATCTTGGACAATAGAGGTTTACTGAAATTCAACGAAAATGAAAGTTTACGTTCAACTGAAGGGCATGATCAAGACCAGCTTTGATTAGTTAACTTTAATGATATATATGTGAAAAATAAATAACTAATTAACTAAATAGATAAAAAATAAATGATAATAAATGTAGAATAAATCGCTTTTATTTTTTTGTATTCCTATTTGTTCTTTTCCTATTTACTGTATCCTTAAATATTTATACATTCAACATACAATATATATACATATATATATATGTATGTATATATAACGATCCCCTGGAACCGGGCTAACATTCAGCCTTCGGCCAGATTTCGGTTTCCATTCGGAGTTTATCATCATTTAATTACTTGAAACCATATAATGATTGACTTTATTACATATTGCAGTCCACTGCCATTTAATTGCCGGCTAAAATGACTGATCCGCTTTTCAAAAGGGAGTTCCGGTTTCCATGCTGGTATATCCACAGAATCATTGTAATTGTCACTGTTGGAATCGCAACAAATATACCTTCCAGAAGCTCCTAAAGCGTGAGGTAATACTAAAACTCTAATTTTGTGGGGTTAGTAGTGAATGATACCTACAAATTGGGTAATATATACTAGTTAGATATATAGCGCGATCCACATATACACAGTCATACATAATATCGTGTAAAATACGGTATATATAGACAATAAGATTGAAATAGAAGTGTGATACAGCTGCTTTAAAGTGGTGTTCTCCCACCTCAGATGGAACAAATAACATGCTTCCAGAACTTTTTCGCCCACGGCGTCCTCAGCCACAGAGCGCTTTTATGTTTCGACAATAAACTTCTACACTTTATGGAATTATACCATTCGATCGTATTTCATCTGCCTATCAGTCTGTTATTATCGTATATCGATATCTTCGTTAATATATATATATAGAGATATATATATGTATGTATGCAGTTGTTCCTTTTCCATATATATTAACGTTTTTCATTAACTATCAATCACTTATTTTCTTTCTTTCTTTCTTGTTTTGTATCAGGTTTTTTAATTTTATCTAAGAACGCTAATATTATATTGGATTCCTCGGCTATTCAAAAGTAATTTAAAAAAAAAACATTTTCATTTGTTATTTATTATACTCACACAGTACTATTTCTTGGAACTCTTAAAAGCGACATTGGCATTGGCGTGGAATTGATATCGTATCAATATCAATATCAATACAATATATTTACTGACTTTGTTAAAATAACATGCCGAAAAATCGTGAATTGTTTGAATTTACAATACTTGGCTGTTCAGGCGGTCCAATTTCCGGTAAAACATGTTCATTTTTAATTAAACCATCGAATATTGACTATGATTTTATAACTAATAATGAGAATTCAAAGTGTTTATTGGCTGTTGATGCAGGCACAGGTTTAACATCAATAATTGATTTATTAAAACAGGGTAGAGACTTTCTAAAAACCGGCAACAAAAATAATGTAAATTATTTACTAGAACTATATCCGAAGGATTTTAATTTAACTGAAAAATTCATAAATTTAAAAAATTTAAAGATAACTTATCCATTTTCAAAAGCTGGCCTTTTCGAAAATAATTTAACAGATTTACAAATTGGTAATAAAATAATTAATTCTTTATCCGGTTATTTGATTACTCATTCACATTTAGATCATATTTCAAGCTTAATCATTAATTCACCAAGTTTTTCCAAGGTGAAAAACGTCTTCGGTATTAAAGAAACAATAAATTCTCTAAAAAAAAATGTTTTCAATAACTCTGTTTGGCCAGATCTCGTATCAATGAACATAATTAACTTAAATATTTTAAAAGAGCACAAATATTACAATCTAATTGATAATGATTATTACAGCGTGATGGTTTACTCTGTCTCACACGGTTTGATCAATGGTGAAAAAAACTTTCTAAGTTCTGCGTTTTTGGTCACTGATAAATTAAGTCAGTATAGTTTACTGGTTTTTGGAGATGTTGAAGCTGATTGTATTTCAAATAAAAAATTTAATTTTAAAATTTGGGAAGACATTTCAAAGTTAATTTTAGATGATAAACTAAATTCAATTATAATTGAATGCTCTTCGGTTGATAAACCACCACCTTTGTTTGGTCACATGACTCCAAGTACTCTCTTTACAGAATTTTTACAGTTACGAAAAATTTGTATAGATCTGTTAACAAATAAAAATAATGGTGATTATGACAATAATTTTTATAAATCTTATAAGACTCAACCAATTTCAGACTTGAATGTGATCATAATACATGTTAAAGAAACTTTTGATTCAATTAATCCAAGGTCTCTAATTTTATCAAGACTAAATGAATTAAATATTGAATATAACACAGGTATCAATTTCACTATGGGTCTTTCAGGTCTCTCTTTTCTGCTATAATTTGTTTATTTTTGTGTACTTATATTAATGAATTATTTATTAATAAATTATTTAAAAAATGATAAAAAGTTTTTTCTATAATTATTTTATAATTCTTTATAACTATCTTATAGTTGAGGAATACCATAACCAGTAATATTTTCGGCAAAACCCCATGTCATACCTTCAACTTCAACATCTTTTTCAATCTCAATTTTTTTGGTAGATTTTTCAATAATTGTCAAGGTGTATTTATTCCAAGATCTTGCATCCCTATAAAATAAAATTCTCATACAATCTTTAACAGTTTTAATGGCATCTTCTTTATTTAACTTTTTAACATCAGATTCATTATCAGCCTTTTGTCTTAGTAATGGAATTGCTAAATGAGATCCAAACCCAGTGGCCAATGAAGGTGATGAATATGAAATACCTAATAAATCAACGTATTTTAGAATTAATTCACCTGCATCATCAAATCCTGCAACAATAATTGCATTCCATAATGGGTTCATTTTTGATCTTCTATTATACATAACTCTCGTTAAATATTCATGAATATGATTTGCCTTTAAGTTGGATCTATCCATATCATAATTGTCTTCAACTTCTAAATCATCTAAAATTCTTTCAATATATTGAAAATCACTTATATCACCAGATATACCAACCACTGAACTATCTCCAACAGGTATTATTCTTTGTAAATCATCCAATTTTAATAATGAACCATATGCACCCATAGTATCTGCAGCCATAACAATTCCGTCATTATATTTAATAGCAATAACTGAGGTACCTGTTATCATAGGTTGTTGTGTATGCATACGTGGGAACTCTGAATTGCATTTAATATTTTTGTTATCATTGGATGCTTGGGAAATATTATAGTTATAAGTACCATATTCTTTATCATTTGGTCTTCCCCAATGGAATGGATCGTGGTTCATTGCGTGTGTATTAGAATTCTTAATTATCTAAAGAGTATCCTTTGAACCTCATACAAGTACAAAAAAATATAATGAGGACAAGCAAAGGGTGGCAAACAGGTTTGGCCCTCACGTATCAAAACTTTAAGGTGCACGGGTGTGTCTATAAAAGAAAACAAAATTAAAAAAACAGTTTGCGTCGATCGACGTAATATTCGAGTTCGGTATCGGACTCGAAAACGGAACTGAACTAAAAGTTCAAATTCAACAGGCATTGGGGAGAAAAATAGTTAACTAGCATTATCAATTCCTTAACTATTATTAGTCTTATACATCTCAAAGCATACAATTACATATATCATGAGAAGCACATTAAGATTATTTGCCAAGTATTCTCCATCTATCAAATTTGTTGGTGGCCCACATCCAGTTCCTGGTATGTATAAATAATTTTCAAAAAAACGTATTCCCCGGATCAGTTTTGATTAATATTTGGATAATATACTAACAATCCCTAGCTCCACATCCTGCAACTGTTCACCCATGTGCTCCAAATGGTTTAAGACCTTCAAGCGAAGTTTCATCTGCTTCTTATGCTTCAGTGCCATTCCAATCAAGAAATAATTTATCTCCAAGATTTAGATATGCAACAATTAGTGAAATAGAAATGGATGATGTTTTAACTGGTGGTGCTGACGTTTTAATTAAATAAATTTGATTAATTATCCATTAATTAAACATTGAAGTCGGACATATTATTTTTATTTTATTTTATTATTTGATATAAGGTATAGTTGACAATAAAAATTCATTTATTTATTTTAATTATCAAAGTAAAAGCAATTAATTTTCAAATTTTTACAATTCTATTATTACACATTAACTAAGTAAATTATAAATTTATTGATATTCTAATGCTTACTATTTTAGTAAATATTTTAATGTACGTCTGTAATTAAGATCTCTGCCAAGATTATTTCTATCTTTAATATTTTGCATCATTTCTTCAAAAAAAATAGAATAATTTTTAACATTCTCTGATTTTGGTACATATTTAATATCAAATTTCTTTGTCCACACAAAATAATGAATACAATATAAAGTATACATGAATAACTCATAAAGGGTACTCTTCAAAACGGGTATAACTGAAACTTGAATTTTCGTAACCAGTCTTTTGTGTTGCCAAACATAAATTTCAATCAATCTTTTTAATGCAAAGTTTTTAATAACTTCACGCTCTGCCTTATTTGCCTTGTTTGTAAAACAAATCACGTTTACAACACAATGAAAATTATCTTTGGTTTCTAGGTTAACTAAAAAAACTGTGCCGTTCTCAAAAAACATTGGTACTATCTGATTCTTATGATCTGCAGTATTTAGGATATCTTTTAATTCTTCTTCATCAAATTCTTGTTTTGTTCTTCTCGTGTATTCTACATATAAATGCTCCCTAACTAACATTGACCATTTTTGATAATTTGTTTCTGTCTCCTTTATTGTTTTGTTTGTTATTGAATTATGACACAGATTCTCGATCATTTCGACAACTGCATCAATTGTTTCAGTTTCATCATTAAAATCCTTCAAATTTTTAACATTTTTGAGAAAATTTATTGCTATTTGTCTTGGAAATAATCTTGCCTCTTTCTCTTTTAACTTTGGTATCGGAAGTTTTTTATTGCCCGTTGAGATTGAATTAATCACTTTATTTTTAAACTCAAGTTTATTATCTTTTTCTGCTTCCTCCTCGTCCTCGTCTTCTTCTTCTTCCTCATCTTCTTCTTCGTCTTCTTCTTCATCTTCTTCATCTTCTTCATCGTCATCATCTTCCTCTTCATTAACTTCATTATCATCATTATCGTCTTCTAATTCAATTGGCTCATTTTGGGTACCAATTTTTGATTCTGATATTTTTGATCTTTTTGACATTGGAGAAACACCTAATTCTAAATCAGCTTTTCTTTTTTCAATTTCTTTTTTAACTTCTTGTTTTTTCCTATCAATAAAAGATTTTTTACCTGATTTATGTATTTCATTTTCTTTATTAATTATTGATTCGGATGATGGAGATATACCGGCCTCTAGATCTTTTTTTGAACCGATATCCAGTTGATTAACCCATTCAAAAAATTCAGAAATATCATACTTTCTAGGTGAATATTCGACATCACAAAAACTTCTAGTTAATGCAACTGAATCTAAACAAAATGCAAAAATAACAGTTAATAAATTTATAGAACTATTTGAGCTTACAGGTTCAAATAAATCTTGATAGAGTCTTGGATATTTTAATGCATTTTTAGATAACTTTTGACCAAAATAATATATAAATTCTTCTAGTTTCAATGATGCTCTAATTGGGAAATATGGTCGTGGATTTGCAATCTCTGTACTACCAAATACAGTTGGATCATATTCTGAACAATGAATAAATAATATTTTTTTATACTTTTTGAATCCAATAGCTAATTGCCATTCATCACCCCATAGAAAAGGATAGAAAATAATCTCACTTTCTTTAGATTTTGGTCCATAATCACTAGCATTTCTAAATAATGTAATCTTTGAATTTATCGGTGAATATTTATCAAGAATTACATTACAATAATAAAACATCCTTTCTTCATTCCATACTCTATCAGATAAATTCATTTTTTCTGGATCTGTAACCATGCCTGTAAATTTATGAATTATGAGTTCATGTGAAAATATAAAATTTTCTTTTGTAGATCTGTAATAATTTTAATTCCCCATATGTTAGTATTGGTTTAATTTCTATAATGAGAAATAAATTAATAAAAATAAAATGCGTTGCGCATTTCTCAAAGTAAGTTTTTGATGAGAATGTAGATAGTAAATTAGTTTTCTGAAAATACATACCTCGATTGTGTTGCAGTTGTAGACATGAAGGATAAAAATGATGGTGATCGTATGTAAAGATATGAAACAAATTGAAGTGTCAGCAATATGAATCTACAGATCCAATACAGATTTATCAGTTAGTGATAATGAAAAAAGATAATTAGCTAGAAGAGAGAAAAAGTATTAAAAAAGCCAAATTTGGGATGCTCATTGATTTCCAAATTGTACGCGAACGAAGTAAGTTCAGCTGGGATATCAACACAGAACGAAGGACGTAAGAGCAGGAGTTGTGTAATGTTGAATTTTCACAGAGAATTGTATTCATAAAATAGAAAATAACTTTCTTTATTTAAGTTGAAATAGGTTATATTTGCTAACCCACTTCAAAAAATAGATTATTTATAGTCGTGTATATTTCCAAAAAAATGTGTCCATGCAGTTTGAAGTTACATTTATTCAGCTTGACGGTTTATTATATGTATATATTCTTGAACATGTTGAACCCAGTCATACAGAACTTATATATAAGGTAATTGCTATTTAAAAATACCATATTATAAAAAATAGTTTTTTCTCTAGGTCTATTTTGATCTTTTTTTTTATAGTATTTCAGGAGTATAGATAGATTATCAGCACATATGTTATTAACATATTTATAAAAATGTACTTAAGTAGTTTTAATCAACTGTTTAAGTTCTATTTTTAATTTTTTTTAATTACTTGTGTTTTTCAGATATCTATATATTATCTAGCGAAAACAAATAAGAAGAATTTTTTTCTCTTATCTGAAAACTTTTCTTAAATACGGGAACTAAAATTGTTGCAAATAAAATTGCAATATAGGTATAGTTTGTGAGCGTATAAATTACATTAGAGTATCGTCAAAAACAAAAACAAAAAAAACAAATTTCTAATTAAAACTTTGAAAAGAGAGTTTAAATAATATGTCTAATTAGAGCAGCACAAACTTTCGATTTTTTCCTAGTATATTGGCCAAGTGGGTTAAGGCATGGGAACGCTAGAGGTGCGAATCCCAAAGAGTAGTATATATTTTGTGGTACATTAAAATAGTGGTTTAGAAAATTTAAGGTCCTTTATTGTAATATATTATATTTATAAAAATGGAAATAAATATTTCCAGCTCCATATTGAACCGATTTTTATCACTTGATCATCGACGGCGGAACAGAAGGAATTTAATGGGAAGGAACGTACAAAAAAAAACTAATTGAGCTAAATGAAAAAATCAAAATTTGAAGTTCGAGCTTTTCTTTCTGATAGCAATTTTAGTCATTTTTAATTTATTATTATTTCTACCTTTCTTTTCAATTACATTACTAAACATCATATACCATACCCAATTGTTTTGTTTTATGCCAGATATTTACGTTTGCGCATTCAGTCAGTCATTTGTTTCATTATCCACCCACAAGTTGTCATACAATTAGCTGTTACAATCACACGCCACCATCCACATTCGTTAGTAATTGACCGTTCCTTTCCAATCACCTGCGTTCCCTCAATTGTTCTACAGTTTATACAGTAATTAGATAAAGAAGTATAATTATTAAACTCTCTTATTTATTTGCTCTGAAGCCTAAGTTCATAAAACAAAAAATTTACCAATAAAAAATACATACAAAAAAAGTATATTATTATACAAAAAGAAAAAAACAAAAACAAAACCAATATATTCTTACTTCCTTTGGAATTATTAATTTTTATTTATTAACTAATTTAATCGAATATTTATTATCAATTACCTTTTCATAGCTTATTCATATATTTATTTAGAATGAGTTCCAACCAAAACGATAATTCCAATCAAGAGCAGGATGATGATGATGGCCAACAAACAATTGTTAGAACCTCAGGAACTAAACCAAGAACATTACATGTTGCTCATAGAAGATCTCCAAGTGAATTGACTACTTTAATGCGTACGTGTCCCTTCTATATTTATTTACTTGTTTCTTAATTTATGGCTATTCTTTTCTGTAGTAATTTACTATTTACACAATTGAGCTGTATTTTTGAAACACTGCATAACCCAACTCAATTTATTTGAACTTCAAGTTATTCTTTTTCATTAATCTGATTAATTAGCACAAGAGCATCATCAAATTTGCCATCAGAAAATGTTCGCACTGTAAATTTCAGGTTACTAAATTTAGCATCAAAGAAGGGTCCATAACAATAGATATTATTCTCTAATTACTTTTATTTTAATATACTAACATTATAATATTTTTTTTAATTCAGTCGAACAGCTTAACTTACAACGTCAATTAGAAATTGTCCAGGCACAACAACAACAAATATTACAACAACAACAGCAATTGAATCAACAAGCTGGATTCTCTCAGCCTCAAGGTGCATTTAACTTTCAAAGTGTTCTAATGCCACCACCTTCTTCAAAAAAGCCTCCACAACATCATAGAAGATCATCAAGTTCTGCATATCAATCAGATAATGAAAATTATACCCCAAGATCCCATAGAAGATCTCAATCATCAGTTTCTTCTGTTGGTGGTGTTCAATTTCCAAAAAATGATACCAGGCAGCAAGCTTTAGGTCATTCAAGAAGACATTCTTTAGGTTTAGCCGAAGCGAAAAAAGCAGCGGCTGAAGCTCAAGCTCAAAGATCGGGTCACTCTCCATCAAAGCTTTCAATTTCTTCCCATGCTGAAATTGAACCTACTGATAATACTAAATCTTCCCCAAATTTATTAAACCCGCCTATTTTCACGTTTCCTTCTTCCCCAAAAATTGAGTCAACTGAGCAACCAGCTGAATCTCCAAGAGGTTATGGTCATTCAAGATCCAGATCTAATATGTCCTCATATTCCGAGAGATCTCCTCAGAGAGGTTTCCAGTTTCCTCCGAGAGAATCATCGTCATCGTCCACTCCGTCTACATCTACATCTACATCTCAAACTTTGGCTCCTCCACAGCCAGCTTTTGCTGAAAGACGTAAGTCAAATAGTTATGGTCACAAAAATTCAGGTTCTGATATCAACAGCAATTGGAGAAAACAACCAATGACACCTCCACAAACTGGGACATCTTCTAGTTATGAATCTCCAGGCTTTCTTCCAGGCCACCGTTCAAGAGGTTCATATGGTGGTTCAATATCATCAATTTCCCAGTTTAATTCTCAAGGTGGTCAAAGAAAATCTTTATTTGCACCATATTTACCTCAAAGTTCGCTTCCTGAATTAATTAATGAAGGTAGATTAGTCACGGGTATTTTACGTGTTAACAAAAAAAATAGATCGGATGCTTATGTTTCTACAGATGGTTTATTAGATGCAGATATCTTTATTTGTGGTTCTAAGGATCGTAATAGAGCTTTAGAAGGTGATTTAGTTGCTATTGAATTATTAGTTGTCGATGAAGTTTGGTCATCCAAAAGAGAAAAGGAAGAAAAAAAGAGAAGAAAAGATACTAAATTTACTTCTGATTTGAGTGAAGATGTTCATAATGATGCAAGTACTTCTTCTAGCACAGGAAATAACGATTCTTTTAAATTTAATAAAAATTCGTCTACAAATAATTCATCATTAAACAGAAAAGGTTCCTTGAAACAGAGACCAACACAGAAGAAAAATGATGATGTTGAAGTTGAAGGTCAATCGTTACTTTTAGTTGAAGAGGAAGAAATCAACGATGATGCAAGACCATTATATTCTGGTCATGTTGTTGCTGTTGTTGATCGTATTCCGGGTCAATTATTTTCCGGTACCTTAGGTTTATTAAGACCATCTCAAGCAGCGAAAAAAGACGATGGTAAGGATCACCATGAGAGGTCTAGACCTAAGATCGTCTGGTTCAAACCAACAGATAAGAAAGTTCCTTTAATTGCAATTCCAACAGAACAGGCCCCAAGAGATTTCGTTGAAAATCATGATAAATATGCCAATCAAACATTTATCGCATCCATTAAAAGATGGCCTATCACTTCTTTGCATCCTTTTGGTACCCTTGTTTCTAGGTTAGGAGACATGGAAGATCAAGATGTTGAAGTTGAATCCATTTTAAGAGATAATAATTTTATGTGTGATGAATATGCTGATGGAAATGAAAAGTTCCTCAATGATTTCCCTAAAGTTGAAGAAATTTTATCTAAAGATGGCAGAAAAGATTTCTCGGATGAATATGTTATTGCTTGTTCTCAAAACGGTTTATTTTCTGATCATGCTTTCCACGTTAAAGGTGTTGCAGATAACAAAATTCAGCTTGGTGTTCATATTGCTGATGTCACTGAATTTGTCAAACAGGATACTAATTTGGATAAAAGATGTAAAAAAAGATCACATGGCGTGTTTTTACCTCAAAAATCAGTGAATCTACTACCGGATACAGTTAATGATAAAATATCCTTCCAGGAAGACAGAAGCTGTCCAGCTCTTTCTATTGTTTTTGAAATTGATTCTTCCACTTTCGATATTGATGATGTTTGGATGGGTGAAACAATCGTTAGACCTTCTCAAAGAGTTAATTACAGTACAATTGATTCCATTCTTAATGGTTCAGCTTCCGAAAACGAAACAGATTCAGCTACCTCAGGCTATATCTCAACATTATCATTAATTGCATCTAGATTAAAGAAAAAGCGTCTTGGTAATCCAAAATTGGACACTCAATTAGAATTACCATTATTAGATCAATTAGATGATGAAAGAGTTAAACTGTCTTTGAATATATATGAAAATATCCCTTCGGTTGCCGTTATTGATGAAATTTTTCACAGTGTTAATGCAGCTGTTGCTCAAAAAATTCATGCTGCTCTCGGTGACAAGGCTCTGTTAAGAAAATACCCAATGCCAACTTTGACAAAATTTGAATACCATCAAAAGAAGGTTGCTCAATTGGGTATAGATCTTGACACAACTAATGCAGGAACGTTCCAAAATTCTTTGTTAAATATTGAAGATCCTATTAAAAGAGCTGCTGTTGAAACCATTTTGGTTAAATGTATGGGTAGAGGTAAATATGTTATTGCTGGTAAGACCGATCAAGACGGCTTGGGCCATTACCTTTTCAATTTACCAACTTACACCCATTTTACGGCCCCTTTAAGAAGGTATGCTGATTTGATTGTTCACAGACAATTGAAACACGTTATTAACCATACTGTTGATCAATACCAAGATGATATTGACTCATTGAAAGTTAATAGTGATTACTGTAATTTCAAGAAAGATTGTGCCAAGGCGGCTCAGGAACAAGCTATTCATCTGTTATTATGTCAATCAATTAATGATATGAGTGAGAGTACAGGCCAAGTTTTATGTATGGGTATTATTTTACAAGTTTACGAGTCTTCGTTCGATGTTTATTTCCCAGATTTAGGCATAGAAAAGAGAGTTCATGGTGATCAATTACCTTTATCAAAGGCTGAATTTGATAAGAAAAATGGAATTTTGAACCTTTATTGGGAAAAGAATGTTGATTCGGCAACATATATTCCAGAGGATGAAAATGAGCCATTATCTTATAGATCTTCTATTAAGAATAAATACAGAGCGACCGCGATCCAAGCTGCAAAATTGCAGGATGAGACATATGACAAATCTACAAGCTTATTAAGTAAAGCGATGTCAGATAAATTGAAGAAGTTACAATTGAAAGCACCAAATGTTAAAGTTTTAACACCCGGTAAAAATGAATCTGCATTGGATCCTTACTTGAAGCATTGTGTCACTAGAATTGAAGGTGATGACCACATCCAGGAAATTAAGGTTTTACAACAAATTCCAATTTTATTAAGATCGGAAATCGGAATGGCATTACCATGTTTGACAATTCGTACTCTTAACCCATTTTTTAATGTTCAAGAAAAATAATTAAACATATTGAGCAAACGCCATTTTTTCCCTCAACAATTTTTTTTACGTTCACATGAACTGAAACTCTTATATATAAACAAACTAATTTTGCATTTTAGATATATCCAACTAATTCACATTCCTTTTAATGATCTAATGAGCTTTATTCTATTTACTTTAGTGTTTTTTGTTTTCTCCGTTTTTTTCTTTCTTTTGAGTTTCTTTGTATTTACCTTTATAGTTCAATCAATAAAAAATTTATATAAATTAAATATATTAAAAGCAAATTAATCTAGTGTTTTATACAAAAATTTCTACTAAAAACTTAAAAACAAAATAATTAAGACTTCGGAGATCCTTGCCTCATAGAGGAAGCAACAATATTACGAAGTGTATTTGATCTTGAAGGAGCAGAGGAAACTCTATCTTTATGCAATTGATTTTGGGCTAAGATGCTACTGTTTCTTGGTTGCTGATGGCGAAAAATTTGAGATTGGGATTGCGATCTTTCAACTTCAAGCTTTTTATCCACACTAAAATCTTCATTATACTGATCTTCAACATCATCATCATTAACTAAATTTTCAGTACTCTTTTCTAGTAAATATCTAATAGAATTCAACCAAATATTATGACGTTGTCTTGTAGGACAAGTAATTTTAACAACCTTATCATAAGAGGTAATAATAATACTTCTATGATATAAACCAGGAGGTAAAGGATTGTTATCTTCCACAGATTTAACGCCAATAATGGCCACTGCCTTAATGTTATTCTTCGCCGGATCATCCAAAACTGGATTTGCAGTAGACCAATAAAGAGTTAAACTATAAGGATGAATCCAAAAATATCTTTCATGTCTACTATCGGAAATTGAACTAAAAGGTCCCAATCTTCTATAATATTTGAATAAATACTCACCAATAATTGTTTGAGTAATAGCTGCAATCATTTCACCGTTAGATGAAATGACAGTATTGACGGTGTGTAAAGAAGCCAAATCAAGATTTGAAGGATTAGCCAGTTGTGCTAAACTGAAATTCGATGCTTCATTTGCGGTTGCAGATTTACCAGAAAACAACTTTGGAGGTTCTAGGTCAAACGAAGCATCTTCTTGGATTGTGTTATTCTTTTTAACAGAGGAACAAACACCGGCTTTGTTTTTATTGTTTTTGTACCAGTCATGGCTTCTTAAAAGCCTTTTATAGTATGTAATAGGCAAAACAACAACATTAGGAATATCTGGAGTTCTACAAATAGTAGTGGCAACAAATTGACTTTCCGGGATGCACAGCATTGCGTTTTGTTTAGCAACATCAGAGAGGTTCGCAATTGTTACTGGTGCTCTCAATTTCAAATCCGCAACTTCATCTTCTGATAACAAGACCAAATTTAACTCAGCAGCCTTCGATGCTAATTCTTTAGAAGTGACTTTACGTTTTTTCAATCTATTAACGTCATCATCAGAAAGAAGTCGCAAATTTAATTTATCAGCAACGCATTGTAATTGAGATCTATCCAATTCATCTGGTTCAGAATTCTCCAAACTTCTTTTCTTTGATCTCTCAAGCTCATCAATTTTAACCATTTCATAACCTAAATTGTGGGCCTTCCATTGCAAGTTGCTGAAAGTGACATTATCTACTTTATTGAAAATTTCTTTATTTGGATTCACCGATCCAATAGGAACCAGACTAAAGCCAAATTTAAGTGCAGTTGCCTTCAAGTTAAGTCCATCATCTAGTTCTCTAAGATCCGATTTATCATCCTTTTCAGTGAAGGCAGGGTCAGAATCAGTTTGAGAAACTGCATCATAATACTCAGAAGCACCAACAGAACCTAAAGATGCCGATGACATCATGGATTCTTTGTGACTAGCAATATTTGAATCCTTAGTAACTGAATACCCTAAAGCAGTAAGTTTACCAATTATTTGTGATAAATCAGGGTCATCTATATTAGTAACAGCTTTATGCTTCTTATCATTCTGGTTCCGAAGTTTGTTTTCAAGTTCCTTAATTTCAGAATTCTTAAGTTTAATCTCAGATTTTAATTTAGAATCATCCAGCATATCAACAGAAGCGACATCCTCTTCAAGATGATGCAATTTCTTCTCCAGTTTGTTAACCCCTTCTTGTTTCTTTTCAATCAAGTTAGAATCAGCAGCTACAACATGCTTATTCAATAAATGAGAAGGTTCTTTAACAGGTGATAAAGTCATCTTCTTTGCAGAAGTAATATAAGCGTCGACAGTTTCAAGAACATTTTTCTGCGATTGCAGTTCAGTTACAGCAACTTCCAAATCCCCAGTTATCTTAATCAGTTTCAATTTTAGCTTCTTGTCGTTTATTTGAGAAGAACTATTTTCCAGCTGAATTTCAGTGGCAGATTTTTCCTTTTTCAATTTAAAGATTCTAGATTGCAGTTCATTTTCTTTCTCTTCAATGTTACGTTTCTTCGTGGATAATACATCTTCAACTGACATCGTGGAAGATGTAGAAGAGTTTGAGATAAATGAAGAGTGAGAATGTCTTCTCGAAATTTGGGCGAGTTCCTTCTTTTCCTTTTGTAATTCCTTTTGAACATTTTCCAGTTCCGATTCTTTGTATTCTTTTGACTGCTTCTTCAAGTTTTCTAATGCATGCTTCTTCGATTCCAACTGTGATTTAATACTATCAAGCTCATGGTAAACATCAACGCATTCACCTAAGGAGGACGCTAATTTACCATAGTTTTTATGCGAGCTGGCCACTTCAAGTGAATTTAAATTCTCCTTTAAATGCTCATATTCTTCTTTAGGAATAGACTTAAATCCTTTCTCATTTAATGCTGAAATTAAGAAATCCAAAGATGGATTAGGAATTCTCCTTTGGCTGACAGTTGTTTGTGCATCCTCGAATCCACTCTCTGTCTCAACACTAATATTAGTAACCGTAGAAGTGCCAGAAGCAGATTTTTGCATACTAAAATTTTTATTATATTCAGAAGAAGGCACCAAAGAGAATTCTTTACACTTAGCTTGTTC
Organism: Kregervanrija delftensis; assembly: GCA_019155655.1. Classification (NCBI taxonomy): domain Eukaryota; kingdom Fungi; phylum Ascomycota; class Pichiomycetes; order Pichiales; family Pichiaceae; genus Kregervanrija; species Kregervanrija delftensis. The sequence continues at coordinate 1,328,543 of JAFMZF010000001.1, read as the reverse complement.
TTCAAGTACTAATTGACTAATAGAGGTGTCACCAACTTTCAATTGTCCTTGTGTCGATTTAATGGTATCAAGCTCATCATTTTTAGATTGCAATTCAGATTTAATGGTTTCTAGTTGAATCTCAAGCTTATGAATCTCGTCCATTCCGCTTTTCTTTTGAGGAGATTCCAGAACTAGCATCTTTTCAAAAGAATTGCTTTTCAATTCTTTCAATTCTGTATCTTTTTTAATCAAAACATTTTGTAAACTTATAAATTCCGTTTCCTTCTTTTCAAGTTCTTCCACTCGCTTCAGTAAATCGTCCTTAATATAATTTAACTTCTCAAATTCAATGTTTTTATATTCCAATTGAGTTTTGATATCATCCAACATTGCGAGATCTTCCTCCTTTTGCTGTAATTGAGCTTCACATTCTTGTAATCTGGTATTGATAGAAGCATGCTCATCCATAGGAATAGCAGTCATACCGCAAGCAACAGATTTGGACTTGATATAGTCAATTGATGGTAAATCATAATCTATTTTTAAGGCACTCAATTCTGCGTGCTTAGATTCAAGTTCAGATTTTAATTTCTGTAGTTCCACTTCCTTTTCAGAAACAATATCAGCTTGTTTCTTCTTTTCAGGTGAACCCGGAGCCAATTTTTTAAGTTCAGTTTCTTTTTTAAATTCAGCAAGCTCGTCATTCTTCATGGATAAATCCGATTTCAAAGCATTTAATTCTTGTTCTTTGACACCTAATGCTATAACCTTTTCAGTTAAATCCTTTTGGACAGATTTGAGGCCTTCAATTTCCTTCTGCTTCATATCTAATTGGCTTTTGACTTCTTTCAAGCCATCCAATTCCTGTTGCTTTTGAACCACTTCACTCGATTTTTCTTTCAAAGAAGTCTTGATAAACTCATGTTCTTTCATAGAAATAGCAGCTAAACCATGTAAACCTAATTTCTCTATGATATAGTCGTAAGATGGAGCATCATACTTAGCCTTGATAGATTCGAGCTCTTTGCGTCTTGCATCTAACAATTCGTTAACTTGATCCAATTTTTTCTCCTTCTTTTCTAATTCTTCCACTCTCTTGGATAATTCAACTTTAACGACCCTCAACTTATCGACTTCTATTTTCTTAAAATTTAAATCTGATTCAAAGCCTTCGTGTTTTTCAAATGGTAATAAAATCAAACCACGAGATAAAGCCCTAGATTTCAAATATTCTTCAGAAGGAGATTCATACTTAGCCCTTATAGCGCTTAATTCATTATTCTCTGCTTCCAACTCATTCATTTTCACACTTAAGGCATTAAGTCTATTTTGTTTATCAGTGATATCAGATTTTAATTCTCGCAATTCTGCTAACTGCTTTTTATTTTCTTTTAGTAGTTCGGCTTTACGAACTGAGTCATTTCTCATAGAAGTATGTTCCATAACTGGTATCGGGAGGATACCGAAAGCGGTTGATTTGGATTTTATATATTCAATAGATGGGGAATCATAAGCAGTTTTTATATTTGACAGTTCTTGGTTCCTAGAAATCAAATCAGAATTAGTCGATTTTAATTTCATTTCTTTTTCTGCCATTTCAAGCTTCAATATTTTCAAATTTTCAAGCTCCAATTGACTGGATTCAAGGTCCTTTTTGACTTTACGAAGTTCAACCAATTCCTTTTCTTTCTTTTCAATTTCTGCTTCTCTGCTTTTCAACAAGGTTTTGGTGGATTCATGCTCCTCCATTGGGACAGAAACTAAACCATGCGCTTCTGATTTTGATCTAATGTATTCAACAGAAGGTGAATTTAACAATGTCTTAATTTCATAAAGTTCGCCTTCTTTACATTCCAACTGTAATTTCACATCATCTAATTCTTTATCTTTGGATTCTAACAGTACAATATTTTTGTTCATATCAGCATTAACCAATTTAAGCTTCTGTAATTCTTCATATGCTGACTCAAGATCTTTCTTCGTTTTTTGCAATGAAGCAATTTCTTCTTCTTTCCTCTTTAATTCATCCTTGAACGAATCGTGATCATCTTTAGAAAGAGAAACTAAACCTAAAGCTGTCGATTTGGATTTTATATATTCACAGTTTGGAGTTTCATAAGCAGACTTAATTTCCGTTAAGTTATTATTGACTTCATCCAGCTCTTTTTCCTTTTCTTGTAGAATATTAATTCTCTTCGACATATTTTGCTTTTCAGATTTCAACTGTTGCAGTTGTTCATGGCTCAAATCTAATTTATATTTAGTATCCTTCAATTCTTCTAATTGATTCTCTAACTCAGCCAGTTTATCAACTCTAGATGATAATTCATTTTTCGTGGTCATTAATTCATCAAACTCCTTCTGCTTAGAATCTAATTGGGTTTTAACACATTTAACATCCTGCTGATATTTAACTAAATCATCTTTGGTTTGTACCAATTCTGATTGAACAGATTCATGATGTTCCAAAGATACAGAGGCAATATTACCAGAATCAACTTTAATTCTTGATTCCAAATCTTCTTTAATTCTTTTCAAAGCTGATAACTCCTTTTCTTTTCTTATCAAAGCATTTTCACTATCAATTAACTGGGCTTTTGTTGAAACGTGTTCAGCCATTGGAACCGAAGTAAACCCAAGAATTGCAGATTTAGATTTTATATAATCAGCAGATGGAGCTTCATAAGCAGATTTTAGATCATTAATTTCCTTCTGTTTCATTTCTAGTTGGGATGTAGCATTTTCCAATTCAATTTCCTTCTTTTCCAAATGCACAACCTTATTATCCAATTCCCCTTTAGAGATTAATAATTCATCAAGTTCAGATTTAACATTTTGTAATTCTTTCAATTCTTCTTGTTTGGATTTTAATTCAGATTTAATCGATGCATGTTCTTTCATTGGAACAACAACCAAACCATGAATTTCTGATTTAGTTTTAATATAATCAACAGACGGTTCATCATGTGATAGTTTCAATTGCTCCAATTCTTTTAGTTTTATAGAAAGTTCAGAATCAACTAGGTTTAGCTTTGATTCCTTTAATTTTAAAATTTCAACTTTCTTATCCAATTGAGATTTAGCATTTCTCAAGTCTTCGAGCTCTGAATGCTTGGCCCCTAATTCAGCTTTAACGCCTTGCAATTCTTGCAATTCTTCTTGTTTCGATTTTAGTTCAGATTTAATAGATGCATGCTCTGTCATTGAAACAGCAACCAAACCATGAATTTCTGATTTTGTTTTAATATAATCAATAGAAGGTGACTCATAATCTGATTTAAGAATATCCAATTCTTTGTGCTTAAGATCTAATGCTTCATTAACTTCAACCAACTTATTTGCCTTTTCTTTAAGGATTTCAACTTTTTGATCTAATTCTGATCTATCTCTTTTCAAATGTTCAAGCTCAATATTTTTCTTTTCTAATTCAAATTTAATAGGTTCCATATCAGATATTTTCTTTTCTCTCATTTCCAGTTCTTTCTTCAATGATTCATGATGCTCCAAAGGGACAGCAATTAAGCCATGCGTTTCAGATTTAGATTTAACATATTCAATACTTGGTGAATCATAAGCGGATTTAAGAACTTCTAACTCTTGATTTTTGGATGCTAAATCATTATTAACGTTTTCAAAATCCGATTTATAATTTTCCAAATTTTCGATCTTTTTTATCATTTCAGATTTATCTGAAGCTAAGTTAAGTAATTCTGCACGATGGAAATCTAATTTAGATTTAACATCCTTCAAATCCAACAGCTCTTTCTCCATTTGTTTAATTTCTTCATTTTTAATTTTTAGCTCGGATTGAATTGATTCATGTTGTTTCATCGGAACGGCAACTAGACCATGTCTTCCAGATTTAGATTTAATATAATCAATAGATGGAGATTCATAAGCCTTTTTAACATCAGCCACTTCTTTGTGTTTTAGTTCTAATTGACCATTAACAATCGCCAGCTGTTCTTGCATATCAACTAATGCAATAATTTTCTTTGACATTTCATCTTTTGTAGTTTCTAATTCTTGTAATTTAATTTTCTTGGTCTCTAGTTCTGATTTAACATTTTTCAATTCAGTCAATTCTATTTCCTTCTTTTCAGCTTCTTCTTGTTTTTCTTGTAGGAATGATTTCATTGAATTATGTTCTTCCATTGGAACGGCAACAAGATTATGAATTTCAGATTTTGATTTGATATATTCAATGGAAGGTTTTTCATAAGATGATTTAATTTTTTCAAATTCAATACGTTTTAATTCTAGTTTAGCTTTAATTTCGTTCAATTCTTTTTCCTTTGATGCAACTAGAATTATCTGCTTTTTCTTTTCTGGTGATTCAGAAGGTAATTTATTATTTTCAGCTTCTCTCTTAAAAAATCCCAATTCCTTTTCGGTAGATTCTAATTTAGATTGCATATTAGATAATGCTGATCCTTTTTCTTCAATTTGTTTCTTTAAGTTATCTTGGGAATTTTTTAATTGTGGTTCTAAATTTGCAAGTTTAGTTTCTAAATTAGTAATTAGGGATTGTAAATTGTTAATTTCAGATTCTTTTTTGGATAAATCAGCATCTTTTGCAAATAATAGTTTATCAAGAGAAGGATCAGTATCAGTAGAGAAAATGGAGTTTGAAGCTGAAATTTTAACAGGAATTGGAATAACAGGAGATATTGATAAATCTGGTATAATTGAGGATTTACCAGAATTAGGTGTCATCTTTTTAAGTTCTTTTTCTTTCAGCAGTAACTTAGACCGAGCATGATTCGGGTTTTTCAATAATTCTTCATGCTCACCAATGAAATTTTCAATCAATGAAGATTGAGAAATTAGTGATTTCCAATGTTGAATTTGTGAATCCTTTTCACGAATTGAATCTTTTAAATGATCCAGTTCTTGAATGGTTACTAGTCTGACATTATTATTATTAACATATTTAGTTGAAGTTATTGGTAGAGGAGAATGAATCATTTTGTCGCCCTTAACTTTTAAAGATAATTGTTTTTCGTTCTCTGAAATTGCCATTAAATGGTTATAATCATTTTTTTTCATTGGTAACGTTTGAAATTCGTTAAAGTTTAAAAATAATTTGTCTATTGTCATTTCATTATCAACAACTTCTAAAGTATCTTTTGGTAAAATCAATAAACAATAAGGAGTGTTTGTTGATGATAATAAAGTTGAAGAACTTCTAACATTGACAGGGCTGCTAGTATCTAATTGAGACAAATTTTGATGACATATGTCATTATCACTATCACTTTCATCATCTGATTTAATTAAACTTGGTATTTTCATTGAACTGTTTGCATGTGCAAATGAATCTTCTTCATAATTTTCCCACGTATCCTCAGATAAAATCGATTTATTAGATTCATTTACAGTGCTTTCTAGTTTAGTGATTAATTTATTCTTTTTATTTATAGAATTTGGTGAATTATTAATTGTCTTGAATTTATTATTTTGATTTCTTAATCTTGTAATAGTGGAATAGGCATGCTTTAAATTTCTTTTTAAAGTTTCTGTATCCAATGCATTAATTTCTGATTCATTAATTTTTGAAATAGTTGGGTCTTGTACTATTGAATCATCAAATTCACTAAAAGATTCATCAATGTTGTTAACAGTTTTTGCCGATTGTTCCTGTTCTAACTGCAATTGTAAATGTTTTTGTTTTGAATCCTTTAAATTTTCTTCCAGAGTTAAAATTTTTTTATGCAGATTGTCATTTTCATCGTTCAAATTTTCATTTTGGATTTGAAATTCAGTTAATTGGTTATTTAATTTCACATTCTTTGAAGAAATTTCTTCTTCATTTTGAAATTTTTCAATTTTAAAAAGTTCGAAATTATTCTTAAATTCATCTAGTGAATTAATCAATGAATTTTTCTCCATTTTTAGTTTTTCAACATCTTTATTTGAATTTGATAATGATGATTTAAGTTTACCCAAATTTGTTTCAAGATCCCAAATTTTGTCATTGAGCTCTTCTTCTTTGTTACTTAATTTAGTATTAACTAAAGACAAATTTGATAATTGTTTATTTAAAGAATCATTATCAGTAGTGAGTTTATTAATTTTTTCTTTAAATTGTTTATTTTCATAGGTTAATCTTCTTGATTCAATTAATAATCCATCACTTAAATCACCTAAAAAATCGACATTTCTTGTGTTCGAACGAACATTTTTAACCACTGGCATTGAACTACGTTTTCTTGCAGCTAGTGGACTATTATTTAGAGAGTTCTGAATAAAATAATGTTAGTAACACAACTATAAAAATGAAAATAGGATATCTTAACATACATTTAAATTCTCTTTTGAAGATAAAATTGGAGGCAAATGAATTTCAGGCTCACTGCTCCTTGAAAAATCAGATTTGTTCAAAGAATTGTTATTGAGTTTTTTTTGAAGTTTAGATAATTGATCTTTTAAATCATTTGAGGAAGATCTTTTCATTTCTAAATTATTGACATTGGAATCATTTAACTGTTCCAAAGGGTTAGAGCTAGACTTCATAATTCTATATAAAATTTCAGTTATCTAACGTAGAGAATATATACATAAATATACATATAAACATATAGAAGTATTAAATCTATAAAGTAAACAAAACAAAATAAAAAAGTTCGATCCTATTGTAAAAAAACATGATGCGTCTTACCTACACGAAAGTTGTAGTGACAGATCAAGTGATTTAAAATTCCAATAAATCGACGCGTCGATTAAAATTTAGAAATCAATGCTTTTATTATTTTGAGTTATGTGTATTACTATCATTTTTCTCGTATATAAGGTCTCTTTCTCTTTAGTATCACCAACAACACCAATATAAACAATGGTAATTAAATTATTATTTTGAGACTAAACATATCTTATGATTATTTTCTTACTAACAATTATAAAAAACAGTTAAAATTAAAAAAACTACAAAAAGAAAATGCAAATAATAAAAATTCAAACTCAGTATCAGTGGCATTTCTGAGGGCTAAAAGGGATTTGCAAGAATACGAAAACATACCATCAGTTTCAATTTCATATGATCCAAAAAACCCATTGAAAATCGACTTAATCATTAATCCTGACGAAGGATATTATAAATTTGGTAAATTTGAGTTTGAATGCATAATACCAGAAGAATACCCAAACTGTGCACCAGAATTTAAATGTAAAAATAAAATTTACCATCCAAATATTGATTTAGATGGTCATGTTTGTTTAAATATTCTAAGAAATGATTGGAAACCAACATTGACGTTACAACTTGTCTTTGCTGGAATTCTACATTTATTTTTACAACCAAATCCTAATGACCCGTTAAACAAAGATGCAGCAAATGATTTAGCCAAATTTCCAAATGAATTTGCAAGACACGTTCAAATTTCAATGTCGGGTGGTTACGTTGATAAAGAAAAATTCGATAAAGTTTCTACAAAATTTAGCAACTACTATTATTAAGTAATCTGCAATCAATTTAAAGTGAATTTTACTTTTCAATTTAAGGAATATATATTTATTTTATATATAAAGAAAATAAAAGAATAATAAGTTAATAATAACCGAAATAATCGATCAAACATAGTATTGGACCAGTCACAACACCGTTAATAATAATGATCTTAGATCATAACATGATAACAAAGATAGCGATAATGTTAAAAAACAAAAGAATTAAATGATAAGCTCGAGTACTTAACCAAAAACATTAATAAGAGTAAAAAGTGGAAATCCATTTTAAACCTTATTGTGACCATGTCCACTAACATCTTCTTCTGATGAAACTTTTGGAACAAACTTAGCGTCCTCAGATTGAGCGTCTTGATGAGCAGCATTATTAATAAATGTCATATCACCTTTTTCGACAGATCCACAACCATTATTACTAACTGTATCAGTTTTCAAAGATGTAGCTTGGTTGTATAAGTGATCAATTGGATGAGATTCATTGTACATTTCATAATAAGATGGTGCAGGTCTTGAGTATGAAATAAATGACTTAGAAGTTAAGTTAACATTCGACTTAACTAAGTTTCTAGCAGCAAGATTTAAAGTTGAGATAGGAATTGGAGACATGTTGTTTGTAGATAAAAGTATGATAATGTTAAAATATACATGATAGCTACTATGAACAATATGGGGAAACTACCACCATTTATATAGTTGTAGAATTTTATGAAATCCGGGATTATGATATCATAAAACCTGGGGAAGCGTCATCCGATTAAGAATGAAATGGGTTTATGGCTCGACGATATGGGAATATGGAATTGGGAATTCAATTTCCGGATTAGAGTGAATCATCCATCCCCGGTTAATCACATTCCCGGCGAGAAGACGAATATTTTCATTACTCGGACGGACAAGCGCTTTTTCTAGACTTATTTATTTGATCTCATGATATTTTCTATACACCATGTTTATTTGTTGGACTGTACAATATTATGGGGTCATATTACTATTCAAAGCAATAATCTGTAGCATGTACTATATACCATAGACCATAGGGCATAAAACATGCAACATACACCCAACAAGTAAACGTCATTCACACATAATAATATCGAGTTTCCCATAATAACCGAAATGCTGTACACTTCCTCACACCCTCAGCCACAAATAGGACAAATGGATCAGTGAAATTTATCGCCACTTCCAGCAATCCTCTTCACAATTGGTGATTCAGTGAAGTAAGTAGTGGCCCATATGTCCATTGTAGCCCCATCGTACGGGCCATGAATATCGCCTGCTTCTCCATCTTCTATGTACCGATATTCCCACATTATTTGATCATGATTACTAGTGATAGTATTAGTAATCGTAGTAGCGTTAGTATTGGTATTGGTATTAGTATTGGTATTAGTATTGGTATTAGTATTAGTATTAGTATTAGCAGTATTATTAGTATTAGCATTATTATTAGTATTACTTTTACTTTTACTATTACTATTACTATTACTATTGCTATTAGTATCATCAGCATCGTCCTCTGTGGCTTGCTCTCTGGACCTTTTCAAATTAACAAATTCAACACCTCCAATTCTCTTATACTCTCTCATTAATTGCTCCTTACTTAGTTCGTAAACTTCTTTATACCCTCGTTGTTGTAGCATACTGGCTTTCTCTGTAATGCTTTTAACAATTTTCTCTTCTCGAGTTAAGCGGTCAGCAAGTTCGTTAACTTGGTTGCCCTTTTTGCTTTTAATTTGCTTTTTCAACTCTTTAATACTTATATACATCCTTTGCAACATTTCCATACTGGTTTCAACAGGTTCTAAAAAATCTAGTAAGTTCTCAATCAAATCGATAGTTTTAATATTTGTTAGTGCCTGCTTTTTCTCAATAAGTATTTTCTTCACTTTCATCTGCTTAAGTTGTTCAGCTTTCTTTGCCTTCAAAATCTCTTCACTTTTAATATCAATCAACCATTGATCTTTGTCATTAATCTTTTCCTTATCCTCTAAATCATCATCGTCATCTTCATCTACCGAATCAATATCTTGATGCCGGATATAATTTCCAGCTTCATCAAATACACCTTCTCTGGATTCTTTCTCCAAACTAAAAGCCTCAATTTTGGGCCCATCTAATTTTTTAATATTCTCTCTATCAATCCCACCAAACGCTTCGTCTTCTTGGTTATTATAATAATTAATCATATCATTTTTATACTTTTTTAAAACATCAATATCTTGATTAACTTTACCACTTTCTACTGTAAATCCGTTTTCACTGGAAATATTAAGTAATTCATCCTCATCTTTATCTATGCTCTGTAAATTCGTGTTGAACTCTGTCATATTCATTGATTTTATTTTAGTTTTCAGTTTATTTGTATTTGTATTTTTATCCTTATTGCCATATCCCTTATCTTCACTATCCGATGCAAACATATCATCATCACCATTATCTTTATCAACATCCGGTTTGTCATCGCCACCTTCATCTTCATCTTCATCTTCATTTCCAGACACGCTAGAGTCAGAACTATAGCCTTCTAGCTTTACTCTTTTATTTCTACCCCTTTTATCTTCAATATCTCCTAATAACAGTTCTTCCTCATCTTTAATTCCTTGTTTGAAACTCATAATTATAACTTTATTCTCAATCCTAATATCAATGATTATTGAAATGAGAATTGTTTATAAAAATTCAAATAACTTCATGAAAAAAAAAATATGATGAACAGCCTTGAATTTTTTTATTTTTTTTTATGTTCTTAATTTTTTCTCTAGATATCTATCTCAGTATTACTAATTAACATTATATATATAAATTTTATCAATAAAAGACTAAATATGCCCTCAAATAACATGAAAATTACTGATGATATTATAGATTTTGATTCATTATTAAATTTAGAAGATTCATACTATCAAGATGGTTACCAAGAAGCTCAAATTGAAATTACTCAAAAACAATATGGCGAGGGTAAAGAATTAGGTATTCAAATTGGTTTCCAAAGATTTGTAATGGTTGGTTTATTGAATAATTTAATTAATTTTTTATTAAAAACTATTGATGATAATATTGGCATTGAAAATATTGATAATAATATTAACAAAAATGGGAAAGAAAAAAATTATAATCGTATAAAATATCAACTTGAAAATGCAAAAAAATTACTAAACATTTTTTACGGTGATAATAATAATACTCAATTAAATGTTAAAAATTCAAATTCTGATGTTGAAAATTTTGAAAAGATTTTAAAAAATGTTAAAACTAAGATTAAAACTTTATCAATTCAATTAGATTTTAAAGACTTATATAATAATTTAGAATTAAGTTGCTCAAAAATTACTGGTTCATTACCAACAAATGAAATCAATGGTGTTGATGAATTTTGGTAGCTTTTGCATTCGCTTTAATCTGAAAAAAACTTTTCTACCTACTACTCTATAATAAATAATAAAATTTTTAAATCAATCTTGTAAATGATTCTCAATATCAAATCCAACATCGTCTGAAAATTTCTTAATTACATTCCAATGAATATTACATCTCCATTTGGTTGTACCGCCAATTGTATCACCCGTTTTTAATTTGATTAATGTTTTCAACGATGACAACGTAGCAATTTCATTCATTAATTCAACATCATCCATTAATTTTTCATTCTCACCAACATTTTCTTCATAAATTGCACGTAATATTGCCAATAATCTTTCTAATTTGAAACTTTGTGCTGCAATCATACTTCTCCTTTTCATATCATTCTCAGTTTCATTATTGTTATTATTTGCTGTCTTCCTTTTTTTATAATTTCTTCTAGTTCTGGCTTGCAATGGATCCTTAGCTTTTGCAAAATAGAGCATATCATTTTTTGGGTTCATTATACGACGCTAAAAATGCTGCAATTAATAAATATTTTGTTTTTTTAGATAAGTCATAATTACCTTCATTATTATTATTGCCATTGCTATTATTATTATTATTATTATTATTATTGCTATTTTTAACCTCACTTATATCATTATCTTGTAATCCCGCAGCATCAATTAAACTTAGTTCTGTATCTTCTAATTTAGTAACCAAACCGTATTCTGTCGTTAATAATTTTTTATTTCTTAAAAAAGTGGTCAAGACATCGTTCATCTTTGTTACAATTTTACCCTTTTTTAAAACAGGTATGTAAAAAACATCCCAAACTTTCAATAAAACTGGTAAAATTAATTCTAAATTGCTACCAAAGTATGCTCCGTAAGTGTCTACAATTAATTCAACAAATCTTTTAAAAAAAGAATTTTTTTGAATTTCTGTGATTTCATCAAATTTATCCTTCCAAAATTTATCAACCATATTTTCACTAATTATTTGCTTAATTTGTTCTAAATGATATGGTTCAAAAAAAAGATTTGGTATTGAATATGTAGACAAATCAAAATAATCTGATCTGTTTACAACAATTATGAAACTAAATATTTTAAACTCTATTGATTGTTCATGCAATTTTGTTAAACTTGCAACCAAATCTCCCGAAATTTCATAAATTGGTAACCTATCTAACCTATCTAATACAATAATAATTGGTTTATCCTTTATACCATTCTTATTATCAACCTTATTTAATATCTGTTTAAGACATTCAGTAAAATTTGAAATTCCATCACATAAATTAATATCATTCTCCATTTCAATTTGTGAAAATAATTTAAAATATATCATTAACTTTTTTAATAATTTTTGAAGTATAGCTTTTTGTGTAAAGCAAAAATCACATTCAATAGTTATACTACTTAAATCATGATTGGTTTTCAAATTTTTAAGATATTTATTTATGGTATAAGTTTTCCCACTGGATATAGGACCTTCGATTATAATCAGCGGCACCATGATTTCAAGATCTGGCTGCATAAATGATGATAAAAGTGCGATCTCCTTATTTTTATATTTGCATTCCTTATTTAATTCATATATTTCATCAGTTGAGAGCATATCGTTGAACAATTACACTTATAAACATCACAATAAGAAAGAAATACACGGCATAAAATCAGATCTATAACTAACTATATTTGGTTTCGCATGCATGCACGAAAAAATATTTTATGAGTACTCAGTTCATTTATCTCTCGATCTATACAATTTTAAATATATTTCTTATATATATATTTGTGTATAAAATTATTTATTGCTTTTAATTGGTTTTCACTGCCAACTATTTTAGAAAAGATAAAACAGTTTGGATAAAACTGATTTGTTTTACCTAAACAGCCGATTTTTCAGTTGGAATCCTGACGCCAGATGTACCATTTTTTAAACGACCGAGTAATTGTACTGAATTATTTGCCTTTTGATCCATAGAACCTAAAATATTGGCTTTCGAAAGCATCTCGGTACGATAACCTTCATAATACACGGAATGCATTGTTTCCTTTAAATCTTGAAGACATGCACCCAATAAACATGTCCTTAAAATTAAAAAATCTGAAACTTCAGGGTCATCAATTTTAACAATACCATGTGGTAATTTTCTAATTTTATGTTCTGTTTGATCAATAATTTTTCTCTCTGTACCAGAAATAATGGCAAATGGAACTAAATCCATAATACCTTCATTATTACCATTATCATTTTCTTCCATATCATCAAAACAAGTTGAAAAATCATAAATTTTTATACCGTTAGCTTTAATATCCCTCATAATCAATGATCTATTCAAATTTTTTTCTTCTTCTGTTAATAAATCGGCTTTAGAAATAATGGGAATAACATTACACCTTTTTCCTAATTCTTGTAAACATTGAATATCCAAATCACGTAAACCTTTTCCAGTTGGTCTAATAAAATATAGAGCAGCATGAATTCTACTATCTTGAAATTTAGGATTTCTCTGAATTCTACATTCTTCATTCAACAGACTTTCAAATTGTGCCTCAATAAAGTCAACGACTTTTTTAGTCGATTCAGAATTATTAATAAAATCACCAAAACCTGGCGCAACAGTAACATCTAAACTTATTTGTGTTCCACCTTCATATATTCTAGCATGATGTGCTTCAATGATAAGCTCAGCGGGAGATAATTTGGCTGAAATAATATCTTCATCACACAAAGTGTTAATAAAGGTAGACTTACCAGTACCACTTTCTCCTATTACTAAAATAGATAATTGCAAACCACGTTTAAGAAATTTCTTCTGACGGATTTCTTCCGCTGTCAACTGTTTCATTAAAAAAAAATAATAGGCCATATGTTAGTAAAAACATTAAAATAAGGTTTAAATAGCTTTTTAATTAGAATATTTAACACAGGAAAGCATACAGCACTGATATTAGAGGAATTTTGCATTTTCTTATTACCTCTGATAATATTTGAATGTGATATATAAAAGAAAAAATATCAGCAAAGGAAAAGAAAGTAAACAAAAATTATAATCAGCATAAGAAAGGGCAATTAATATTGTTTTAAAATTACTTGAAAGAACTGCAAATGCCCCGTTGTGCCCTTTCGCTGAAATTCATGTCAGCTCCCTAACAGGAAAAGCTTTTGCCAACCATCTAATTGAAAGCTTAAAAACATTCAAACTTCTTTCTTACTAGTATACAAGGTACTGTCATCAATACCATTCAAAATTTCTTCAATTCTGGCGTGATTCATCTGAGGTATATGTCTCAGTATTTGAAAGTATTTATCTAGCGGCTCCAATTGTTTACCAAATTCCATCAAATGATCATAACTCTTAAAAACCTCTTCTGAAGTAACTCCAAAACCTGCTTTGATAAAATCTATAGGAAAAGTTACCCCTGTCTTGTTGCTAGCTAATATCAGAACCAAGGCACAAATTGCATTCGTTCTGTGAACAACACTTAGAGGAGTTCTAAATATAAGCTCAAAATAATCAGCACATTGGCCAAACAAAATTTTGGAATGTTTAACCCATGATTCATTGGGTGGTGTATTTAAGGATGATTCATTATCAAGCTTTAAAATTGCAAGGCATACTCTGTAAGGATTTTCAGGAGTTAAATCAAAGCATAAAACATCAAATAGTATTTCTTCGTATTTTGTTATTAGATCTTTCCATTTCCAGTATATTTTTGAATCTTCGTCGATTTGCTCGTTCATTTTCCCCTGTAATGCAATCTTGGCACATATTTTAACTATATCATTCAATTTTCTTCTGCACTCTTCAGCTTTACATCCAACAAAAAGAGATGTAGCTGCAATTTCATAATAATGGAAGCTCACCATATTTTTTCTCATATAAAAACGATGAAATAAGGTTGCTGCAGTTAGGGCAACCGATCTTGAAAGTCTCAATTGTCTACAACAATTAAACAAGTAAACAATCCCTTTGGCTCTTTTTTGTATTTCCTCCGGGTATTTAAGTCTTTTATAAACATCTGGATTTTTTCTTGAGGGAGTTTCATATCTCAATTGATCCATGGTGTATATCCAGTCAAAAGTTGGAACCTCTATCAATCCACTCCAGTACATAGAATTATCTAATTGCATTCGAGATTCAGTAGTAACATTTCTCTTTTCTCTTTTCATATATTCCTGTGTATAAACTAATTTCGAATCAGTAAATGCCATTTCACGAGTCTTTTAGATGCACTTATACAAAAAACTATCCTTGCCGAAAAACTACATATCCAAAAGTTATAGAATTCAGATTTTTAAATTTTCACTCTGCGCAGTGAATGAACTTTAAATGGTCGGGCGATAATTTACACTATTATCAACTGAAATTCTAATGGCTTTAATCTATTAAATGTACATTCTATACAATATATATATATATATACTTAGTTGGCTAATTCATCCATCTTTCTGGAAACATAATCTAGAATAAAACTCTGTTCCACAAGGTCATCAAATCTAGTATAATGACGTTCACTATACGGAAGAATGGCTTCAATGTAACCCATGATTCCCTTTATTTGATATAGTCTATCCAGGTCGCAGTTAGTTAAAATAACTCTGATTAATTTTTGAGCAACTTCAAAAAATCTAGAATTTGTATTCCAATCTCTAATTCTCTTGAACATTAATAAAATCTTATCATCTTCTAATTTACCAATAAGTTGTTCCAAATCCTTAGAACCAATAGTGGAATCTCTATCATCATTCTGGGCAATACATTCTCTAATGACATTGTATAATCTCATTGGATGATCTAATTCTAGAGCCAATAGGAAAGCATTAATCCAATCACCCGAATAAATAAAGTTCTGTAAATCTTGTTCTTTTTCAACCTTAACTTTTCTGGATTCCTCATCTGCGGCCGTTGCTTCTTCAGTATTATCTTGCCAAATGGTAATTGAACCATCAGCATCCGCAGAAATAAATTCTTCACCATTGTTTTTGACTCCTAAAGCCCAGATTCTATTATCATGATTATCTAAAGTATTGACACATTCACCAGTACTAACTTCCCAAATTTTGATTAAACCATCTGCACCGGCACCAACGATATATTGATTTTTATCCAAAAAGGAAATTCTTTGGATTGCATTAGACGCACCTTCATAGCTTCTAACACATGAAAAATCTTCTAAATTCCAAACTCGTGCAGTTTGATCACCAGAACATGTCGCAATTAATCTGTCGTAGGCACAAAAAGATATATCATAAATTGGTCTTTTATGCCCACGTAAAACACCTAATGTTTCACCTGCTTGTAAATCCCACACTTTCGCTAATTTGTCATGGCCTGCTGTGGCTAAGAAATCATCATTTGGACTGATATCGATAGAATGAATTAGTTTATCGTGGGCTCTTCTAGTATAGTCTGAACTTTTAACAACCTTAACTTTATCATCACCATTAATATTAGGCTTAGGAACAGTCCATTTTTTAATTGTTAAATCTTCGGATGCGGTGATGATAAAACGAGGATAATTTTTAACAGGCGTTTTAGGTAAAGCAACAGCGGTGACAGATGAACTATGACCTTCAAAAACCGCATAACATTCAAATGAATCTGTGTCTTCGTTGTATTTCCATAATCTGGCGGTATTATCCTTTGAAGCAGTTGCTAACCATAATCCATCAACTGTAGCATCCAACATATTCAATAAATCGGTATGACCTTCATACACGTCCATGTCCAACGGAGTTTCATACAAATCAACAACACGTAAAACTGGGGAATTAGTGGCTAATGCCAACTTATCCAATTGAGGACCAACATATCTCAAATCTGCAATAGTACCATGATTACCTGCCATTTTTCTAGTTGCTGGAATCACATGATGAAATTCATCCAAGTCAATGGAAATATCTAAATCAACAATGGTTTGATCGGAAAGCACCATAATCAATATATTTCTGTTTTGCTCAAGTTCAATAATTTCTGTTATAGACAAATCTTCGCTTGTTTCTAATGGTGCTTTGGATTTGGCAAATAATGTCTCATTTTGAATATCCCAAACTTTCAAAACACATCCTTCACCTGCTGTATATAGATATTCATTACCCTGTAGGTTAACAAAACCTGTACTTTCCACTGATAACTCAACAGGAATAGTGTTTAATTCTCTCCAATTTTTTGTATTATATAGAATTACAATATT
This sequence comes from Kregervanrija delftensis, assembly GCA_019155655.1. Taxonomy (NCBI): domain Eukaryota; kingdom Fungi; phylum Ascomycota; class Pichiomycetes; order Pichiales; family Pichiaceae; genus Kregervanrija; species Kregervanrija delftensis. The sequence continues at coordinate 1,311,543 of JAFMZF010000001.1, read as the reverse complement.
GTCCCTACCACCACTAACAAATCTATCACCTGCTTCGTTGAAATTAACACCTCTAACAGCCGCACTATGTTCTTTTGCAGTAAAAATACATTTTCTTTTAACTAAATCCCAAATTTTCACTGTACCCATAATATCACCGCTGGCCAATTTCCAATCCTTAGAGTTGAAATCACCATAAAAAGATAAAGCAGATAATGTAGAACCATGCCCTTTAAAACTATGCGTAACGAAAGATCCTTCAATGTCCCAAACAATGACACTACCATCAGTTAAACCAAATGAAAATAAAGATGATGTTTTATCAGCTGCTGAAATATATGAAGCTGCAGGTAATTTAAAAGATTTTATAAAGTCGGAATTTTCTAAACTAAAAATTTTAAGTTGCTGTGATTGTGATACTATTGCAAGTAGTTTTCCATTAGGTGTAAGTCTTAAGGTTGTAATATCCTCACCATCTCCTTGTATTCTATGTATCACTTCATTTGTATTTCTGTTAACAATAACAATATCTTCTAGAACAGCAGTTGCTTGAATTGAACCGTCTGCAGAAAAAGTTGCATTTGCAGAACCGACATAAAATGGCTCAATATCAATATGTTTATAACTTCTCTTTGATGAACTCATGTTTGTTTCGAATGGGTAGTTTTATAGCAAAACGAATAAATATTCAAGATAAAAGTTTGAAAAATCTATAGGAAAATTTTTTTCAGATCAGTAAAAATTTCATGCACTTGCGCGGTAACTGTCATGAATTTACTTTGTTTTACGTGCTTGTATACAATGTTGATATATTTTTGCGATGAATCCAGTTTAAAGGGAACATATACATGTATCAAAGGAACAAGAAATTTGAGAGTTTTAAAATTATTTTCTGACACTGAAAAACATTTGAAAATTATAACAGTTTATTACTATCAGTAATAACAAGAGATAAGTTACATAGGATTAGAAATCAGTGCTCTACTATATATATTCGGAAGAACATATTTGAATGGATTAACGCTGTAAATTAATAAAGCAGTAGAATTTTTTCCAACACCCAATAACTCAGAAGCTCTTTTCTAGACCTTATCTAATGCGATATATTTTGTAAATAAAGATTTTAATTCAAGCTTTCTCAGTTATCCTAAGACTGCCTTTTTCAATGCAAATGCTTTTAAATTGGGAATAGAGATATTAAACTTATAAATGTAAGAAACCGTAGAATTATTTATCAAATATTCTGTCGAAGAGCTAAAAACACCGATGTAAAAAAAAGTAAGACTTAGTTAATTAAATATCTAGATATATATCAAATACTAAAAATATGTTAATAAATCATATATTTATATTAAAAGGCATACATTAATTTTAGAATAAAGGCAAAACTAAAACATGATGTTTCTAGTGTTATAGTGTCACAAATCCATTCGAGTGAGTTACCCGCCCTTTTCAATTTTGAAAATTTTTTTTGAAAAATTTCGCCAAATTTGTTCTTTTATATACTGGATCTCTTCAAAACAAATCGATTAAGTTGAAGAAATAAAGAATCTAAATTTACAATATATAATTTCGTTTTATTTTAGATACTTATAAAAAACATAATGTCAAATCCAATTCTTCATATCGTTAAGCCGAATATGTCTACACCATTAGCATCTTCAGGTTCTGCTACTAAACCAATTAAAGTTCTTATACAATCACCAGCTTTACTAGAACTTGTTGAAACTATTTACCAAGATACTTCTGATTTTGATCCAACACAAACTAGAGCAATTGGTACTTTATTGGGTACACGTTCAGATGATGGTTCAGAAATTGAAATTAGAGAAAGTTATATTGTTCCACATAAAGAAGTTGATGGAGATTTAATTTTTGAAGAAGCATTCCATATTTCTACGTTTCAATTATTCAAGAGAAGTCAACCTGAATTACAAGTTATTGGTTGGTTTTCAACTAACCCAAAATTAGATTTATACACTGGTTTATTACAAGAATTATATGCTAAAAATTCTTGCGCTCCACATCAACCTGTTTTATTGACTTTAGAACATAAAAACGAAGAAAACAAGATTATTTCTCCAATTATTAATACATACATTTCATCAACTGTTGGTTTACCAGCAAATTCAGGTTTAGCTCATAACTTAGGATTAGATAAAATTGGTTCATATGCCTTTATTCCAGTTCCAAATGAAATTGTTTATTCTAAGAACGAATTGACTACCCTTAAATTTATTTCAAATGCCTCAAAGAGTGAAGATAGAACTGTTTCTATTACAGGCTTTGATGAATTAAAACAGCTCTCAAGTTCAATCAAAAAGATATCTGATATGTTAAAAATTTTACAAGATTATTCTGAAAGAGTGACAAAGGGTGAAATTAAAGGTGATGATAAAATTGGCCAATCGCTACTTTCTAACTTAAATTATAAGCCATCTACTGTCGATGTGGAAAGCTTGAAAACCATCTTTGAACAACATAACAATGATACTTTACTACTAGAGTACTTAGCATCATGTATCAAACAGCAGTTAGACTTGAGTTCTAAGTTAACTAACTTCATGCTTCCAGAAGAGGCTTTGAAATTATAAATAATGAATGTGTTTATTAAAATACCTATATTTTTATCTCCCATTTCTATAAATAATATATACTTGTTTTTTTCATTCCCTTATTTATCCGATTCTTTACTTGAATAATAAATTTTAATTTTAAAAGATAACGTGAAATATCTAATGTAAATTTATGAATTTTAATTCACCCATATGCGAATAATAGTAATGTATTAAGAAATCGGATATATATAGTAAAAAAATCCAAAAAGAATGTTAGAAATAAAGCGAAAAAACGTGATAATAAAAAAGACATGAAAAACAGGCCAACAAATTGGAATAGTAACAAAAATAAAAAAAATAAAGTAGGTAATATTGAGCAATAGTGATCTTATTAATCACAATTGAAGCCAACATGAAAACATGAAAACATGATAACATAAAACAAAATTAAGTTAGAGCATAAAAGCAAAGAAGTCAATTAATTAAATCCCATAATAATAACCAGTAAAATCAAATGTCAGCACCAAATAGAAAACTATAATCATCAGTAGTTCCAATATCCATTAGCAGAGTTTCAACATCATTAACAACTTCTTCACTGAATAAACCATTCTTGGTCGGTCTCAAACCTTCCGCTTGAGCTTCCACCATACTTGCTCTTCTCATTCTAGTCTTATTGTTACTACGACTCATGCTACGTTTCTTTTTTATCATCGGATTAACACCAATTAATAACACATCATTTGCAATAGGTTTATTACTTTTCTTTTGAACGACCAACCCTCCCAAAGCTTGAGCTTGAGTTAGCGAAGAGTTAAGTTTAACTTTAGATTTAGATTTAGACTTAGAATCTGATTTTTTAGAATGCTTGTGTTTACGCTTCTTTTCACCAAATGAATATTTTCTTGCCGTATTGCCAACATCAACATTGACAACACCTCTATTACGGAAAGCTGTGAGTGGTATACGTTTTTCGTTAAATATATCAAAATTTGAATGACTTTGCTCAATTTCTCCATCTTCAAACTCACTGATATTGAGCAATTCATCAAGTTCAATGGCATCATCTTGTTGAACTCGAGGGGATATATGTGGATGTAAATTCGAATGTGGATGATTATTATTTGAACGAATAAGTGTTGAAGAATTTTTAAGGATGGAAGTTTGGTTATCTTTTGGATATAAGAATCTTGTTGATAGACCATCAATGACACCATATGGTTTTGTGGTTATAAATGTACCTAAAAATGGGGCACGAAAGCTTAAAGTTGAAGATGACAACACTTCTTTAGCATGCTTCATACCAACCTGTTTACCTGAAAAATGTTTAGGAATTGTAGTGTCTTCGTCAGTTTCATTACCATCATCATCATTTAAAATATCGCTAGAAGATGAAGTTGATGCAGAATCTGAACCGCCAGAAAAAAAATATTGAATTAAATGGGAATCATCCTCACTATCTAAAACAGCATCAGAGTTATAATCATCGTTATCAATATCCCCCAACATTTTTTTAATTTCGGCTTTTGTATGCAAATTTGAATTACTCAATTCTGTTTGATTATTTTTAGGATTTCTTCGTTTATTCTTCTTTTTATTTAATGAAGATATCACTTCATCATCTGCAGTAATAATAGGTTGAGCCAAAATTGAAGAACGACGACGCATTATTTGTTGTTTTGGGACAATATCATCAAAACCAGTAAACTCCATATCTAAACTATCATAATTATTATGATTGTGGTCATTATTTACCATACTTCCACGTCTTAAAGTAGATATTGAATTACGAGGGGTAGAGCCTTGAGAGGCAGAAAAATCATTGTAATCATCAAGCATTGCTTGAGTTTCTTCTTGCATTAAAAAATCACTATCAGCTTCATCATTTACATCGTCTATGGGATGATCTTTTTTAGAAAATACTTGATTAATTTTGAGAGTTGGTTCTTTAAAATTTGAAGATTGACTATTTTGCTGGTTTGCTATGAGAAAATCAAAATCATCATCTGTGTTATCTAATTGTTGTAGTTCTAAATCATCATTATCATTCATTAAAGTTTGGATTAAATCATCTTGATCAAATTCATAATCAGCATCTGAATCAATTTCATTTTGACCAAATCTCGGAACATCCAAAGTGACTTTATCATCATTATCATTTTGATTTATAGAAGGTATTGTTGATTCAATATTTTTAACTTCTTCACCGATATCTTCATTTTCTAAGTCTGTGATGGTATTTGATTTATTCTTGTTGCTAATTTGGAAACCATCATGATTACTATCACTGTCAAAATTAAACTTGAAATCAATGTCATCCAGATTATCATTCAGCAGTTCATCATTATCAGATACGCAGATGGAATTATTATTTGAGTCAAATAAGGATCTCATTTTTCTTTCTTCTTTTTCAATAACAGCATCAACTAAATCATCATCCAACTCTTCTTCATCTGGATCATTGTTATCTTGTTTATCGTCTGTTGTAGTTGAATTTGTATCAACATTTGAATCATTTGAGATTCTAGTCTTTTTCAGTCCTTTAACAGCCTTCATAGCTTTAGCTCTCCTTTCTTTAGTCAATTGAACAAAATCAACGTTTTCATCGTCAGATGAAGAAGAATAATCATCATCCGAACCTCCTGAAGAAGCTATCGGGTTCAAGTTGATTGCATTATTTCTTAGTCTCATTCTATAGAATTCATCATCATAATTAGAAGAAGATGAAGAATCATCAGAGTCAGAACTTCCATCACCTGAAGAAGTTGAATCGGAATTGGAAACTATACTAAATCGTCTATTTCGTTTTCTAGCTATGTTTTTGTTAGTTTTTAGAGCATAGTCTCTTTTGCCAGAAGTGGGGCCTTTTCTAGGACTTTTTGTCATTTTCCAAAAATGTGTAATATAGCAAAGATCAAATTGTATGTATATCAGCTAGTAAAGGAAGCAACTCAATCTTAGAATCAGGAATAAATAATGTTGCAAGTGCAAACAATGGTACTTACTGATAGTAAGGAAGAGAAATGATTAAAATTTTTCACCCCTGCATGGCTTTTGATTTCCATGGTGCACGGATGCAAGTCCGAATTTTATTTTATTTTTATAATTTATTTCCGTTTTGATATTTATATTTCTATGCAGACGGTTTCCTCTTTTACTTTTCTTTCTTGGATTTTCGTTCTTTAATATAAAACTGGTTCAGCATTTGATGCTCTGATTTCCATATCAATACATACAATCATGTTTAAACTTTTATCGAGATCTCATCCTTTTTGTAGAGCCAACGCCCAAGCGTCCTCCAAACTTATTAAGTCCTGTTTTAATCCGACCGTTAAGACCAATTTTTATTCGACATCTGCAAGAAAAGGCATTAGAACAAACAAGAGACCTGTGAATCATGTCCCCTCCACAGTTGCTAAAACTTCACAAACTCTGAATACGTCTACTGATTCGGGTAGCCGTCCTCATACACCATCACCACCACCACCACCACGTCAACCAGCTTCGGAAATAAAGATGAAGTCCGACAAAAATAAAAATGAGGATTATAACAGCAGTAGTGGTCCCGATTTGAAAGTGATGCCAGCATGGAAGAAAATAGTTCTGGGTTTAGCAGGTTCAACTACTTTAATCTATTTGTATGATACTTTTGCAGGGTCAGGTATTATCGATCGTTCGGTTAGATCCATTTCGACCTTAGTTTGGTTATCAATCGATTATAAGCTTAATTTTGAAGAAGGTAATGATATTGAAGCACTACACGAAAGAAATGCTCAAAGATTATATGATTTAATTATTACAAATAAGGGCCTTTATATTAAAATTGGTCAAATGATTGCTGTTCAAGGTATGATGTTCCCAAAACAATATCAAGACAAATTTATGTTGCTGTTTGATAGGGCACCAATTGAATCATGGTCAACTTGTGATCTAACTCTGAAGAAGGAATTAGGTGAAACGTATCGTGAAGATATTTTTCAGAGTTTAGAAGAAACCCCTATTGCAAGTGCATCAGTTGCTCAAGTTCATAGAGGTGTTTTAAAGAATGGTGATAAAGTTGCAGTTAAAATCCAAAAAAATTCAGTCTTTAGACAAACCGAATCTGATCTATTCACTTATAGAATGGTTATGCTGTTTTATGGATGGATATTTGATATGCCGTTAAGAACCACCATAGAATATGTCTGTAATAAAATGAGAGAAGAATTAAATTTTAAAAATGAATTAAAAAATGCCCAGATGGTTACTGAATTAATTAATGGATGTGATGATTTTAGAGGCCAGTATTATATCCCAACATATTTTCCAGAAATTTCATCATCAAAAATTCTAATTGGTGAATGGATTAATGGTGATTCAGTTGGTGAATATACTAATCTAGCTAAAAAAGGCTATAATACTAGTATTTTAATGACTCAAATTATTAAATTTTATGCTAGACAAGTTTTTGATTGGGGTATTGTTCATTGTGATTTACATCCTGGTAATTTAATGGTTCGTCATATACCAGTCGAAAATACTTCAATATGGTCAAGTTTATGGAACAAAATTGGATCCACAAAAACCAGACAACAATTGATTATTTTAGATCATGGATTATACGAGCATTTCACACCAGAATTCAAAAAAGAATATTCAGAATTTTGGAAATTTAGCATGGAAAAAAATATCCCTAAAACTCAACAAATTCTTGAAAATTGGGGTATGAAAGCTGACGAAATGATTATGTCATTGGCTGGCTTAGGTAATATGAATAGTCCTACAATGAGAGCACATATTAATAAAATGAACAATATGTCATATTTTGAAAGACAAATACTTTTAAGAGATAAAATGAAACAATTTTTTGAAAATACTGATAAATTCCCATTATGCTTGGTTTTTGTTATGCGTTCTATGCGTATTGTTCAAGGTTTAAATCGTAATTTTAAAGCACCTGTTAATAGATTATCAATGTTAGTTGACGAAGCAAATAAGAGTGTCGATAGATTTGTTAAAGAAAGTGGTGAAAAAGATACTTGGTACGACTATTTAACAAGATGGTATGTTACTACATTATTAAAGGTTCTTTCTGAGTTAGCCTTTAGATTCAATAAATTATATGCAGATATTATGGGAGAGCTCACCACTAAAAAAGTTTTAGACGTGGAAGAGAAGTACGATGCTGAGGTAGTGAAAGCTGGTGAATTGTTTGGTTTTGAAAAAGTCCCTTCTTCTAACGAATTAATTGTGTAAATAGATACTTAAAGATTAATAAAAAAAATACCTTTAAACAAGACATCGCGGCTAACGCGCTAAATATTTTCAAAACGCACATGAATTGTTAGTTTTATCATCTCTTATTTGTTCTTGTTCTGAACTCTTTTTATTATTCGTTCTCATTCTTCTTATTATACTTGCTTATATTTGTCAGAAGACACCGTTATTATCAAGATATCCTATGATCTCCACTCTGTGACATAATCAAATCTTACCATTATTTGAATAAAGCCATGGATATTATAAACCTACCCAACAACGTACAGTTACAGATAGCAAAGAATATGGCTTTGCACGACAAAATACGATTAGCTTATACTTGCAGAACTTTTTTCAATCTTGTTATTGAGCAGATATACTCAAAAATAGTTTTCATACCTTTTCTTCCGAATGCTATCAGCGTTGCAAATACAAGCATCCGATCTTTTCTAAACAATTATGACCCCAACGTTTCATTAATTCATCCAAAAAACACTTATAAATTTTTTGAAAACTTGCAATCTCCGTCATTTTTAGGATTCCTATATTCTGGTCTAATAGTAGAATTATATCTTGAATCATTAGATGATTCAAATATATTTGATCTCCCTGGTTGGAGAAATCAACCTGAATTACCAATCTTCAACAATTTGAAAATTTTTCAGTTTCCTACAAATTTACCCGTTTATCCTCTCACTTTTGAAATATCCCCTAATTTAGAATCAATAGTATTAGACTTAAACTTTTCAAAATTTGTGGATTTTAATAGAGGCTCTGTTCAAATTATAAATTTTGAGAAAATTTCAAACCTCTTTATTAAGGGACAATTAGGTACAAATGAGGATATGTTGATATTTAAATTATTAACTGGACATCCCCATATGATTAAAAAATTATCTCAATTACATTTTCTTGTTGATATTGGCGAGTCATTTGATACGGCTTATCGTCGTGTTGTTGGGTTTTTTGCAATTTTAAGAAAAATGAACCTGATTTTAAATAACGTTCATAGTTTAACTTTTCCATTGACTAATCATTCTTCATCAGTTATCGTTTCATTGGTTGGTAAACATGTGATTTTTGAAAACCTGACATGCTTGAATTTATTAATTTCTGATGATTCACAAGTTTTACATTTGGTTAATTCTTTTCATCAACTTACAACTTTGGTTAGATTACACGGTATTAATATTAAATCACTATCAATTAAATATCATCTAGAAAATGAGGATGTAGAAAAAAATCACCTTAGGTCAATGATGCTACTAAAATTTTGTGAATCATTTCGTGGGTTGACAAAGTTAAACTTAGATTTAGATATTACAGGCCTAAATTTATCAAATTTATTAATGATCTTGGGTTCTCCAATTGCAAATAATTTATCAACTTTGAAAGATATTAGAGTAAATGTTATTCAACCTTCTGAAAATTTAATTGGCAATATCTTACCCACTCTTGAAGATGCTGAACTACTTTTCCCTCAATTAAATTTTCTACACAATTGTGGATGTTCTGTTTGCGAAGATATTTTAAATAGGATTAAAGGCGATTCTAATTTATTTGACGAAACTATCAAAGTTTCAACTTTGTTAATTATAGGTCAAGAGTTAGATATTATACAATCCAAATGCGGTTATAAGAGTGATAATGCTTCTTATATCAATAAATATAGCAGATTCATTAGGAAAAACACTTATTCACCTAATGGATATTTATTCGATCATTTAATTGGTGATCAATTGAATCACTCTCTATCAAACCTAGAAAATTTAGAAATATTTGAAATTTGTGGGTTGGTATATGTTAAAACTGTAAGTAATAAGTTCGAATTACTATATGGGAATGAATTTAAAGGCTTAGATAATAATTCATTAACTTCTATTATTGACATGGGTCATGTATTTACTGGTAATTTTCAACATCTCGGTTAGTTTTCCTTTTATTCAAAAAAAAATAAACATCTCTTAAATAAATATATTTTTTTCTATATAGTATTATTATATTTAAATTCATGAAAAATAAAACAAAAATAATGATAGTTTATTACTTTAAGGGTACATAAAATTACAGTCAACTAAGTCATTTGGTACTTTGGGCCATCACCACCCTCAGGAACGGTCCAATTGATATCTTGAGCTGGAACCTTAATATCACAAGTTTTACAATGAATACAATTTTGTGAATTAATCTTAAATTCAACATCTCCATCCTTTTCAACATATTCATAAACACCAGCTGGACAAAATCTCTGTTCAATACCTTTATATTTATTCCAAGATTTTTCTTTATGTGCTTTTAAATCCATATTTGGAACTCTTAAATGACATCTTTCATTTTCTTTATGATATGTACCTGTTCTACTAACACTTGTCATTATATCAAAAGTAATTTTACCGTCTGGTTTTGGATATTCAATTTTTTCGTAGTTGCTTGCCTCTTCCGCCATATCACTATCTTTTTTATTAAACTCTAAAGTAAATGGCTCTTTACCTCTAGTGATCATCGTGACAAGACCAGACACTGCCAATCCACCCCATATACCAAATTTACTTTCAAACGATGGTCTAACATTTCTGACTTCATAAAGTTCATCATGAATCCATGAATCTTTATATGCTTTTTGAAATTCGACCAAATCAATGGCTTTCCACTCAGGTAATGGTAAACCCGCATTTTCATCTTCATCTTCATCTTCATTTTCCTCCTTCTCCTCATCTTTGCCATCTTTTTCTTTATTCTTACCCAATTCTTCTTCTTGCTGAGATTTCAGTTCAATAACTTTATTATACATAGTTTCAGCTGCTAACATACCTGATTTAATAGCAGTGTGAGAACCCTTAATTTTTGGAACATTCATGAAACCAGCACTTGCACCAATTAAAACACCACCGGGGAAATGCAATTCGGGGACAGATTGCCATCCACCTTCATTTAATGCTCTTGCACCGTATGAAATACATTTACCATCTTCTAAAACATCTTTATAAAATGGATGTAATTTCATTTTTTGAAATTCTTGATATGGACTAATCCATGGATTTTTATAATCTAAACCAACAACCATACCAATACTAACCATACCATCACCAAAATGATACATCCAACCACCACCATAAGCTTCTTTAGTTAATGGATATCCTATTGTATGTGAGACTAAACCTTGTTTCCATTTATCTTCTTTGACCTCCCAAACTTCTTTTATACCTATACCATATGTTTGATCATTGACACTATTTCTAAGATCATATTTAGAAATAGCCTGTTTACTCAAAGAACCATGACAACCTTCGGCTAAAACGGTCATTCTAGCATGAAATTCCATTCCTCTTTCAAAATCGTCACTTGGTGTACCATCTCTTAAAATACCAAAATCTCTAGTAGCAACACCTTTAACACCACCTTCTTTATCAAAGATCAATTCACTAACCGAAGTATTTGGATAAACTTCAACACCCAATTCCTCTGCCTTTTCACTCATCCATTTGACAACTTCGGATAAACTTGCAATATAGTTTTTACCCTTGTTTTTCATTTGTGGTGGTTCAGGTATATTAACCGAGCTACCGTTTTCAAATAAAAATTTCATATGATCTTCTTCAACAAGTGTAACCAAATCATCAGGTAATGAAATACCACCTTCAGAATTATCTGGGAATAATTCGTTTAATGCTTTTGGTTCTAAAACAGCACCTGATAAAATATGAGAACCCATATCTGGTGCTTTTTCTAAAACTATAACTCTTAAGTCACCATCTTCATCTAACTGTTTGAGCCTAATGGCAGTGGCTAAACCTGCTGGTCCACCACCAACGATACAAACATCAACTGTATCAACAACTCTTGGCTCTGTTAGAGTTTCTTGTTGATCTTCATCCATATCTTTAAATGGTATTTCAATAGAGTTTAGATTTTTTCTTGTAGAGCTAAAAATTCTTTTGATATTCGTAAAATTCATGTTTTTACACATAAACAATTGTTCATTATGATGACTCTTATTGTTTAACAGTATATAAGATCTGGTACTGATTTTCAACAGACTTGTAGACCGTGAGGTAAGCCTACCAATGTGCTTTGTGGGTAAAGATATTAACATTATCTATTCACTTATATATATATATAATTTATGGATATATTGACTAATCAATCCATCAAAAAAAAATGTGCTTGAAAAATTGTATATTTATTCCAAATCAGAGCATTGTCACTGGCCCCCATTTTAATATACGACCGTTAAATTATGTTTTTTTCGCGTTAATTCAATTTTGACTTCTTCTTAGCGAAATCAATCAGTCATTTAATTTTGAAATTACTATAAGCTTAGAAATAATTAGTTTTGTTTATATCTAAGAAAAATTTAAAAGTAAACTATTTATATTACACTAATATTAACTATGCGACTAATATGTTAAGAATTCTATTGGATTCATCCACATCTTCTAACATTTCTTTGGCAATTGCCCAATCATCGTCTCCTTGAAATCTAATAAAATCCCCGTCTTCATCTCTAAATTTAAATCGTATAGTAGTAGAATTAAAAGCCTTTTTATTATTCGAATCTACTCCCATACTATAATTCATTTTATTAACCATCTGTTCAGAAAGGTCAACAAAATTAATATCTGAATTCACAGATAAATTTATGCTTGCAGCACCAAATGTTAATTTAATATTAGTCTTATAGTCAAAGGAATTTTGGGATAATGTTATATTTGATAAATTTGACAATAAACTTTCGTCATTACCAAATGAAGTATTTGATGACTGTCTGTTAGATCTACTAGCTCTTCTATCACTAATTATACTATTGGTTACACTTGAGCTTGAAATTGATCTTAATTTTTTCTCAGTAGGCAACGGAGGATAGGTAATATTACCAATACTGGAATTACTTGTAGTTCTTAATTTTGGTATGAAAGAAGATTCCGAAGAATTGGAAGATGATCTAAATTTAGTATTTGAATTTCTATTTGTAGTACTTGTTGCAGCAGTATTTGTCGTCATTAAACTTGCAGAACTATTTATACTACTCATGCTTCTGGTACTATTTTGAACATTATAAATTTCATCAATTTCATTTTCAAAGGATAATTTTTTGATTGCATTATCCCAATGATGCAATTGCTCTTCAGATCTAAATCTCATAACACAACCCCCAGTATCTTTATTACCTTTCCATCTTAATGTTAAAAAATGTCCAGATTGCCCTGAAAAATATGGTGAATTATCCGAAATTGAAGTTCTATAAATTTTTGTAATATAAACAATACCATTTAATGACAGTTGGCCACCGTTGTTGGTATTATTATTATTATTATTATTGATATTACTTTTATTACTATTAATACTCAAATTGGAAGAAGTAAGATTAAGCGATGAAGCAGAAGATAATGCGTTCGAAATTGAAACATTTGATTTTTTCCTAGAGCTCAAAAGCTTGTTTTTTTGTTGAATTTCTTTAAAAAAATAAATAACTCTTTCAAATAAAAAGCAATGAACTTCTTTTTCGTTTGAATGCCCATCAGTTAACAAATCTTTAACAGTAACAACACTTGAAAACAATAAATCACCAACATTTGTACTATTATAACCCTTCCAATCAATAACTTTGTTCTGTAGATCTTTTAATAATTGAATGTTTTCAGATTTCCTTTGTGCTTCATTGATATTTTGCCCAACTTCTTTTGAAATTAAATACGCTTGATGTAACTCATGATAATTTGGCCAAGAAGGATCGGAAAGTTTTAGTAATTCACGTAATAATAAAGGGTATTTACATAATCTTTGAATTGGTTTAATCAAAAAACTTTGTAATTCATATGGATTTGCAATTAAAGTTGAAGATTTTTGCAATTTTTGAGCTTCAATATTGATATATTCAATTGCAGAATTCTGGAATAATGACCACGCTTCATATATTTTAAATCCTTCTGCACCCGCATGAACAAAAACAGATCCAATTCTTTGATATTTACTTGGAGCAGATGCATTACATTCTAAACCAACTAAAAATCTTCTTTGAAAATCCATTATTTCCGATAAATTTGGGAATAACATATTTATATTTTCGCTTGAAATCAATTCCTTTTTAATTAAACTATTTCTATAACGAACTAAAATATCTAAATCTTGAACAAACTTACGTTCACTTTCAATTAATTCTTTAACAACTTTGGATCTTGCATCTGTAATCATTAACTGATCTGGAACAGGTGGTGAATCAAACGATGGATCTAAATTTAGAACAAAACTAACAGAATGTATAACTTTGAGTAAATTTGTCGTATCATCTGAGAAAACACTTGTTATAGGAAATAATTCGTCATCTCTAATGCTTAAATGTAGTTTGCAAGCACTTAAAAATTGATAAACATTCATTTTGCAAACCTTAATATCATCAGAACTAACTATATCGATTGCATTTTCAGGTTTTAAAACATTAAATATTAAGCACAATGGAGTACCTTGTTGAAATAAAGCCCAAATTGGTGTCACTGGATCATAAGAAATTTGTGCTGGTAACATACCTGCACTGAATGTATACAGTGCATTATTCCAACGGCCTAATAAAGGATCTGAGTTTCTATAAGATCTTGAACGTGAAACATTATTATTACTATAATTATCAATATTATTATTATTATTATTATTATTATTATTATTATTATTATTATTATTATTATTATTGCTGTGTTTGTTGTTATTATTAATACTGCCATTTTCTGAATTGGCACTTAATGCAATCGCTTGTTGTTCTGCATTTTTTTCAGCTTCAATGTATGCTTGTTCCATATATGGTAACATTCCTGGCACTTTGGAGAGCCTATTCATCAACCTTAAACAAACATAATACAGTGAATCTTCATAGTTAGCTTGTTTATTCATCATTAAAGTGGCTGCACATACAGGTCCACTAGGAATTCTTATAGGAGATGCCGTTGACAAGGAAGACGTATTTGAACGTAATGGGGGCATGAACGAGGACATCCTGAAACTTCTGTCACGAATTGGGTATTTCAGATCAAATTAGTTGAAAGGTAACAAAAATTAATTTATAAATGATAAATAACTTCGAAGTGTTGTCAGCGCAGGAACGAAAGAACAGTTTTAAATATTGTGAAAACTCTGAAATAAAGAATGAAGTCCTTGAAAGGGGTTTCAACCAACAATTAAATTTAAAAAGGAAAAAATTCAATGTTTTTACTTTTCGCGCATTATGTATATAACCCGCTTTACGACTTATTCAAAGTGATCAACCACGCATCTAGATTCTAAATGAACAACGTATCCCGAGTCAAAATCACCAACCGTTTTACTTCAGATGAAAAACGTCTTTTTGTTTAAAACCCATTTCGCTCTTATTTCATGAACAAGTATGATTTTGCAGATAAGGTGTAAAAAAAAGATACAGTAATCCATACAATTAGCCTTCAGTGACATCATACTTTACAGTGTGTAATCTAATTTATCTAATAAACGCAATAAATTACTAATCCAGACACATGCAAATCCATGATGAATTCTCTGAAAATAAGTCGTTTTTATAACTAAGCAGATCATCATGAATCTAGTCTTTTAATTTACCGTACATCAACAATAATGTAACCAGGAATGTCACGAGGTTCTTACGACCTGAACTAGTATATATGATTTAATTTTTATTCTCGTTTATACGTTGATCAATTTAGGTCTTTTTTATGATAAAATTTTGGGTTTTTTTGAACTAAATTGATCAACAGTTTTTGTCTCAAACCTGTACGGAAAATGGCATTCACAAAGATGGAACATCTATCAAGAAAAATAGACGTCTGTTTTCTTCTTCGAACGAACAATGATTGAAGATTTACACTGAGAGCTGTTTTTATTAACTTGGGACCACGAATTATTGAACCAGTATTCATTAACGCAATCCCCATTTTTTCAAGAAAAACTCTGTATGTATCAGCAAAAGGTGGTAGCGAAACAAAAGGTGGTGGTACTACAATTCAATGGATAGAATTGATAGAGATCAAGAGAATGTGCTAATTTAGAGTATTTCCAGCTAGTCTTTTCGGGCTCTGATGATACAAGTTCTGGGTTTTGTTGGCAGAACTAAGTAATAGGTCTCTTAAAAGAATAATTCAGACATCTTCCTTTTTTGCAGCTTTTCAAGTTACCCAACCTTATAATTCAGTGTAGAGTGTTAAGATTGAAATGATCGACTATAAAATTTACTGCATATTTTTTTCTGATAGGATTTTTTATTAACTATAGAGTCCAATATTTCAAGAGTCGTGAGTTCATAATATTCGGATACTAATAAATTGATTTTGGTTGTTGTCACCATCATCAAATATATTAGTATTCCATCCATATCTGTATAATCTATAACGGGTCTTTTTCTATGCTTATATATTTACATTTTTTCATATATAGCTATCTCGACCCACATCGGATTAAATGTTGCTAAATACAATAAAATAACTGCATACGAGGTTGTTTTGGAATTACTAGATAGAAAATTAAAAATGTTCCCCAATGGGCTAAAATATGAAAATCATTAGCCATAATTGATATCATCATATGTGCAAACGAAATCCAAACAAAAAGGGACCCGATGCTATATTAAAACCAAGCATGATCAAAAGTGTATTTGTTTCTTCAGAGCTCAACAGTGGTTTACATCGCAATGCTAGAAAGAACATGCCCCGCTAAAGATATTATCAAAGAAAATATAGTCGGTGACTGATCTCAAAGATTTTCACACCTATTGTACATTTTTTGAAAATTTCAAACCTAACAAGATCAATCAATGAACAAAAATGAATTTTGGGAAATGTTTGAAAGTGCTTATGAAAAAGAACGTGGTGATATAATGCTCAAATTTCAATACTGTAAAGAGATTTGCAAAGTGTAATGGACGAAGAACAATGCTGAACTTGTAAGCTATCTTGAAAACTGTGAGGTGGAAAACTATAAAGAACGCGACGAAACCCGAGATGATTGGTATGTACCACCCAATAAGTAATTGCTCAGATAATTTTCCTCGTATCGGTTAAATAATTACACATTTTGTGTATTATATAACTTTTTGTACTTCAGCAGGCTTTAGTTTAAAGTTCAAAATTCAAACAGCAAATGCACCATTTATATGGCGGTGAAATAATCAGCTAAAAACACCCGAAAATGGTAAATCGGGACTGATTCCTGATTAGGTATCATAAGCGGTTGTCAATGGGGATACTTTTAGCGATAGTGGTTGATAAAAGTCTTATCGGTTTCGATGAATGAAAAATATTTAATCTGACTCCCACTTCTTTTACTTCTCTTATTTCACTTACTATCTTATTACATTAGTTGTATAAGAAGTTGTTGGAAAATTAAAATGCCAGCTAATAAAAACCCGGATGCTTTGGAGATGATAGACTACAACTTAGATGATAGCTCATCTAACAGTAGTACAGCTAATAATGTTCATCAAATTTTGCACCAATCCACAATGTATACTTCAGATACATATACAACTGCAGAAGCATCACATCGCCGACCATCGATATTAGAAGAATCTGATGCTGAATTATCTAATTCAGATCTGGATTATTCAGATCCAGATACATCTGATGATGATACACAGGAGAAGACCATTAAATATCCAGAAGGAGGAAAAATTGCGTATTTAACATTATTTGGTTCATTTACTGGTTTAATTGCGGAGTTTGGTCTTTGGAATTCAACTGGTGCTATAGAATCCTATGTTTCGAATCATATCCTTAATGGAAAGGCCAACGAAGTTGCCATTGCAATGGTTTTTTCATTATTTTCATTTTTCACCATGGGTGGTTCAATGATTTCCGGTATTTTATTTGATAAGTATGGTGCAAAAGTTTTATGTTGGCCAGGTGGATTAATGGTTGTTGGTGGACTAATGGCAACTGCCAACTGTACAGAATTATATCAATTTATACTTGCATTAGGTATTTGTTGCGGTATAGGATGTGCATTGTTGACAAGCCCACTAGTTACTTGTATTGGTCATTATTTTCAAAAAAAGAGAGGAATGGCATTGGCTATTGCTATGCCAGGAGCATCACTTGGTGGTGTTATTTGGCCTCAAGTTTGTAGAATTTTATATGTTAAAGTTGGATTTCCATGGACAATGAGAGTTTTAGGATTTTGTATGTTGGGTTTGCTTATTATAAGTTGTATCTGTGTTCATGACAGACACGATGAAATAATGAAAATTAAGAGGGAAAACGAAGGTGATAAGGGTGATCTTACGATAAAGGAAAAAATCAATGAAATATTGGATTTTAATTCATTAAAAGATGTCACTTTTATGAGTTTAACTGCGGCATTATTCATGAATGAATTTTCATTGATTATGATCAGTACTTATATTCCATCATATGCTTTAAGTAAAGGTTATTCAGAAAGTTTATCATTGACAGCTTTAACTGTGACAAATGCAGCTGGTGTTTTAGGAAGAATTATTCCAACATATCTTTCAGATAAGTATGGTAAGTTTAATTTAATTTGTCTCATGTCTTTAACGATGACATTATCGGTCTTTATTTTATTATTACCATTAGGTAAATATTTAGGAACTTTTATGGCTTTCTGTATTATATTTGGATTTTCTGTTGCGGGTACGTTGGCTTTAACGCCATTATGCACATCGGCGATTTCTAAGCCTAAAGATTTTGGTAGACGTTATGGTACTGCATATTTTTTTGTTGCATTTTGTAACTTGATTAGTTTACCAATTGGTATGGCTTTAACCAAAACTAGTGGAGGTTATGATGCTATGGCGGGATTTGCAGGAGCTACATGTGCTTTGGCTACCCTTTGTTTTACATATACAAGATATAGGGTCGGAGGTATCAAAAGAATAGCTATATAAATATTTAAAACAGAAAAATAAACCAAATAAAACAAATGAACAAAAACAAAACAAATATATAAATTTTAATAATAAACCTATTCAAAATCCTAAAATACTACCGGTAGAGTAAGTAACTATACTTGAAACAGTGTTAATTTCCCAAAAATTATCACCAGAAAGATCAACTTCTTCATTAATAGTATCGCTTATCTCTGTTTCTGTGTCATCATCTTCGTCACCAAGTATTCCATCTTCAAAATTTTCATCATTATCATGAAAATCAGATAATAAGTTAGACTCCATTATAATTTTACGCCAATACAAAGGCACGTACTTTTCTAACTCTGGATTATTCATAATTTTTGTTTTATTTCTTCTAATTTTTGTTTTATTATCTAATCCTTTTTTCAGAACAATATCACGAGAGTGTAAATCCCGTTTTAAACTTGTAGATAAATTATCAATAATTTTACGTACAACTTTTAATTGTTCCTTGTTAAAACCTCTAATGACGCAATCACCATAAAATTTATCAATTTTACTTATAACAAAATTTCCGGTGGATTCTTCTCTCGGTTGATAATAACATTCACTTAATTCACCCAGCAACATTGTAATTTGTTCCCTTCGCCAAAGATCTATACGATTTTCTAATTCATTACGTAATGAAAGTTCATGCATATGTGTACTGGTAAGATTAGCATTATGAATTTCATTCCATAGTGAATCTTCTTCTTCCGAATCATTTTCTCTATAATCTTCAATCGCACCATTTACTGAAGCCGAATCATGTTCTCTTGAATCTGCTTGACTTAAAATATCGTTGTAATTATCAGATAGGGGTGAAAAAAGAATCCAATCAGAGGAGGTACCTGAATGAGCATGTGAACCATTTGTTGGAGTTGATGATAGAATACTTAATTGATCGTTAACACGATGATTTTGTAGATTTACCCTGGTTTGTTGCTGTTGTAGTGAAACCATGCTTGTTAATTTAATAGGTTGCAAAAAAGAAGAAACCCAACAATTTCAAGGGGGAGGAAGAAATAGGATAGATAAGGGAGATAACAATTTGCTCAACGCGACCGAATTTAAATTAAAGTAAAGTTAAGTGAAGAAAAAAAGATTCATTAAGTTAAAAATATTATAAAGATATTTGTATATATAAATATATATATGTAATTAGATCATCAAGAAAATAAGTATGTAGAAGTATTAGTATATGAAAGTTAAAAAAATTCAAAGTCTAATTATAACAAAAAGAAAAAGAAAAAACAAGAAACAAAAACACAAAATCAAATTAAATTTCGTTATAGCAAATTACCATTTCTAAAGGTTTAGTTAAATATTATCTAAATGGCAGTAATAAAAGTTGATTCACTGTAACCATATCCAGTTTCATCAACTTCAATAACATCATCCTTCTTAATTGTTAATTCCAATTCATTGCTGAATTGGTAGATATAAGGTTTAGTACCGGCAACACCGCTAACAATATTTTTGACAAATTGAGGAATTTCAGCCATAACATCCACTCTTTCACATAATTTGTCTAAAGAACCTTTAATAACAACTTCCGTACCTTTATCATCACTCATTGTATAAGATATTTTAGTTGGAACTTCCCAACCAGAAGTTTCATCCACCTTAACTTCTAAATGTTCTGTCTTATTATTCATTGTACCTAACAAAATTTTGCCGTCTTTATCAATAACCATGGCTATACTGACCTTTGTTCTGTCGTAACTTGGAGGAGTTGTATATTCCATGACAACGACAGAATATTCTTTTGATTGATAATTCAAAAAATCCCAAGTAGCAGCAGCATGGTGTGGCTTCATACCTTGCAATGCCATAACATACATGGTTAAACCGTCTTTAATACTAATAACTTCTTTATCTTGATACTGTATTTCTTCAGCTTCTAATTCATCAATATTTTGACCTGGTTTAATTTCACGTAAAGTAATTTCACCATTAACATGACATCTTGGCCAAAAAACATGCCTCATACTACCCCAAGGATTTTCAAGATCTGTACCATAATACGTGGTACCATCTTTGCCAAACTTAACACCATCACCAATTCTATTGACCTTTAAATGGACTTCAGTTAATGGATTAACAGATGAATCAATTTGATAAAAAGCATTTGATTCTTTATCTAAAACGATAGAAACCTTATCAGCAATAAAATCAGTCCCATTTTGAATACTAAAATTTTCTAATTTTGTTGAAGTCCAAGTAAAATCTGACGGACTAGATTTTAAGAAAACTTTGAATGTAAACTGAGCTGTTGTGTGTAGACCAATAACGTTGGAATGAATAATCTGAGCAAATCCAGCATGATCACCATCTTCAAAGTAAAAGGTTTGAGTTTCAACATTAGTGTGACTTGGCGTAATATAACATAAATCTTTTAAAGCTAATGGACCATATAGAACATCTGATCCTGTAAGATTGCTTGCAACTGGGTGTATAGCCTCTGGACCATATTCTGGTTCTGCAGTACCTGCAACAACGGATAAACCTGATTGAACTAATTTCCACATTTTCTAAGAGTATCTATGATTATATCTGTAACGTTAGTTTTAATTTTTTTCTTTCCTTTGTCTAGATGTTTTGGAAGGCAATTAATAACAATTCTTCCTTTGCTGAATGAATCGCTAAAAAAAATTTTTATTTTTTAATTTTTAATTTTTAATTTTTATTTCAAATTCTGTCACTGGTTCCTGTTACCGTTTTTATTATTTTCTCAGATTTTTCCAAATTGTTGAATCTTTTTGTAACTCTAAGTTTCCAGTACAAATCAAATTCATTAAGAAAAAATATATATATATGCACATACAAAATATAATGTTATATATATTTTTTTGTTACAAAAGAATGACTATTTGTTATACTATAATTATTCAAATATAATTTAGCCAAGACTAATCATATTAACTATATCGGCTATTTAATCTTCTTCTTCATAACTACTTTCGTAACTTCCATCATCCTCCGCACTTTCGTCATCATCATCTTCTTCATCATCCTCATCTTCATCTTCATCTTCATCGTAAACTAATGAAGCATCAAAATAAAGTGATGGATTTAATGCACTTATATCACACGATGATGCCTCACCATCCATTAAAATTTCACTAACTAGTAAACCTGTTGCTGGTGCATTATTAATACCCCAACAAGAATGACCTGATGCTAATAATAAATTATCAACATTTGTTTCACCAATTAAAGGTCCCGATGATGATGGTATATCTAAAACAGGTAAATAACAAGCTTGTCTTTTTAAAACCGTACCATTTTTTAAATTATCCGAAATTCTTGAGACATATTTAAATAATTCTTCACATTTTTCTGTGACAACTTCAACGTCATCAGTTGTTTCAGGTATTAAAACACTTGAATCACCTTCACCACACACGTAAACTTCATCTTTTCTAGCATAAATTTCAGGACTAACAAATTTATTCCTATTCAATTTCAATTCTGTGAAAACAGCATAAGGACTAATTTCTTCAACTCTCTCCGGTTGTATAATGATTGAATGAGCTCTTAAACCACTAATCGGACAATCAGGCAAAATTTTGGAAGTCCACGGGCCAATTGACATTATAACTTTGTCACCCAATAATTCAACTTTTTCATTGGTAACTTGATCATATTCTGCTTTTGCACTTGAAGGATGATAAATAATACCGTTACATTTACCAGAATCTTCGTCAATAATTATATCATCCACTTTACCGATAATCAACTCAACACAACCTGTATTAATACACTGTTTTAAAATAAAGGTGGTGAATTGATATGGATAAACTTGTGCAGTTGTTGATTCATTACCTAATTGATTCCAATCGTTAATAACTTTATCATTAATCCAAGGTAGATTTTTAGGTAAATGAGTTGATAGTTTTTCTTGTGACGTTGAACTGTTTTCAATTTCAATTGAATTTTTTTTAATCGTTGTTGCTCTACTCATCGGTTTACTCCCAAGATCTAAATGAGCATTTAAAGATTTTTCAAAATCGTCATAATCATCGTCAATATTGTCTGTTTTATTCTTGTTTGTATCATTATTTATAATTTTATTATCATTTTTATTTTTATTTTCATTGTCATTAGTATTATTATTAGTATTATTAGTATTAGTATTATTATTTTCATTTTCATTGTTTGTTATGTCTCCAGCTTCTACTAAATTATGTAATTTTGATTTTTTTCGTTTATTATTAAATTCATTAATATAATTTATTCTTGCATCACTAATATCACCTTCAACACTAATTGTTGTTAATCTTCTATAACCCCATTCATTTTCACCATCAAATTCGGTTGCTAAATCTTGATGTAATTGGAAACTTAATGGAACAATTTGTTGTGGGAAAGCCCACAGGGCCAATAAACCACCTGCTTTACCAGATGCACCACCAGCCACTCTTTTACTTTCTAAAATTGTAATATAATATTTTTTTGGATCAAATTTTGGATGTCTTGTTAAATAAAATGCAATACAAACTCCAATAATACCTGCTCCAACAATAATATAATGTGTTTTACCCTTATGTTTACCAGATGGAAATGATGAATAGGTTATGAACTCTGGTTGCTCAGGTTGTTCTTGTTTTTCTGAACCCATTGCTTATTTGCTAAAGTATAGAAAAAGATATAAGATATAAGATATAAGATATGGAATACAAGCTATAGGGATATGGAATATATAATATAGTAAAGAAAGATAAAGACAAAGACTGATTAAAACACTAAAAAAACTAAAATGTAGTTTAACCACAGATAAACAAATTTTTAAAACCGGTGAATATTAACGACTTTGAAATGGACCTGTAAAGATAAATTAATTTTTGCGTTATTGAAATTTTGGAAGCGAGCGAAAGTGGGTCGATTTTTACGAAACTGAGCTCCGATGGAGAAAGGAAAAAAAAAAAAACTGCGTCGATCGACGTTGTTTAAAGTTTTATATTTTTTAATTTTCATTTGTTTCTTGAAATTTGTTGTTGTAACTTGATGCTTGAATTATATTCTTTTTTAATTAACTGATTACTAGACTATATCAAGATGTCTATGGCAATGTCAAACCAGTCAAAAAATAATGACGTACAAATAAAACATTTACTTAGACAAGTGGGATATATGTTTTATCCCCATCAATGTATTATTATTTTAGAAGTCCTTCTTTTTCATACAGTTTTATATGAGGAAGACTTATTAAAATTATGTTGTATGCACAAAAAATTATTTCGTTCGTTCTGTAACAGATTATTAGAAGATAGGTTGATTGTAGCTCATATTCAAAAGGAAGAAGCACAACAGTTTAGACTTTTCACAAGAACTTATTATTATATACATAATATTGAAGCAATTGATTCTATTAAATGGAAAATTCATTCAATTGTTAAACAAGTTAAAGAAGAAATTGGCAATTTTTCTGAACCGCAGGGTTATATTTGTCCAACTTGTCATCATAGATATACACTATTAGATGCTGCATCATTATTAACAGATGATAAAATGAATTTTGAATGTTCAATTTGTGGTGATTATTTAATTGAAGATGATCTAAGTAAAGAACAAAAAAAGGGTCAAGAAAAACTAGAAAGATTAATGTCACAACTTGAACCAATTATTGAATCGCTAAAGACTATTGACAGTATGAAAATTGAAGATAATAATTTTGAATCTGCACTTATCAGAGCAATTCCTGCTACATCTAATTCGCTTGCGTTATATTCAGTTTCAACTAAAACTTCGACAAGTAAACGTAGACATGATGATAATTTGAATCATTCAGGTATTCAAGATGCAACAAAACGTTCTCAAGCAACAATTAATGTTTCAATTACTGCGGATGATGAAGATCTTAGAAGAGAAAGACTTAAAAGAGAAGAAAGAAATCAAAAACTTAGACAGAATGCTTTACCAAGTTGGCATCAAGAAAGTACTGTTGGTAAAGAAGCTTTGGGTAAATTAAAAATTGAAGAAGATAGTAACAATATTAGTGAAAACAATACTGATTTGATAGAAGGATCCGAATTCAAAATTAAACTACAAAATGATGAAATCAATGAAACTCCAAAATCCCAAGATACTGCAATTTCAGACTTTACTCAAGATTCTGCATTAACAGAAAATTCAAACACTACTTCAACAACAACAACAAACAGCAACAATATATCAACTACACTTGCAGATTCTGAAACTGTATCCAGATCAGCATCAGCATTGGGATCCGTCTTAGCAACAACAACGAACCCTAACACTAATTTGGAAGCTGTGTCCAACAAAAATATGGATACCAATAATAGTAATAATAGTAATACTGGTAATACTGCTGAAGAGTTAGATGCATTAACTGCATATTATGCTCAACTTAGACAAAGGCAAGAAGAGGAAGAAGAAGCTGAAGAAGAGGACGACGACGAAGAAGACGTGGACGATGAAATTAATGATGATGCCTTTAACGACATTGATGATGAAGATTTTGATGGTTTTGATGAGCCTGATGGACCAGAAGACAGCGTAAAAGAAGAACCCAAAGAAAATGCAAAAGAAGCAGAAGACATATCTAAAATTAAAGAGGAAAAACACAAACCTAAAGAGGAGAAAAACTCTGTTAATGATGTTGATGAAGATGAGGAAGACTTTGATATGGATATGTTTGAAAGTGATGCTGAATAAATCTATTTACCACATAATTCTTCTGGCAATCAATTCGTTTTTTTTAATTTTTAATAAAAATCATGTGAGTAGTCGTAATTATTAACTGTTATATATCGCAAAATTAACAATAAATATTTTTGTAATTAAATATGACTGCATTTATTACACACTTCCAATTTCCACATTTTGATGATTCGCAGAAGAATTTTCATTTTTTTACTTATGCATCAAATAATATGTATAAACAGAACTTTTGTATGCTCAATAATTATTCCAAACGCAAAACTTTTTGGATGTGGAAAATACAAGAAAAATCAGTAAAACTCTGCAAAAGCCACTGGACGTCAGTAAAAATTAATAAAAATGTGCAAACTGAAAAGTAGCTTCAAATATCATCGAATTTTATGAGGATACCTATCCACTGGTGATTGCAATAATTATACAGGGGTGATTATAAAACCGAAAGAGAAAAGCATAGATTTCTTGGAACCAATCAATCGAGGTCAAACCACATATTCTAGGATGACCAAATTTCAATATGAACACTATTGATAAATTCCACTCCTCATCTCCAAACTTCGTAAAAAATGGATTATCTAAGGAACAATAATAGGAAATCAATGAAATAAATCACAATGCATGAAATTTTGCCAGATATCGACACGATCTTATCGATCAAATGCTTGTCCACAATTGCAACTTATTAAACTCGGCACTTGCAAAGTCACGTGGATGAGAAAAATGTGGCATTTTTCATGTCCCCACATTAGCCACAGCTACCTATTCAGGAAGATTTTTCACCATATTGTTAAACAATTTACAATTTGCTGCGAACCACAGCTCATCACGATTAATATTTCGTTCCACAATGAGTAAATACCCTTACGATCATTCAAATTTTTAAAATGAATATATAAAGATGATCTTGATATCTGAATCTTTCTTTTTATAAAAACGCACTTTTTTCCCTTAGTCTTTTAGTTTTAATTTTATATTTTAATATCTTGTAGATTAATTATCAAAATAATATAAAGGGCAATCATGATTTCAAAAAATTTACTTGGTCCTTTTAAGATTAAAACAGTTAAGACTGAATCATCAACAGAGGATACACCATTAAATGATACATACACCGAATCATTCTACTCTGATGTAGATTATGCATCACCATCATTAAATAGAGATTTCTCTGTTCCTGAGTATAATGAATTCGTTCCTAGTCCAATAGATTATGTTAAAAATGTTGCAAAAAATCCAGTGAAAAAGTCAATCTTTTACGTTAAAAGTTTATTCCCTATTATAAAATGGATTCATCATTATCCATTTAATGCTAATTGGATGATCAATGATCTCGTTACCGGTATCACTGTTGCAATTGTTTTAGTTCCACAAGCTATGTCTTATGCTAAAATTGCTACTTTGAGTCCTGAATATGGTCTATATTCTTCATTTATTGGATTAATGACTTATGCGTTTTTTGCCACCTCAAAAGATGTGTCCATTGGTCCTGTTGCTGTTATGAGTTTGGTGGTCAGTAAAGTCATTGCCAACGTTCAAAACAAATACGGTGATCTTTATACGGGTCCACAGATTGCAACGACAGTTTCTTTACTTTGTGGTGCAATTTGCTTAGGTGGTGGTCTACTTAGATTGGGATTTCTTGTTGAATTGATTCCATTACCTGCTGTCATGGCATACACAACTGGTTCGGCCTTCAATATTATGGTTGGTCAATTGCCTGGTCTATTTGGGTATTCTAGTGAAGTTAATACCAGAGCAAATACTTATTTAATTGTCATAAATTTTTTAAAATATTTACCTGACACTAAGGTTGATGTTGCATTTGGATTGGTTGATTTGTTTATCTTGTACGTTTGGAAATATGCTTGTGATTATTTAATGAAAAGACATCCAAGCAAAAAGAGGATTTATTTATTTATTCAAAATATGAGATCAGCATTTGTTATTATTATTTCGACTCTTATTAGTTGGGGTATTATGCGTCATCACAAGAAAGACAAACAGCCTTATAAGCTTACCGGTGTTATTAGTAGTGGTTTGAGTGATGTTGGATTATTTACACCTCCTCCTGGAATTGCAAAAGCTGTGTCACCTGAATTGCCACTTTCTATTATTGTTTTAGTGTTGGAACATATTTCAATTGCTAAATCGTTCGGTAGAATTAATGGTTACAAGATTGATCCTAATCAAGAAGTTCTTGCTATTGGTGTTGCGAATATGTTAGGTACTTTTTTTAATGCTTACCCAGTTACCGGATCATTCAGTAGAACTGCTCTTTCTGCAAAGTGTGGTGTTAAAACTCCATTTGCAAAAATTATTGCTGGTGGTTGTGTTTTACTCGCAATTTATTGCTTTACCGATGCTTTCTATTGGATTCCTTCTGCCACTTTGTCTGCCATTATTATTCATTCTGTTTCAGATTTGCCAGCTTCTTGGAGAGCAACCTACAGTTTATATCTAACTCAACCAATTGATTTTATCATTTTTATTGCTGGTGTTTTAATTACAGTCTTTGCAAGCATTGAAGATGGTATCTATTTTGCAATGTGTGCTTCTGCTGCTCTTATTTTTTGGAGATTATGTATTACCAATGGTACCTTTTTGGGTAAAATCAAATACGCTGAAATTATAAATCCCAAATTACAACCAAATGTTAATGAAAATGATGCAATTCCAACCAATAGTGCAGACAATTCTTTAATATCAGCTAAAAATAATCCGACTGGTGAGGCTACGGATACAATCGAGAAAAATAATATAGTTTATCAATATAAGTGGGTGCCAATGCCAAATAACTCTTTGAATTCGAGCTCAATCCATACAAGATATGTTAACAAAGATATTCAGATTCTTCCACCACCACCCGGTGTTATTATTTATCGCTTATCGGAATCTTTTGTTTACCCAAATTGTTCCCATCAAGCAGATGTGATTATTGATGAAGTCAAAAGAACAGTTAGACCACTTAATTTAAATAGAGAAAGACTATGGAATGATCCCGGTAAATTAGATGTGAAAAAATCTCTTAGAAAATTTGTTCATGTGGTTAAAACAAGAGATTTCTCTCAATTCGGTAAAGATGATCAACAAGATGATGAAACAGCTCATCTACCTTCATTAAGAATTATTCATTTAGATTTTTCACAGGTGGTGGGAACTGATGCTACTTCAATCCAAGCTTTAATTGATATGAGAAATGCAATCCAATTATACTGTGGTGATAATTTTGAAATTCATTTTTCTGGTATAATTAATCCTTGGACAGTTAGAGGTTTGGTGAATGCTGGATTCGCCGGTACCGCTAAAGGTAATAATAATAACGGAGAAGAAGTCGAACTTAGTGTTGATATTGAAGAAGAAAAATTTAGAGAAGAAGAAGGTAGAGAATTTCAAGAAAGTATTAAAGACAATGCACTTGATGACATTGAAACAGGACCCGAATTACCACATTACATTAGTGTCGGTTTTGGTTCAGGTGGAATTTATCCTTTATCTGGTACGAACTTTCCAAACTTTTTCTTTGAAATTCCTTCTTATGAAAAATATGAGTCGTAATTTTGATATGTTTTTTTAATGCTTTTGCTGGTTTCAAAGTTTGCTTTTCTATAGTGTAGTTAATTAATATTTAAGGAATTTAATAATTTAGATTTACGTGGTTTACACATATTATAGTAAAATATTATGAAAATGTTATATTAAAAGTCA